>CM031235.1:467682836-468240336 GCA_018340775.1 Taxus wallichiana var. yunnanensis
AACTATGCCCCCCATGGAGGATGAAATAAACTATGCTCTCCTTTTAACTCCCAAATGGGATGACAATAAGCTCAAAATCTCCATTCACTCTTCCATCCAACAACCCTTATAACTCCCAAGTCACATTTGGCTTACCCTTTTGGCTCCAACAAGGAGACCTATTGCCCATCCCACACTCCCTCCAAGTTAGTCTAAGATGACTAATTCAAAACCCTTTTAGCTCCAACCAAAACCACACATAAAACCTACTATCTTCCTAATCCTTTTGCCTCCAACAATAAGCATAGTTTATAGCACCTCCTCACACCATTCCTATTGGCCAAACACTACCCAACAAACACCCAAAACCATTATAAGATACACAAAACAAACAAACAATAACAAGAAAACAAGGAAATAAGAGCCTACCTTGGAGGCATCTTGTCCTCTTGATGGTCCTTTCCACAAAACAAGAAAGCACTCCAACACTTCTCCAAAGCTTCCCAAAACCAAAGGCAAAAAAATATCTCCAAAAATTAAATTCATGGAACCCCTTTTTCCTCTCAAATCTCTCTTACTTGTAGCTTTTTGAGATGAGAATTGAGGTGGAATCCACATGGGATTGCCAACAAGGCAAAACCAATGTGCTCTCCCAAAGTAGGTGAACACAAATCAATCAAACATAAATGAAAATGTAAGAGGTTTAAATACAAATCTATTCCAAAATCAAATAAGTGTAAGGAAATGTCCTTGCACACTCAAACTCCAATCCCAAAATGGACTCTTCTCCCAAAGTAATCATGCAACCACCAAAATTAAAAGCAAGAGTAAAAAGAGGCAAAAATCCCATCAAATCAAGTAAATAATCAATTTTTTCCCCTTCAAAATCTTACCTACCCCATAGGTATGGCCTTGGGGGAAATTTTGGGAGTGTGGGACAAGGTAAACCTCTCCCACACACTTCCCAAAATTGGCCTAAAGGCCAAATCCGAATTTCCCAAGTTCAAAACAACTTAAATGCCAAAGGACAAGGACAAAGTTATAATAATTGCTTCCAATGAGATTTCAATCAATCAAAACACCATTAAATTTAAAAATAATAAATTAAAATTATTAAATTAAAACATTGAGTTAAAAACATTAACTTAAAATCATTAAATTAAAACAAGACAAACTAGGAAAAACATTAAATTAAAATCACAAGGGTTACAAAATAAAAAGGGGATGTGGCACTCCACATGAGGGTCAAAAATTAAAACATCACCAAGAAAATAAAAGAGGTCACTTTTACATTAACAACACATACACACACATTGCTCAATGGGTGACCTTGGTTAGCACATGCTATTTTTGGGTTGTTGGTCTCCCTCATCTCAATTTGGTATTTTATAGTGTTCATGAATATACCTATCCATCACCTACACACTCCAAATGAAGCATCATACCCACACGACAAAACATATAGTATAAAATGTAAATCCACTCACAACAATCAAATAATTCACGCACAATTCAATACATATAATTTCAAAATCAATTTCCCAAACATCCATTTAGTTTATTGTAATTTCCATGAATATTTATTCTAACATCACTAGTTAAATCTTCATATAGACTAAATCAAATTGCATTACTTAAACACATGCTTATCAATCACTCATCATTTCACCATTCATTATTAGAATCAATTTGACACACACACCCATAACTGGACCACTTGAAATCAATTTAAGTTCCACTAATATATTTTCAAAAATTCATTTCTATAAATATAATGTCTTAGTAATTAATTTATTCCCTTCATTACTTTACCATTTTCCAACATTATAATATCAACCATTCTAATTCTTACTTGCACTCCTACCACTAGTTATTTCTAGGATTTACTTAATCACACAACACCTAGTTATTTATAGTTTCCAATTTTTTATAACCCTTTTAATTGATCTATCATTTGCTTCGTAGTTTTAACTAAATGGTTCATATTATATTCTTGGACGAATTAAAGGACACCAAGGTTGTAATCCACCTCATATACACACCACTTTCTAGTTTGTTTTAAGCAGAATGAAAACTATATATATATATATATATATATATATATATATATATTATTAGAGCTTCACATCTTAAGACAACTTCTTTGCTATTAGAAATTAGGTGCTCTGTGATGACATAAACATGATTACCAAGGTAGAGTAAAGATACTATAATCAACCTAATTATAGCCTGAATAGTGTCACAAGAAAATGGGAATTAGACAAATTTGTATTTTCCGTTATATCATTTGAGCATCCTGTGACAAGATCGACCATTAGGGACAAGAGTGCCCACACTATCGCCCCCTTTGGGCGCTTATGCTATTTTCCTTTTTAAATCAAGTTTGAAATGCCACATCCTTTGTTATCTTTTCCAAATTACTACCCATCTCTTTGGGTCCACCTTTTTAGTTAATGATGAAATTAAAACAAGGGAATCATATATATACATGACTTTCTCACTATTATTACGGGTTGGACAACTTGGGCTATTACTTAGGCAAAGAAAAACATTCCATAAATGCATTTGGGCTATGTTATTCATTGCATAAGATGGGCTATTTCTAAATTTCATCTCACACATTCATTTTTGGGGCAAAGTAGTCGTATCCTGTTATCTTTGTGCGATCGAAATAAGGGAAACCTAGCTTCAAGGGACACAATTCAATCACGCACACATTATAACTACATATAGTCTAAAATGTAGTGAAATGTTATGTAACAATCACATTAGGGTGATCGCCAAGGCTAGTTCGACTCAAACATGTGCATTATATATTTCATCTAATGTTTGTTTTATCCTTGTGAGGTAGTTAGGGTTTGTTTTATAGGTTTAGGTACAATCTAGAACCCTAAAACAAAGATAGAGTGAAAAAGAAGAATACAAGTTCACACCCTGAAAAGATTAGAAGAAGAGCTATTGGCGGGACACTAGCTTCCGATTTAGACACCAACGATTGGGTGGTTCTATCATCATCTAGGTGGTCCTGTTTGAAGGAGTTTTAGATCCCGGGTTTTATAGGCGAAGCATATCCTATCTAGATCCAACCTGTTCCACTCAGCCTCTAGCCCGGATCTTCGAATACAAGCTACGTCACTCTTATCTCCCTATTGTACACACTTGATTGTTCCTTGCATGATAAATATTGCTTGTTACTTATTGTATTCATTTCATTTCAGTTCTTTAATAAATATTTAATTTTGTTAAATCATTTGGTGAACCCGACATTTGATTAAACCCTCGATTTCCATAGGATCCCTCATTTTGTTTGCTTCATCATAACCCTAACCCTAGTACCCTTAGGGTTTATTTATTTGGTTGTGGATTTCAATATCTTTCATTCATCATGTCGAATCTCAGGGATCATTATCATTATCTATCTAGCTTTCCCACCTTTACTAGCTATCGAACTCTCATACATCTTTATCTAGAACACAAGATCTTGAGTTTATTGTTCATTCTTAAACAATTGTTGACAATTCTCTATTGTATATTCATGTTCAAATTTGAATTGTACTTGTGTTTAAGTTGATAATGTATATGGTCTTAATATATGAAACATTTCCTTTCTCCATCCAATAAAGTTTTTTTCTGTAATCTAACTCCATCTACTCTATGTATCTGTGGCTTTTATAACACACCTAAGCAAGTGTCGAGAGAAATCAACTTATCTCATTATTATGGGGCTTTGCATTCTCAATATTTTATTTCATGTTATGCCTAATAGTTTCAATTATAATATCCTTCTAGGTCTTCCTCGGTTACATACTATGCATGCAACTCTTTCTACCTACGCATTTATCACACCTTCCATGTATAATGCTAAAATAAATTCCACACTTCATGTTGCTAATATTGTGCTATCCATCTCATACATTGCATTGCACTACTTGCATTGCATAACATTCTCCTTGTTTAAGGTGTTTTTTGGTTAGACATTATTAATGCAAAAATACCAAAAATCAAATAAGCGGGTTTACTCGATACTTGCGCCAAAGTCTCAATGTCCGGTTGATGAAATGTGAAAAGCCCCCTTTATCTAAGTGAGAGGACCTGTAAGTAATGATAAATAAAAAAGAGATAATAAATAGTTATGATAACGCGTTGCTTGAAAATGCAAATGTTAGGAATCCAAAGGGACTTCCTTGAAGGGTGTCAACTCATTTGATACAATTAAATTACTGTGATAATGATAAGCTAGATGAATAATGACAAATCTAGAATTCAAGGGGATAGTGAGACCTTGTTCAGCTTTGTAAGTGGCCTAGGATAGGGCCATAGTAAGCTCGAAGTCTTTGAAGTAGTCATACCAAAACTCTTCAATTGCCTCTTGCTCTTCTTGAAGGATCTCGATATGATCTTGGATATCTTCAATGTTGAATGTGAATGCGATGGCACACATATTGAGTTCGTGGAGGATATTAAACTATTTCCACATGAATGACTTCTGGATGATCGAAAGATTGTATATGCTAGTGATAGGATGTGACAAACCTATAATAGTCATCTACAAAACATACATCTTGCAAATAACTTGTTAGATAAAAATAAAATAGTTGTAAACGTAATGATGCTAGAGATGATAAGAAAACACAGGATCAAAGACGATTGGGGATCGACAACGATATGATACAAAATGTTTGTTTTGATAAAATGATTGATAAAATAGAAAAAGTAAAGTCCGAAGACAGAGGAGTGAAACAAGGATAAATTATGAAAATTCTAGAAGCCTAGGAAATTAGAAATCGAGATATTCAAATACGTTTGCAAGGTAAATGATAAATAACGGACTATGGATACCGATCAACGACGATCCGCTAGGAAATGTTTTTTTGACAAAAGGGGTGATAAAACAAACAATGATTAATGATTGACATATTATACAATGAAGATATAAATTAGAAGGAATCTAGGAACTCGTGGGATTTTGAAAATGAGGTTTTGTTTATAAAGTTACTTGGATGAAGAAAAGGTTGAAGGACCGATCAATGACGATCTCTATGGATATTACATGGTTTTAAAATTTGGTCTAAACGATTGAATAAGGGATAAAGCTCAAGAAGGCTTTATAGGATGATGGCGATGACAAGCTATAGATTGTAACTAATGTAAAACATGTTAACAAGATGAAAAAGAATGCAGATACTAACCTTGATAATTGGATGGAGATAATAGATCTCCCAAGGAGGTTGAACGGTGATTTGGTAGAGTCCCTAGGGCTCCCGATAGTTTTGAGAACAATGTGTTGATAACCTTAAATGTGGTGATGTCATTGTCGGGAGCATCAATTTGTTATCATGCATAGATTCCGACTAACTTGGCAAGGGAGCTAGAGGTTGGCTAAAATTGACGACATTTGCAATGATCACTGGTGATCACGGATCACCGTCAATTTACCGCAGAGGTTAAAACCAGCAAAAGGAAGAATGAAAATGGTTAAAACCAATTTCCCTACGAGAAGTTAGGTTATTGGAAATTGGTGGGAGGTTAGGGATCGGGGTTATGAGAGGTTAGAAGGTTTGGGTAAGTATGGTAAAATAAGACTAGGTTGTTTTTAATTTAATTTAATTTGAATTAAATCTAAGTATTGCAGAGTAACTACTGAAATAAATGATGTATAAATGATAAAGTACAGTAATGACACAAGAAAAATAAGATCTAAAGTATTAAACCCTAAACAAGGAAGAAAGATAGAGGAATTAATCGATTTATGAATGAACAGGAAGTAATCTACGCAGGTGTAACTACTAAACAAATTGCAAAAAAGGTTGTCATAGGTCACCTGGAAAATTTGGAGTGCAGGAACAAAGCTAGACACGGGCACTCATAGTAGGACAGAGGTGCCTGACACGATGGTCAAGCTTTTCGTCACCGGTGATTTGCATACTTGCTTAGAATCTACTTTCATTGTATCACAAGGGTTTCATAATTTCTATCTTTTTATCACTTGATGTTCTCTCTTTGATCACTTTGAAGGTACCTATAACATGTAAAAGAGAAGTTCACCTGCACAAGCCCACAAACCACATCAAAAATAAAAAGGAAAATGTACAATGGGAAGTCGACCGACCCTAATGATCACTCAAAGAGAGAAATTATGACCGAACACCGCACTACATCTCAGACTCCATATAGTTCTTGTGTGTGTGTGTGTGTTGAAATTGTTCCTTTGGATGCCCTTGTGTAAGTTGCACTTGATAACGAGTTGTAGCTAGAATGTATCAATGTAATAAAATGTGTGGATGGAATAGAATGAAATTCCCCTTCCTATGTTGTGTATGCAAAGTTGATACATCCCTTGTCCCTTGAATGAATGCTAGATGGATGCCTTTAGAGTACTTTAGTGCCTTTGGAATGCAAGCTTAGGTGATGATAGTAATGCTTAGTGTTTGGTCCTTCATTTTGAAAACATAATTATGTATTTATATGATTCTTTTGTTTTAATTTCATAATTGACAACTGGAATGCCGACCCACAAGTGAACAATATTCCCAAAAGATAAAAGATACCTAAAAAGAGCGAGTATGGTGAAAAAGAATCGGGGTGCCCAAGAGGGACAAGAGTGCCTGGACACAACTATCCTAGATTTTGCGCTTGGTGCTAAGGACATAAATTATAAACCCATTAAATTATGACTGGCTATAGGGTGTGTATGAATAAATAAAATAAAAATAAAAGAGGCCAAAGATAGTTGTCAACCACTAGTTTTCTCACTTAGGAATCATGTAAATGCTAGCATGATTTTAGGACCTAGAAATGTACCCAAGTGCGTGATTTTGTGTCTAAATTTTCCCCCACTTTATGTTATTGAGTGAATACTTGATAACATAAAGTAGATAAGATATGCGTACCTTATGATCCTATAGAGTGTGGGAAATATCAGCTGAGTGGACAAGTGAAGTGTGAAATGATTGCAAAGTGAAGCATGGAGAATAGGAAAGGAAAGTGATCCTAGGGGTGAAGCGTATGCATTGCTTGTACCTATTGTTATGATTGTATTTTCTATTGTAGGTTGCTTCTTGTTGCGTATTAAGGATGGACCTATAAAAGAAGAGTAAAAGAGTAGTCAAAGTTCTATATATAAAAATATGAACAAAGTATGCAAAAGTGTGTAAAAGTAGTAGTAAAGGAAAGTGTGCGCATGATATAAAAGAGTGTAAAGGATAGAAAAAGTCTTGAAATTCCGTGAAGAGTGAGATTTTGGGGAATCTCACGCCGATAACGAGTTTTTTGGGAGATCTCACGCCAAGTGCAAGTTTTTTGGGTGATCTCACGCCAAAGAGCAAGTGTTAGGGAGAGAGGTCTAGTTTTACTCTCCTTCCATGACTCTTCCCAATAAGCACCATTGTAGATGGTGTGTCTTGATTTGTTCCTATTGTTCCTATTGTTCCTTTTGTTCTAAATTAGTTACGATTGTATCGATTAAAGGATATATAATGTATTATGTAATCAAGGCCTCGTGCCTATAATTGTAGAATTACTTTAAAGACTTCTGTAAACCGCGTTGATATAAGAAGATGACTATATCCACCACCATGATAGTAGAACCTAGGGAGAATAGGGGTGTCCAGTGCTAGTGTATGAGTATGGGTGCTGGTGTCTATATTGTGTTTTGTACCCAAGTCGATTCTAGGCCGATCTGTGACTTGTGTGCCCGTGATTTTTCCTTACTGTGTAGATTTGTACTATAACTTTGAGATGTCAGTAGGGGTGATTTGTTCACCACCGTATTCCCCCTTGTTTGGGGTGCATGTAATGATGATAGGAGGATGCTTCCTAAAGGAGAGGACCTGATCTGAAGTGAATACCTATAGGGGTAGGGGATGTGCATGGTAGAAACCAAGGCACATGAAAAAAATATCTAGTAACATGTGTTAGTGGAAAAAGTAACAAGCATGCAATATAAGATAATGTAGCAATAATGTGTACAAATAATATGGACCACGAAAAATAGGTTTCAAACATGGGACATCACTCACAATGTCACAAGACAATCACGTCCGAAGTGAGCAAAAACATACATTGAACATACAAGACATAGGGCATAGCCCACAAATAATAACATACAATGACAAGTAAACTCAAGCAAAATGTGTCAGATAACCATGGTGGCATATAGTCCTGCAAATAAAATGCTACACATGAAGCACTCATTAGCATGTTAGAAAGATAAATAGTATGTCAAGGTGTGTATAAATCAACGAAAGGTAAAGTAACTAGAATGAAAAGTAGTAAAAATGTAGCAATTGAATCTATGTAGGATGTGATAGTAGAAAACGTAGATGCCCCAAGGATCCTCGGTGGGAGTGGTAAAAAGTAAAATGCCAAGCATCATTGCAGTGTGCAAGAACTTGTAAGATACCTGCATTCACCACAAAATATCAAGTGAATGCACATGTGTATATATAGAAAGATGATGACATACTAAGAATCCGTCTAACATGGAAAAAAAGTGTAACATGTAAATAAAATAAGTTAGAAAGAGTAGATGCAACCAAGATATGTAAATGCAATGTATGAGTGTGATGGAATGGAATGAAAAGTGTGAAAATGATAGGAGCAATATGCCCCAACGGATGTGTATGAGATGAGGTTCATTTATAAGAACCCTCAATAGTCAAGAATGAACCATATAACAAGAGTGTTTCATCGGGTAATGTGTGTGATTAGATGCTAGAAATATGTATCATGAAGCACATAACATGAAGTGTGAATATGATGTGATGTTCATTTCTAAAGTAGGCCCTTAGTAGTCGTGTATGAACCGTGGAGCTAGAGTGCCTCATAGGGTAATGACCGTAATGTGTGGGAGTATCTGCTAGAAATATATTTCGTGAAGAATAAAGAGTGAAGTGTGTAGATAATGTGGGGTTCATGAAAGAAGTGATGCCCTCAATAGTCAAGTGTGAACCATAGCACTAGAGTTCATCATTGGGTAGTGATAATATAATGTATACCAAAGGTGTAGGAGTGTTGAGAAGGATTATTCATGAAGCGCGAAGTGTGAAGTGTAGTAGTAGACACTAGAGACAATTGATCGGGAGATGTTGGAAAAAGATGTGATCATTGTGAACAAGAGTAGCCAAAGTATGTATAGTGCATGCAAAGATGTATACCATATATAGAAATTAGTATGTGTACCATGAATACAAGGATCCATAAGTAATAATGAGTATAAAAGTGTGTATGGATTAGTATAAGAGTGTAGATAGATGTAGTAAGGTGTAGATATGAGAAAGTGCTGCTAGAAATATTGGCATGAATTGCAAAGCAAGAGTAATGTATAGATGCGTATGTAATAATATGGATAGAAAATTGTTGATTAGAACATGTGACTATGAGGGGGAGAGTCCGATGCCCCTAACTATGTGAGTGATGGGGATCTACGTAAGGATGGAAGAGAGACCATGCCATGGTGGTGGATGTGGTAATGTGTCAGAGTATCGGTATTGGTGTTAGGAGGAGTATGTTTGCTAAAGTAAGATGTAGTATGGAGAACAAATGGAAATTAATTTTTGTGATGGTGAGTATGTGAAATAGTGTAAACCTTAAGAGGAGATGTGGTGGGAATAAAAGGAGCAAGTGGAGGGAGATAGCCGAGGCCGAGTCTGTGGATTGTGTGGGAATGGAAAGAGGTTATTTGACTCCTTTTGCATATTTTCCTAATCTAGTGCTAGTGAAACTATAACGAATCGTATACTTGATAAGCAGGAAAATAATTTTAGAAATTGGGAGGAGGGGTGGCCGAAGTGGGGGATTCAAGTGAATGATCGATAGTGTTGCAAAAGGAAAATGGGGAGGGATCTTCCAAGGCCTCATAAACCACACCATGGTATATGAATTTAATATGTGTGTGAAGTGTTGAAGGGACCGCATGCATGGCATGGATCCAAGCCCATTCGAGGAGAATATTATAATTAAGATTTTTAGGCATTACATGGAATGAGAAGAAAAAGTGCATGGATCAACAATAATGGGAAGTGTGATTATACCTAAGAATTTTTAGGAATATTGTCAAAGCCATGAATACAAATAGATGAGGGTGTTAAGGATGCTTCAGAAAGGCCAAGTTGTTGAAGGAATGGTAGGTTACAAATGTTAAGGCCGGAGCCATTATCAACTAAATCTCGTTTAACCCCTATGTTATTGATACAAACATGAATATAAAGAGGTGGATCATTATCTAAAATAGATTGAGAAGGAATTTCTGTAGATGTAAAAGTAATGTGTTCTTCCTTAAAAGATAATGTTAGTAGTAAATTTATGATACACATATTCTGGAGAAGTATGAGGATGAATATAAGTGTTGAACGAAAAGATTGGATTTTAGTTTGACACTCACGATTGACCCGAGAAAATGCAAGGATGGAGAAACTCATGGTGATAGGATTATAAGGTATTAAAGTTTTCAACAAAGAAGGAATTAATAGTGTTCAAATGAGGGTACAAGTTCACCAAATGATTTAATTTAATTTGAATTAAATATAAGCATCAGAGAGTAACTATCAAGGAAATGATGTACAAATGATAAGTTACAATAATGGCACAAGAAAACTAAGTTCTAAATTATAAAATCCTAAGAAAGAAAGAAAAATATAAGACTTAGCTGATTTTTGAATGAATAGGAAGTAATCTGGGTAGGTGTGAATAATGAATAAACTACAAACATGGTCGTAATAGGTCACTAAAAAATCCAAAGTGTAGGAACAAAGCTAGGCACAAGTTCCCATAGCAGACAAATGTGCTTGGACACCGATGACTATTCTTGGGCACCGTGATTATGTAGAGGCTCATAATCTACTTTCTATTATGTCACAAGGGTTTTGTAATTTCTCTCTCGTTGATCACTTGATGTTCGCTCCTTGATTTTCAAAGGTACCTATAACCTGCAAAAGATAAGTTCACCTGTATAATCCCGTAAACCGCATCACACCTAAAAAAGAAAATACAAAATAGGGATTCGAATGACTCCCGACGGTCACCCCGAGAGTGAACTTATGAATAAATGCTGCACTACATCTCAAAATCCATGTAGTTCTTATGTGTGTGTGTGTAGAAATTGTGCCCTAGGATGCCCTTGTGTAGTTACAGCTTCTGATAATGGGTTACTTATTCAACAAAAATAGTATTTTGTAAAGCCTCAATCGCATAGTAACTAAATGTAAACTATGAGATATATATGCTAGATATAATTTTAAACAAGCAATAAGATAGTAAAATATGAAACCCTAAGTGCAAGAGAGAGAGAAGGACTTAGCTGATTTTGTGCTTGATCCGAGATTGAGAAAATGGGAAAAATGATGAACAAAGAGGGAAAACTGTCAGAATCGCATAATCGTGAAAATATGGAATTGTCGATAAGGCCAAACTAGGGAGCTTGACTGGGAAAGGGTGTTTGGGTGATAGAAACCTCTATAGAGTGCTCATGACTATGAAAGTGGTTAGAATCTTATTTTTTTGTGTCACACTAGTGTTGTTGTTATTTGCTATTGATCACCTGTATGTTACACCTTGATCACCAAACGTACCTATAACATGCAAAATATATGTTCACCTGTAAATCCCACTAAATCAAATCAAATCCAAAAATAAAGATGCAATATGGGGAGTCGATTGACCCCAACGGTCACCCAACTGAGTGAAATTATGACCAAGCGCTGCACTACATCTCAGACTCCATGTAGTTGTTGTGAGTGTGTGAAAGAATCACGCCCTAGGATGCCCTTATGCAATATACACTAGATAACAGGATATATTTTCTATAAGATGCAAATGTGTGTATGGAATAGAATGAAATTACCCTTCCTATGCAGTGTATGTAAAAAATATAGTCCCTTGTCCCTTGAATGGATGCTAGATGGATGCCTTTGAGTTCTTTGGATACCTTTGGATGTAAGTTTAAGTGGTAGCTAATATGCTTAGAGCCCGGTTCTTTATTTTAATCAGATAGCTATGTATTTATATGATTCCCTTGGTTTAATTTCATAATTAACAACTGGAAGGCCGACTCATAAGAAAATAAGATGCCCAAAAGATAAAAGAGGCCCAAAAAGGTGAATAAAGTGGAAAGAGGTCAGGGGTGTCCAAAGGGGATGAGGGCGCCTGTACGTTGGTGTCTAAAGTCATAAAATATAAGTAAGTAATGTTCTGACTGGGTAGTAGGGTGTGTAAGACCAAATATAAAATAAGAAAGACAAAAAAATGACAAAGATAATCACAATTACTAGTTTTCTCGCTTAGTAATCATGTAAATACTAGTATGCTTTTAGGACCTAGAAATGTACTCAAGTGCATGATTTTGTGTCTACATTTTCCCCCACTTTATGTTTTTGAGAAAATTCTCGATAACCTTAAGTATTTAGAAGATGCATAACTTTTGTTCCTAAAGAGAGTGATGGTGATAGGGTTCCAAAGAGACAAGTGAAAGCATGAAGTGATAAAAATGAACTGTGAAAACTAAGAAAGAGGAAGTGACCCTAGGGGTGAAGTGTATGTGCTGATTTGTATCTATTGTTGTGTTTGTGTTTGATGATTTAGGGTTGATTCTTATTACGTATTAAGGATGGACCTGCAAAATAAGAACGAAAGAGTAATCAAAGTCATGTATTATGAAAACTCTGTAAAAGTATATAAATGTGTGTAAAAGTAGTAAAAAGAAAGTGTGCACCCGATGAACATGAATGTAAAAAGATATAGAGATGTCCTGAAAATACTATGTAGAGCAATTGTTTTAGGTGATCTCATGCAAAGAGAAAGTTTTTGGGTGATCTCATGCCAAGAATGAGTTTTTTGGGTGATCTCACGCTAAGTGCAAGTTTTTGGGTGATCTCACACCACGAAAGAAGAGTGTTGGGGAGAGAGGTCTAGTGTTACTCTCCTTCCATGAATGCTTCTTGATAAACACCACTATAGATGGTGTGTCCCTATTTTGTTCCGAGTTGTACTGAATTAGTTCCAAATTTGTTTTGAGTTGTACTGATTACAATGGAGATAGAATGCATGCTGTTATTGGAGGACTGTGCTTTGACTATAAAATATGCTCTGAAATGTTATGAACTATGATGATATGAGAAACTATGTGCATCTACCCCCAGGACATAGGTACCTAGGGGAGGTCAGGAGTGCCTAAGCACTAGTGTCTGAATATGGGCACTGGTGTCTATGCTAAACTGAGGACCCAAGTCATATTTTGGGCTGTTTCTATAACTGTAGCTTGCGATAATTCTATATTGTGTATATATGAACTATAACTATGAGATTTTATATGGGGTGAATGATTCACCCAATGTATGCCCCCTTATTTAAGGTGCATGTGACATTGATAGGAGCATGCGGTCCAAAGGAGAGGACCTAAACTAATCTGAAGTGGATACCTGTAGGGGGAGGGAATGTGCATGGTAGAGACCAAGGAACATGAAAAAAATGGCTAGAAATATGTGTTAGTGCAATCAAAACTAGTATGCAAGTAGAAGACAATGTGCAATCAAGCAAGAAAGAAGACAAGATAGACTACGAAAAGTGGGTTTCAAACATTGGACATCGCTCACAATGTCACAAAACAATAAGGGCCAAAATGGAAAAAAGCATACAATGTGCATACAAGACAAAAAGGCAAGCATAGCCCACAAATAATAAAATACAATGGAAAACAATGTGAAGCAAATTTTAACAAACAACCTTGGTGGCATATAGTCCTGCAAAGAAAATGCTTCACATGAAACACCTGTTAGCATGTTAGAAAGATAGAAAGTATGTCAAAGTGTGTATACATTGATAAAATAAGTAGTGTGCTAGTAAGAGTAGGAAGTAGTATAAAATGAAATAATAACACCTATAATGTATGAGAAAGTAAATGTAGATTCCCCTAGGAGCCTCGGTGGGATTGGTAAGAGGTACAATGCCAAAAATCATTGATGCATGGAAATATTTGTAGGAAGTCTGCATTCACAACTCAAGACCAAGTGAATGCCTATGAGTCTATAGAAAATATATTGACATACTAAGTATTCATCTAGCATGGAAAACAAAGTGTACATGTAAGTATAAACAAGCAAGAGTATGTATAACCAAGATATGTAGGATGCTATGTATGAGTGAGATGGAATGGTATGTAATATGAATGTGATAGGAGAAGCATGCCCCCCCCCCAGCGTATGTGGGTGAGTATGATATGAGGTTCATTTATGAAATACCCCTCAACAATCAAGATTGAACCAGAGAACAAGAGTGTGTCACGGTAAATGGTTTGAAAATATATGCTAGAAAGATAAATAATGAAGCACAAAGCATAAAGTGTAGAAGAGGTGAGGTTCATTTCATATTTAGACCCTCAGTAATCGAGTATGAACCATGAAACTAGAGTGCCTCATAGGATAGTATGTTGTTTGAGAATGGAATTCTAGAAATATGTATCGTGAAGTGCAAAGCATGAAATGTGTAGTGTGTGAGGTTTATGGATGTAGTATGCCCTCAATAGTCAATTTTGAACCTTAGCACAAGAGTGCGTCATAGGGTAGTGATGATACAAGTGTAAGATTTCTTAGAGAGATTTAGATATGAAGCAAAAAGTGTAATAGTAGAAATGATAGAAATTTGATGATGCTAGGAAGGGGGGAAGTAAGCATGATGCCCCAACTATGTGAGCAAGGGAGATCTATGTGACAATGTGAGAAGGACCATGCTATGGTGGCAAAGTTTGAAATGTGTCTTGATCATCAATATACAGAGTAGTTTGTTTGAAAAAATGAATTGGTGGTAGCTTATGTGGGATTAATAATGTTGTAGAAGACTTAAGAGGAGGAGGGGTTGGACCGATTTTTAGAGGAGGTTGCTTAGGAGTTGGTGACACAGTAGAAGACTTAGTAGGAGGAGGTGATGGAGGATGGACCTTGAGAGGTGATTACTTAGTTGGAGTGGGTTGTATAGGTGGCACTTGAGTGACCAAAGAAGGAACATTAGAAGTGATGGAATGATGTTCATTAGACATAGATGAATCAGATTTAGGAACCCATTGGGATGTAGCAATTGGAGATGAACATGTAACAACATTTTGTGTAAAAATGAAATGAGACCATAATGATTAAGGTGGCCAATTTTTCATTTTAGAACATAGAAATAATTGTCATTATGTCCATTAATTCGATGATAATTACAATATGGATGACCTTGATATTTTGCAAGTGATAAGGATAATAGTAATGAGTAGGTGAAAATTTGATCAGTTGATGAGTAAGAATATCATGTTGCTTAACATTAAAATAAAACTTGATAGGTGCGGGTAACGACATGACTTGAGGTTCACTAATATGAGCATATGTAGAAGACATAGAAGTAGAATGAGATGTAGAAGAAGAACTAGCATGGGCTTGAGAAACATCCTTGAGATGTTGGATTTCATATTTAAGAGATGTAATCGTTATTTCCATAGCTTGAATTTTGTCTTGAAATAAATAATGCAAAGCTTGAATTGAATATAATATGGGTTTAGTACATGGAGGATTAGGAGCAATAGAGTCATTAGATAGATGATCAAATATGACAATGACTTGAGTAGGTGGTGTATCTGTGAGGTAAAGACATAATGTCTAGGGATTTTTAAAGAGCATATTTTCATGGTGGGTGCATTTGAAGCAAGTCATGCAATGATATTAGAGGATTTTTAGGAGCCATGAGAGAAGATTGGATAAAATAAGTAAAATAAGGATCTAAGAGTGTTTGAAGTTGGGTTCAAAAATGATTTAACAAAAATAGTGTTTTTAAAACCCTAATTATAGAGTAACTGAATGTAAACTATGATATACAGTTGCTAGATACAATTTTACACAATTAATAAGCTATTAAAATATGAAACCCTAAGTGCAAAAGAGAGAGAGAAGGACTTAGCTAGTTTTGTGTTTGATTCAAGATTGGAGTAGACTAGGAAAACTAATGAACAAGGAGGACAGATCGTCAGTAACTATGGACTGTAAAATCTAGAACTGTTGGATAAGGTCGAAATAGGGCACCTAGACTAGGGTGAGGGCACCCGGGCACTAGAGACCTCTACTAGGAACTTGTGACTATGAAAGTAGTCATAATCAAATTTTTGTTGTGTCACACCAAGTCTCTTCTATTTGCTTTTGATTTCGTATGTCAAACCTTGATTTCTGAGCATACATGTAACCTATAAAATAGATGTTCACATGCAAAACCCAAAAAATCACATAAAATCCAAAAAATAAATATGCAATATGGGGAGTCGGATTTACCCCGATTTTCACCCAACAGAGTGAACTTATGACTGCCTCTACTACACTACATGCTAGAATCCATGTATTTCTTGTGAGTGTGTGAAAGAGTCATGGCCTAAGATGCCCTTGTGTAAGATGCAGTAGATAATGGGCTATATTTGTTACAAGATGCAAATGTCTGTATGGAATAGAATGGAATTCCCCTTCTTATGCAGTGTACGTAGTCCTTTGTCCCTTGAATGGATGCCAAATGGATGCCTTTGAGTGATTTGGATGCCTTTGGATGTAAGCTTAGGTGGTAGATAGTATGATTAGAGCTTGGTCATTTATTTTGATCATATAGCTATGTATTTATATGATTCCCTTGGTTGAATTTCATATTTGAAAATTGGAAGGCTAACCTATAGTAAAACAAGATGCCCAAAAGATAAAAGAGGCCTAAAAAGGGTGAGTAAAGTGGAAAGAGGTCAGGGGCATTGTGAGCGGATGAGGGTGCCTGTAATCAAGGCCCCGGATGGGAATCGGCATTTGAAGTCATAACGATAAGTAAATAAAGTTATGACTGAGTAGTAGGGTGTGTAAGACCAAATAAAAAATAAGAAAAACAAAAAGATGCCAAAGATAGCTGTCAATTACTAGTTTTCTCACTTAAGAATCATGTAAATACTAGTATACTTTTAGGACCTAGAAATGTACCCAAGTCCTAAATTTTGTCCCTACAACCGTAGCTAGAATGTGTCAATGTAATAGAAGGTGTGGATGGAATAGAATGAACTTCCGCTTCCCATGTTGTGTATTCGAGTTGATGTAGCCCTTTCCCTTGAATGTATGCTAGATAGATGCCTTTAGAGTACTTTAGTGGCTTTGGAATGCAAGCTCAGTGTGATGATAATAATTCTTAGTGCTCGGTCCTTCATTTTGAAAACACAACTATGTATTTATATGATTCCTTTGTTTTAATTTCACAATTAAAAGCTGAAAGGCTAACCTAGAAGTGAAAAAGGTTCCCAAAAGATAAAAGAGACCCAAAAAGAGTGAGCAAGGTGAAAAAGGGTCGGGGCACCTTGGAGGGACATGAGCACCTAAGACTTTGCTCTCCTGATGGGCGCTAGTGTCTAAGGCCATAAAAGATAAATTAGTTGAATTCTGACCGGTTGTAGGGTGTGGAAGACCAAATAAGAGAAAAAGAAAAGAGGCCAATGATAGTTTTCAACCACTAGTTTTCTCACTTAGGAATCATGTAAATGCTAGCTTACAGCTTTTAGGACCTAGAAATGTACCCAAGTGCATAATTTTATGTCTACGCTTTTAAGTGGTAGGGGAAGGTAAATAGGTTTTATGTAGGTTAATAAGATTTATGATAGTGATAGAGATGATAGCTATAGGTAATGATAATTTAATTGATGTGTTTTGAATCACCTATGGGTGAAAAAGGGGTGTTTACACTTCCCCTTTTTTGATTTGTATGTAGGCACAGTGTGAGACAAAAACTAGTGCAAGGATGCCCCAATCTTGTGATACAAATGTTGTGATATTATCCCCCTTCAAGAAAATGAATGCCTATGTTGGTCATTGGATTGAAGAGAGTTAGATTGTTTGGATAGGTTTTTATTTTAAGATGCTCCAAGATTTGGTTGTACTATGTAATGACCATGATAGAGGAGTTTGTAATGATGGTAGTAATCTTGGAAATGCTTGGTTTAGGACATGATTATGGACCACTTACGTAGACACATTTTTTGGGAATACTTCTACATGGAGAGGATCTAATAATGTTCTTGCATGGATGTGTTAAGTCATGGGACTAAGGGGTAAGAGGCAACATCTTAAATGTGTGTAAAATTTCAAGTATGGTCAAAAATAGAGTTTTGATAAGATACTGGGACAAAAGAAAAGGCATAAATATTTTGATGGATTTGCAAAGTGTGATTGAAACTATTTAGGTGACCAAAAATTGATGTTGCCGAAAAGGTGGGCTTATGTGGCTGCGAAGTCAAGGGATAGGGAACCAATGGGTTCATTTTCTATAGACATATGACTTAACTATGACAAGGGAATTTTTTTCTTGATGGTTGCAAAATATGAAATGATTTTGGTAAAGGAATGCTGTTAATAGATTGATGTGAAATTATTTTGATAAAGAAATGCATTAATAGATTGATGTTGCCATAAAGGCGGGATTACGCGACCATAAGTAAAATGATAGGGAAACCAATGGGTTCTCTCGACCTATAAACTTATGAATTCTAAGGAAGCAACAAGAGACCAGTGGTGAGTGGGTGTTAAATTTTTATTTTACCACATGGTATGTGGATTTTTGTATATGATTCAAATTATAAATGATTTTGTATATGAGCCTTTTTAAGGAATTTTGTATAGACATTTGATGGTATATATATGATGATTATGTTTTAGATTCATGTGTTGTTGATTTGTTTTGACTTTTGATGTTCATGATGCAATGTTGAAATATTTTTAGATATATTTGATTAATGTTGGATGTGATGTTGACATAATGTTTAGATCTATAAATTTTGATTTTTGTATTTTGACGTGATGTTTTTAATGTGACTTAAAATAAAATGGTCTTGATATATGTATTTAAAAATGTACTTCAATCATGTTTGAGAATAAAATGTGGATTGATTTCTTTTAGATGGGATTTGATACATATGTGATTTGATGGTAAAAGTATGTATGACCATGCACTTAAGGCTTTCTAACAAATGTTAACATATAAATAAAAATAATTAGTCACATGTAAGATCATGGATGTTGATGCAAATGAGTTTATATACCTTCTTACAACATGAGAAAGGTTGATATGTAGTTTGTATGGGAGAGTAGGTTCTCCTTTGATGGTTTATAGGAGTATGCCCAAGTTATTTTCTTATTGCGTAAAATGATCAATGTAGGAAGTTTGATTTGATGGGAAAGATGATCGATGTAGGAACCTTTTCGAGAATGATTTTGATATTTTGAATTTTTGAAGGCCGATCCATGTGGAAAGACATCATTCAAGGGAGTGGTCTACAATTTTTGATAGTCATCCTTCATGGGACCGGTCTATATTTGATAGGTAGATGTCTTTGAGTGACCAATATGTATTTTGATAACATGGTTAATAGCTATCCTTCGAGGGATCACTATATTTTTGGTAATGTGCATACATAGATAATCTTGACTTTATATTTTTATGTTGAGGGAAAACCTAGTAGACCATTTTGAGGAGGGGAAAAGACGTGTGTAAAAACTACATGTGTACCCCTTAACATGTTTTCAGTTGGTAGATAAAAGGTAGGTGGATGTAATGATTACGGGGTTCCTGCTAAGGTGGAAATTTTCCATGTGGAATATGTGATGAATAGATTTGCAATGTTTATATTTAAGGTTGTGATTTATAGGATACTGATGGTGGACCACATCCTTCCAAATCATTATTGTAGTGAATGATAGGGTAGTGGTGAAATTAGATATTTTATGTGACTAATGTCATGACAATAGGAATGAAATAATATAAAGGCCGAAAGTGCAAGAAAATTCAAAGGTTCCTTTTTAGGTTTACCATCGAGGGAAGATAAATGATAGGCTCCCGACCCATACTTGTGACTGATGACATATGTAACGATCCAGTTTTAAGGACAATATCACCTATGTTGAAGTCACATTCTTTGAAATGTTTTTATATGCTTTTTTATGCGTTGTTAATATACATGATGATGTTTGAGGGATTTTAGGATGTTCTCATATAGAAATTCAACTTGTGATAGACATTCTTGATGATAATCTTTGTCAGAGAAGATATCTATGAGGGAGACACGAAGATATGAGATTTAAAATTTAAGGGGTCATACTGCCTTAGAGCCATAGACTAAAGAAAATGGCGTAACACATGTATGAGTACAAATGCTAGTTTGATAATCCCATAGAGTAGATAGGATTTGGAGATGTCAATTACTACCGCTTGGTCGATGGTTTTCATCGATTTTGTTGAGTATTTTGTTATAAGCCTCTCCTTGACAGCTTTGATTATGGATAATAAGGGGATGAGAATCTTAGTTTGATGTTGAAAGTGTCACATAATTTCTTCACTTCCTTGATTTTGAAATACTTCCCATTGTTGTGATAATCTTGTTAGTGATTCTCAAGAAACAAATGATATGTTGATAGATAAAGTCAACAATTTTATTTACTTTAGTAGAGACCATGGGAATAACCTCCACCCATTTAGTGAAATATTCAGTAGAGTGATGATAGAATGGTGTCATTGTGAGGAATGAGGGATGATGAGGCCAATGAGGTTGAGGCCCCATTATGTGAAAGGCCATAAATCATGAGTGGGTTATAAGTCTTGATTGGGGATATGAGTGAGATTGGAATGTTGTTGACACTTAACACATTTTTGATGTACACACAACAATCTTGATTGAGTGGGCCAGTTATAGCCCATCGTAGGAAATGTTTAACAATGGATAAACCATTAAAATTTCCACAACATATGCCCTCGTGGACTTCCTGGATAGATCTAGTGGATTCATTGGATTTGAGGCATCATAGGAGGAGGTCATAAAATTTGTTTGTAAAGAGCACCACCTATGATGATGTATCGGTGACACATTGAAGAAACGATCATTTAACATATCTAGATAAGTTAGATGGTTTTATTTATTGATAAATATAGTCATATATTTGAGTGTACAAGAGGTCCGTTTGATTTTCTTTAATGCGATTGATAGAGGGGAGTATTTGGTATGATATGGTTGATCAAGTCTACGTACAACAATGAACAATTTGGAATCGTTAGTTGATAGTGGAATGAGTGATGTTAGAGAAGCCATGATATTTGTGAAATTATTAGAAGATTGTGGAACTATTTGGATGGTGTAATGATCAAAGGATTCTAAGAGGAATTCAATAATGTTTTTTTATACTTTTGTAAAGTTTCATTCTTGCATTGATAAATTCCTTTGATTTGATTGATAATGAGTTGAGAGTATCCATAGATGTCTAGGATTTGAACACCAAACATGAATATTATTTGGAGACCCATGATGAAAGCTTCATATTCAGACATGTTATTAGTGCATTTGAAGTTGAGTTTAAAGGATATAGGGATAGGAGTTCCCAGGGAGGTATGATGATGATACCGACACCTCCCTTGTTAACACTTAGATCTATCAAAGAAAAGTGTCATTCTAATAGGATTATATTCTTGATCAATGGTTTTAATGGCCCAAGGAGTAATGAAGGAAATTTTATCTTAGTTGTTAGTTACAATGATGATTTGATTGTAGCCAGAGAATCCATCCATAAGAGATAGCATTTCATGGCCAACGATGAGGTTGGAAAGCTAATTGATGTTTGGGAGAGGGAAATTATCCTTAGAGTAGGTGAGATTGAGATATCAGAAGTCTGTGGAAATGTATAATTTTCTAGAGGCTTTAGTCATGTGTATGATATTAGATACCCATTATGGATAATCAATGGGTAATATGAAGTTAGTAGAGATAATATGTTGTAATTATTTTTAATGAGGAGGGCTATGCAAGGGTGCATCCTACACAACTTTTGTTTGACATGCTTAACATTAGGGATTGTGATGATGTTATGAATGATGATGTTAGGGTTGATACAAAGCATGTCACTATATGACCATGTGAAGGCTTGATTGTGTTTTGAAAGGAAAGTGGTAAATTCCTTTAATTCTTTTGAATCTAAGGATTGGCCAACCTTAACTATGTGAGGGTCTTGTGAAGTACTTATGTTGATATTGATGGTGGATTCGTTAAGGAGTGTAGATGTGTCGGTGATAGAGTATTTTGAAGGTAATGATCCTCTGTTACCATATAAGATAATATGGATTGATCATTATGACATTGAAGAATATTGATGGTAGGGGAATCTTCCTCTACCATTTCAGGTAATACTAGTGGAATGGTCTTAATGCCATTATTAGTTTGATAAGTAAGTGGTCCTAAGGTAATCATGTTGAGTAAAAAAATTAGATGGGATAAAGACGGTGTCTTTGGTGTCAATAACGTGGTCTGATGAAGGGGTGATTCTGGTTCTATTATGGGCCCATATGTGGTGTTTGCAAAGGTATCTAAGGATGATTTTTTGAAACCTAACCCATATTTATCATGCAACTTTCGAGACTAATCAAAGAATAAATCTTGTATTCCTTGTTCATAATGTCCCATACCAAAACCTTTCTAGGCACGAAAATGGAGATACATCTACACAAAGGAATGGTTGTATAAGAATGAAAAGTCAGATATGAAAGGTTTAACATGATGTTGATTGTTGTGATGTGGGGAAGGATGATCGATCCCTCCATAGAAAAGATTAGTTTTAAGATGAGGAGGGCCGAAGGAGATGATATCTCCAACATTGGGTTTGTACATCGGTTGTTTATTAGGCCTTCCATATGTGTTTAGTGTAGGAAATGAATTAAGGGACAAGAGGTGATATTCACCCAAAGAAATCCATTGCATGAAATCTTCAAAAGAAGTGTCATATGGTAACTTGGATGTGGAGAACAAGGAACTACTAGAGGCTTGATCAAAGGACCCCAAGTTAATTTTTGGTATGAGGATGTTGTTTGGTTGATGAGTCATATGACATGCTTTAAAGGATTTGGGTCAGATGGAATAGTGAAGGTATTACCTTCATGTTTGTATTTCAAACAAAAATGGAGGGTGGATGGGATAAAGTGCATAGCTTGTAGCTAAGTATTTCTTAACAAAATATTATATTAGAACTCTCCTTTTATAAGATAGAAGAGTTCATGAAGACAACTGACACCTACTTTAATACGTAGAATAACCATGCCTAGTTTAGAGGCAACGATATTGTTAGAGGCTTACAATACTACAAGTGATTGAGCGATGATATTATTAGGTAATTGAAGCTAGTTGAAAGTGTGTGATGATATGATATTGATGCTAGTGTCGTTATTGATTGTAACTCTTTTAATGAGAGTATCGTCAATTTGGGTTGTGAAAAAGAGTGGGAGATTATGATCTTCGGGTTTCAAAGATGGGATATTTGAATCATTGAAAGTGATAATGGTGGACATTTTGAGAGTGCCGAATAGATTTGTGAATGGTTGGGGATCATTAGAGGGTACTGATATGGAGTCAAGGGACTTGATTATTACTTTTCAATGTTGGGGTGAGGTTTGGAAAATTTCATAAACGAACATTTTTATAGGAGCTTGATGGAGTTGTTTGATGGTGGTATTTTACAAAGAGGAGGTGGATTGGGTATTTGGAGTGGAAAAGATTGATAACTTAGTTTTATAAGTTAATGGAGTAGAGGGTTATGGAGAGAGAGGGTGGACATATTGGATTTGTTTTGATCTAAATCCTTGGGGTCTTATGTGCGGGATCTAGTAGTTATATGAAAATCATCGATTTGATGGAGTGAGGTATTTATGTAAGAATCCATTCCTTTGTTAAATGTAGTGTTGGATGATGGTTTGGGTGTTGTTGTTTTAAGGGTTTAACAAGTTGAATTAACTTGATTTGGTTGTTCTAGATTTGTGGGAGAATCCCTTTGTTAGCAAGGCTTAGAATAACAATGTGGATGGATTTGAAGTCCTTGTTGGAATGTCCCGTGTTCGATGATAGTTATAAAATGCTTCAAAGTCATACGAGGAGGGTTTTCATCCCTGAGAACTAGATGATTTAAAAAGAGGTAACACTATGATGGATATTTGGATTATGTTTTCAAGGGTTCTAGCATAGTACCCTGTCAAAACCGATGATGGAGGAGTTTGTGTTTCATTAAATGATACAAAGGTTTGAACTATAGGGATGGTTTTTAGTGTGACATTGTTAGGTGATGGTGGAGGAATAATCCTGGATTTTGTGATAGTGACTATGAATTTAGATGAGGGGTGAGGCCCTAAGATAGAAGGAAAGGGTTTTAAATTTTGTGTTAAGGTGGTTGGGTGATTTTTTGATATGATTTCTATTTTATTAGATGGATGGATTGGATATTGTGTAGTGGAATTTTGAGATTTCAGATACAATGTTGAGTGACGTGATATTCAAAATATATTTAAGTGGTTTCTGTGATGGTTTTTAAAGAATTTTTGAAGGGGTCATGGATGAGCTTGAAGTAGATGTAGTGGATGTAGGGGGATCCATGGTATTTTCAAAGGAAATACTAAAGGATTCATGTGATTTAGTGGGTGTTTTTGTGGCAGAAACACTAGGTGTTAAAGGTGTGGCTGATTCGATTAATGTTTCTGTGATAGAAAAATTAGATGTTGAGGGTGTGGATGAAAGATATTTAATGGCATTGATAGTGTGATGAGAGTTGATGACATTTGATTGAGGTTGACTAGTGGATGGGGCATGGTTTGGAAAGGGTTTCTTAAATATGTGTAAGTTATGATTTAAAGGTGCATTTTGATTATCCAGCTACGAATCAACTTTGTCGATAAGGTCTTGAAGGATGTTTATAAACAAATGACACCTTTCGATATTATGACCTTGAACTTGATGGTATTTACAATAGTCATTTTCTCGATACCAAGAGGGATTTGATATATACATGTCGATGGGGTGGATAGGAGGGAGTGTGATCTTACACGTCAATAGGAGCTTCTCGAAGACCACACTATAGGATTATTCGATGGGTGTATAGTTTTATTGAGGATAAGTGCCTTTAGAGTCAAAAATCCCTTAGAAGTAACTTTTATGATGACCACATTTTCTGAAGTTTTGGATTTATCATGATTGGAAGAAGTTTTGAATGAGGACTCAGCTTAGGTTTATTTGACCTCAACTTGAATTTACCATCCTTGAGGTCACAAATTTATAGTTTGCGAGCCATAGTAAAGGATTCGTTAAACATTTGGAAATATTTTATTTGAAGTCTAGATGATATATGTTTAGCACATGATTTAGAAAATAACTTAATGAGTTCGGTTTGGGAGGGAGAAGGATAATTGATTGATGATATCTCTCATATGGGTGAAAAAATCTACAATAAATTCATCTTCAAATTGTTTGATAGCATAAAGGTTTGTAATAGTAATTTTACGTGTGATATTAATCGAGAAATTTTATAAGAATAGCTGCACAAAGGAAAAAAGTGAGTATTGTGGGATACTTTTATACCAATCTAACCCGGGTCTTACTAAGGACATGGGAAACATCCTTAACATGAGATCTTGATCATGCATGATTAGATAACATACGTGGTGGAAGGCTGAAAGTTTCTGAGGATCCTCCTTACTATAGAATTTAAGGAACTTTGGGAGTTGCCAGTGTGGAGGGTAGGATTTTTATGGTACGAGGGGATGAATAGATTCATTACAAATTTGTTCATATGATAGGGTGTTTTTAGGATCCATGGAAGAATCTTCAAGACTAGATATCCTATTCATTAATGTTTATAAAGGATCATTTTATGAGGATTTTTGTTAGGGATCTAATGACGACAGTGAGGTTGATTATGGACATGTGGGTTTGGTTGTTGATATGAATGATAGGGTAAAGGGATGTTATGCTAGAGGGGAATGCTTATGGGAATATTATAGATAGGTTACAAAACTAAAGGTTTTAATGGTTGAATGTACTGATATTGGATAGGAATGGATGTGTTAATAAGAGGTTGTGACGACTGAGGTATATATTGGGATGGGATAGAAGTATGGATGAGAGGTTGAGATGGCTGTGGGATGTATTGAGATGGGATAGAGGTGTTGATGAGTGGTTGGGATGGTTGAGGTATATAGTGAGAATAGATTTGTGAGATAGGGGAAGTTGATGTTTGTTGTGAAGAAGGATGAGTGCTAGCGATAGAAATTGCATGGATGAGGGAAATTGATGCTGGGATGGACATGACCACATTATGAATAGAGGAGGTGGGTTTTGTGAAGGGGTGGGTTGAGACACACTAAGTGGGATGGATGTCTAGCTTACAAGGGGTGTTTGCAAAGTACTAGAGGCTATGGGACTAGAGATGGAAGGAGAATTGTTATTGTTATTTTGTGAAGATGACGAGCATGATGAGGGCTCTAGTGACGAGGATGGTTGTTGATTGGTTGTGTCTTATGATGAGATAACATTGATGTCAAAGGAAATGACTGGGGAAAAAAAGGGAACTGATGTTCTTGACCCACTTGCAGTGGGAATAGGGATGAAGTTGTTGGATGACCGGCTTGTGATTAGGGTTAACAAGTCGGGAAATGTCAAAAGTGATTGTAGTGAAAAGAGGTCATTGTTCAAGTGTATATTGTTGAGGAATACACCTCGGCTAGCGAGATAATCATTGAGAGCCATGAGGTTTGAATCTAGAATATTTGTGAAGACTAGATCAACACTATTGAAAAAATGAGGATTGGGTGGATATGGGATTTCTAATGTGGTTGATTGACTGCTAGGAGAATGAGGAGGTTCTTGATTATCAACCGAGGTGATCAAAATTGATCGATTACACCCGAGATTTATCGAAGGTGAGTTTGGATGTTATCTAGGGATAGTTAAAGGTGATTGATCATATTGTTTTAGTTTAGATAGTGTGACTATTATCTTGTTAAGACCATGGATCAAACAAAAATCACTATGAAAAATAAAATGTAAAAGATGGTTAATTAAAATAACGTAAACAAGTCACACAAATGGGTTTTCAATTATCTTTATTAAATTAGAAAAAAGTGTGAAATGTGAAAAATAGATGAAAAGGTACTAAGAAATGGTAGTCTAAGGATGGTTTTAGGTAATGTTAAAGGATGGAGTCCTTGATATACCCAAAGGTATGTGAGGCACAAATCTGTGTTGGTGTTAGTATAAGGCATGGTATTGGGGCCTACCTCCTCACTTCGTAGTCCTGTAATGGTAAGGGTGTAAGGTGCTTTGTCAGTATACCAACCATTAGATTATTGATACTCAGCTAGAAAACCAAGCCAACTTATCCTCTTGATGATGAAATCTAAGTAGGTCCACCTGGGAAGGAGTGTTTTAGATGCAAGTTATGTTTTGACGTGGTTTGGTTTTGTAAATGCAATTACCTAAACCCCTAATTAATATATGTGATCAGGCATATATGAGTTGTCATTTTAGGATCCCAAGGAAATGTTTCTTTGATGAGAACAAAAAAACAAGATGCGCTTCTTACCTATAGTCACTTTTCCTTTTCCTTTCTTGATTTTTTAAGTTTTAAGCAACAACAACAATGTAATCCAAGATGAAAGGTTATATGAAATTGAAAACAAAAGAGATGAAAAATAAAAAGGAAATCTAAATGAAAAATGGACTAAGATGTCCCACTGGGTGTGCCAGATGTTTAAGGTGTTTTTGGTTAGGTGCTATTAATGCAGAAAATACCAAAAATCAAATAAATAGGATTTACCGATACCTACACCAAAATTCACAATGCTAGGATGATGAAGTGTGTAAGTAATGTGAAAATCCATCTTTTCACTAAGCGAGAAGACCTGTAAGAAACATCAACTAAACAAAGAGATATTAGATAGATATGATAACAAGTTTCTCAACAAATGCCTATCCTAGGAATACAAAGGGATTTCCTAGAAGGGTGTCAACACGTTTGATGCAATTAAGTTACTTTGATAATGATGAGATATATGAATAAAGAAAAAGATATAATTCAAGGGGGATAGTGATACCTGTTCAGATTTATAAGTGGCCTAGCCTAGGGGCGGTGGCAAGTTTGAAGTATTTAAAGTAGTCATACCATAACTCTTCGGGGCCTCTCATTATTTTTAGAGGATCTTGATCTAATATTTGATATCTTCTATGATGGATGTGAATGTGATGACACACATGGTGATTTCATAGAGGATATTCCCACACAAATGGATACTAGATAATTATAAGATCATATATGCTAGTGATAGGATGTGACATACCTCAAACAATCATCTATAGAAAATACACCTTGCAAATTACTTGTTAGATCAAAATCAGATTATTGTAAATGTAATGATACTATAGATGATAATAAAATAAAAAGATCGATGAAGATCGAGAATCAACAAAGGATATGATACAAAATTATTATTTTGATAAAATGATTGATAAAACAAGCAAGAGTAAATTCCAGAGACAAAGGAGTGAAACAAAGATAGAGTACAAAAATTATAGAAGCCTAGGAAAATCAGATCTGATATTCAAATAAGTTTTCAAGGAAAATCATAAATAAGGTACTATGGATACCGATTGATGGTGATCCAAGAGGAAATATTTGTTTTGAAAAAGGGGTGACAAAACAAACAATGATTAATGACCTGATAGATTAGACAATGAAGAGATAAAATAGAAAGAATCTAGGAACCCACGAGATTCTCAAAACAAGGTTTTGGAAGTGTTTAGAAATCTAATGGATGAAGAAAAGGTCAAAGGACCGATTGATGACAATCAAGGGTTGATGTTGATATTTTTAGATATTATAGGTTTTGTAAAGTTTGTCTAAATAATTGAACAAGGGATAGAGCTCGAGAAGGATATACAAGATGATGGTGACGATAAGCTATGGATTGTAACTAATGTAAACAAATATAGCAAGATGTAAAGGAATGTATATACTAACCTTGATAATGGGTTGGAGATAATAGATCTCCCAAGGAGGTTGACTGGTGATTTGATAGAGTTCTTGGGGGTCCCGATAGGTTTGACAACAATGTGTTGATAGCCTTGAATGCGGTGATGTTGTTTATAGGAACACCAGTTCATCCTTATATACTTATTTTGAATAGATGGGAAAGGGAGATAGACATTGGATAAATAAAATCAACAACATCTGCAAGGATCACCATCAATTTTTCTGTAGAGGTTAAAACCAACAAAAGTAAGAATGGAAAATGGTTAAAACCAATTACCTTCCAAGATATCAGGTTGTTGGACATCGATGGAGGTTAGGGATTCAAGTTATGAGAGGTTAGAAGGTTTGGGTAAGTATGGTAAAATATACTTGGGTTATTTTAAGTGGTTAAGGGAAGGTAAATAGTTTCTACTTAGGTAAATAGGATTTACGTCGGTGAATTATATGATACTTAGGATAAAGATTATAACGATATGTAATGACAATTTAATTAATGTGCGTTGGGTCACCTAGTGGTGAAAAAGGGTGTTTACACTCCTCTTGTGATGGAATATAATGATACTGATTTACATGATGAACTTTCTATTGGCACCCATGATTCACATATTATGGAAACCCCTCATCTTGTTACATCCATGGGGGCAATCAATTCCCTTTTTCCACATTTATGTCTTTGATCATATGGGCTAGTTCATACAACTTATATGCTTCCACTCTTCCCAAATTGTACCTATTGATTATGACGAGTCTTATGTCTCTCCCTCCATTGTTTGTGGTTGATATTGATTAGCCTCCTAACACTGCATAAGTTACACATCTCTTGAATACTTAATTTTTCATAATATTTCCAACAAACCCAATGTTCCACCTATTCTAGTTTCTCCTACTAGACACACTCTTATTGTTTATATCATTACACTTACTCCTCATACATTTGGGATCTTGGAATCCATAGGGTTTTACCCTCATTATGTTGACATTGTTCTTTGGTATCTCTTGTGTTATCCCTAGGATTTATAAGACTTTCTTGATGAAATCACTTAGATCACTATGAAATACACATTTGGGGAGTATACTATCCCCTTTGATACCCAATGACACAATATTATTCTAGGTTCAAACATTCCTATTTTGGGCACAATTACTTGCATAGAACTCACCTTACACACATACATTGGGGAAAAATTTCTCCCCTCTCCTAGTCATAACATTTCATTCCAATATTTTCAAAAATAAAAAATACTAGCTTAGATCTTGATTGGATGTATTCTTTCGTGCTTATAGTATTCTATGTTGTAAATTTATTACCATCTTACATTGATTCATAATATGCTCTATAGATCCTTTTTCCATACACACATACATGTTCACATGGTAATATTTAGGTGAATGAAATATACTTATAAGTTATCACATTATGTATGATGCTTGACATCATTCTTTACCAAATCCCATTGAGAGGCTACTGGGATGCATCTACCTTTCCTATTTCTCTATATTCAGGTTCTATCATTGTAGTTTTTACTAATCTCATTCTTATTTTTAGATGTATACTTTGTGGCATACTATCAATATTCTAACATGATAATGGGTGTTTCATTTGTAGCATTTATCTCACAGGCTTTCAACCATGGTTATCTAATTTTCTCATATCTTGTCTATGCTAGTGTCTTGATTTTTGATTTTTTATGGGATATTCCCTATTATTGATTGCATTTTTTCCTTCTATAGTATTGAAGGTTTTGAGTGTATTGTGACATCTTGAGTGGTGTCCCATGTATTCAAATGACTATTCACTATGTCTATTTCCATGTTAATGTGTTTTTGACTAGTTTCTATTACATCATTTCATACTTGTTTGTGACTAACACTTTTAGATAACATTTCCCATCATTTTTCATATGCCACGGGTTATACCATGTGCACCCCCTATTCCCCTACAAGAGTTATATTTTAAATGTGCACATTAGTTTTAGCTTTTCTCTTTTGGGCCATTGGTTCATCTCACAAACCCCAAATGAGTGGGGGAAATCATTGGGTAACTATTTCATCCTCTCGTAGTTCAAAACCATACATAAAATGGCACACAAAAAAATTAGAAGAAAGTGAAACTAATAACATGGTTTAGAATCATACTTGGTCCAAAATTAGTGTAGGGATAGAGGCACCCAAATCAGACATGAGTGATGGGAGCTAGTGTACCACCCGGGTGGTTATGTCCCAGGAAGAAACATGTACAATATAGGATCAAAATGTTTCTAGTGATAAGTTTATCCAAAGTCTAGTAACATGTACTTAGTTATAGGTTACTATCATGTACAAAAAGAAGAAAAATTAGTGGAGAGTTACATAATTTGAGCAATGGAACTAATTACTCCATTTTATTAGGATTAAATTAAGAAAGAAACCTAGAGAATATATAATAAAATGATATTCCTAGAGTGATGCATCATTCTTTACTAGTTTCTATTGGGTTTGTGACCATATGTAGTGGCACTTATCCATGGGGAAAGTTGAAGGGAAAATCCTAAAGCTCTCCCAACACTCTTCCCTTGGAGACAAGACACTCAAATTCTCCATTTAGTGATAGGACGATCAAATCCTTAGTTTGGAAACATGAATCCTAAATCCTTAGTACTATTCCAACCATCTCTAAGGAAAAAAACATACATAAACAATTTTGTCTCTTGTCTCACAACATTCAGGTGTATTCCATCCTTGATTCACTTGTTTTTCAATACGCATTTCTATTTTCACATTTACTAAGTTAAAGTTAAATTTAATTTATCATGAGTATTGACTACACTTATTTTTTTTTTTGGTCTGACCTTACTCCAACAAAGACAACACACAAATGGAACAAGGAACAATCTAAACCAAAATATGTTTTAGTAAAGTCAATATCTAAGGAATAAATGCAAGCATAATTTCTAAAATGAACAAAAAGTTACTCCTAGGATCCTTATCCTATTCTAGATTCTATAATACACATTCTACAATTTCCATTCAACACAATATTAAGTACAATCCTCACTCAACACACTAGAAGTTACAAATATCTTCAACTCTCCACAAGGTGCACTCCTCTTATCTAATTTATGTTACCAAATATTCATTCACCAACATAAATTTTGTGAAAATTTAGACACAAAATCACACACTTACTACTTATATCATGCCTCTAAGTATGTTATTATATGCATGATTCCTAAGTAATAAAACTAGACATTAAAAACACTTGTTTTGCTTTTACATTGCTTTATCCTTTTAATACTCTTATCATTTGATTTTCTAAAAATCAATACTTTAATTTTGGACATTGGAAAACATGTGACCCAACTTTTTATTTTTTGTTATATCCTCCAAACATCTTAGATAGTATCGCCCATTAGACACTAGAATGCCCAAGAACTAGTATCTCCTTTGGGTTCTCCTGTCCTTTTAGCTCCTTTCCTCAAGTTTGAAATGCCACATCATTTGTTATCTTTTCTAAATTACTACCCATCAATTTAGGTTTGCCTTTTTGGTTGTTAATGATGAAATTCAAACAAATGAGTCCTATATATATACATGACTTACTATTATTTGGAGATGGACAACTTGGGCTATTACTTATTATATACTACTTGGGCAAAGAGAATTGGTTGTTAATGATGAAATTCAAACAAATGAGTCCTATATATATACATGACTTACTATTATTCGGAGATGGAAAATTTGGGCTATTACTTATTATATACTACTTGGGCAAAGAGAAACATTCAAGGATTGTATTTGGGATACATTTTTTATCACACAGAAGGGATTTTTTTGAATTCCATCGCATACATTCATCTTGGTGAAAAAATAGTTGTATCCCACTATCTTGGTATGATTGGAATAAGGGAAACCTAGCTTCAAGGGAAACACATCAATCACACACACACTCGGAACTACATAGATTCTGAAATATAGTGTAGTGATAAATGATAATTACAATCGGGGTGGCCATCGAGGTCGGTCTGAAATCAAGCATATGCATTATTTATTTTATATAATGTTTTCTTGATCCTTATGCATGTAGCTAGGGTTTGTTTTATAGGTTCAAGTGTGATACAATAACTCTACAACAAATCTAGAGTGATAAAGAATGACAGGTATAATAAAAGTTCAGATGCTAAAAATATTATAAGTAGAGATATTTCTAGGACATGAGTGTCCGATTCGTAAAACCGGTGCCCAAACAATCCCGTATTCATCCTGGGAGGTCTTGTTTGAATGCATTTCAGATCCCATTTTTCTAGACAAAGCATATCTAATCCAGATCTATTGTGTTACTCTCAATTTCTAGCCCATAATCAACCCAAATCTCCTATTACAAGGTAAGTCACTCTTATCTCCCTTTGTACACACTTTCTCGCTTCTTGCATGATATATCTTGCTTGTTAATTTTGTATTCATTTGATCTCATTCCTCTGATAAAGATTTAATTTTTGTTAAATCAATAATTCATTTTCCATCATATGGTCACCCCATACATGGAGCCAAGCCCTTTTATGTGACCCTTGAGTTATTTTACATTATTTTATTGTGTTTTTGGTGACCTATGGGTCGTTTTATTTAAATTTGAATTGATTAATTTTGGTTACCATAAATGAAAAATCAAATTTTCCCTTATAGGACACTTTAAGGTGGAGTGTTGGACTAAAAATATTGTCTTTCCTATAAGGTGAGTGGACTCTTATAGGCCTTTTAACCATTTTGAGGCACAAAAAGGACTATATTAATGGCCTTAAAATTCACATTGAAGTAAAAATAATAATTTTTGTACACAAATGTGAGTTAATGTGAAAGAGAAAGGGTAAATGTTGAGTGTGTAAGGAAGAATGTAAGAGTTATTGGGAGTTGACTGATTGTGTCAAAATTTTTGGGGATTTTGTAAGGGATGTAAGGATCTCATCTAAAGTGTAATGAAATTAAATGATATTGTAAGAGAGTATTTTTTTTGGGGAATGAGGTCTTGCCAAGTGGAAAAATCCTATTGGTTGCTCACTTGAGCCTTGCTGTCTATTTATTTTGAGTATTGAACTTGACTTGGGGGTTATGACTTGTTGAATTTTACTCAGGTTTTTAAAATTTAGAGAGTTTTGAGAGATTTTGGTGGAACTTATTGGATTGGATCGAGTTTGGTTAGATTGTTGAAGCTTTGGAAATGGTGGAGAAGAGGTAAACTCTTGACTCATTTTTTTCAATATATGTGAAAGAAGAAAATTTTGACCCACTATATCTTTTTATGATTAAGTGTGGTGGTTTTCATTTCTCATTTAAGAAAGTATATGTTTAAACCCTTGAATGTTATGGAATTTGTGTTGTTACCATTATTAGTGAGAAAGAGAGCTTATGTGAATGATGGGGCATAAGATATAGGTGATCCATTGCTTCTGTTCTTGTGATTTGATTGTGGTATAATTTGATGTTAACATATGAATTTTGATATTCTTGTAATGTATGAAAATAGAGATTAGAACCTTGGATATTCCATTTCTTAGGATGGATGAGTAGTACAATAGTAGTTGGTGATTGGGTTAGTAGCATATATATTCCTCCCCTCTGTAAACCCATTTGGGTTTATTATGTGTTTTTATTTGGTTTTGAGTTGAATATTTGTTTCTTCTATCATTTCACAAGTAAAATATTGTTTTTTTGTACTTGGGAATGAAATTATATGTGTTGAAAGTGTTTTTGTCTTCTATGTGATTGTTGGGTATGTTAGTGTTTGAATTAATTTGGAGTTGAGGGATGTGTGGGGTAATGTGGTTGGGATTTTTTACCACATTGTATGGTTGGGAGGTACATGTTGCATTCACCTCCTTTAGTTTCTAGAATGTTTGTTATTAGCATACATGGTGAAAGGAGAGTGGATTGGAGCTTGTACTGATTGATTTTCCATTGTGGGCCAATGTAATTTTGTAATATATTTGTGTTGAAGAGTGTTGTATAAATTGTTCATTAGTTGTAATAGAAATTGTTGACCTTCTTATTGTAAATGGTTGTGGGATCTCCCTTGTAGGATTTATTAATAGATTTTACATTGGAGTGTTGTAAGGATAAGTGAAATAAAATAAGTGTGTGTGTGTGTGATTTCCTTGTTAATGTTGATTTAGGAAATAATTTTACTCTACTATTAAAATTCCATTGTAACACCTTATCATAGTTGTGAGTTTTAAACAAAATCAAATGAATGATTAGATTGCTACAAATCTCAAATTCCAAATGAAAAAGTTGTGGAATGTTTGAATCAAGTTAATCTCCTTGAAATTAGTTAAGTAAAATTTATCTCCCCTCATTATATTATACAAATAAAAAGTGTGTTATGACGATGGAAGTATTTTCCTTCCCTTGTTTTAGAGATAATCTTTCCCTCTTAAAGTTTATATGTTGAACATTATACTCTTTTGGCTTGTTGAAATTTATAGAAATCTTTATATGTTCAAAATACCATTATTTACCAATGAACCTAAATATTATCTAACTTGGAGTTATATATATATAAAACTTATCTTGATACATTGTAATTTTGGTTAAAAGAATTTTAATGTGCTTATTTAAGGAAAAATCGCTAAACTTATATGGATAATGTGTGTGTGTGTGTGTGTGTGTGTGTGTGTGTGTGTGTGTGTGTGTGTGTGTGTGTGTGTGTGCATGCATATATATATATATATTAATGGCAAGTGGGGTATGAGCCCCCATCAAATCTTCAAAAACTAATGGAGCAATTGTGCTGACCCTAAGGCTTAAACATACATTCATAGGGAGGAGAGAGAGAGAGGAGGTGCCAAATTAGGGTGATAATTCCCCTACCCTTATTTTTATGGTAAAATATACCATGGAGGTTGAGGTTTGCATGACCCTAACAACCACCCATACAAAATAGACGTGTGTGAATGTGTGTGTGTGTATTCATACTTACATACTATAAAATTATATACACAAAAGTGTATATATAATTCTTCTCTAGGTTGCAAAAATGATGTATATATATTCCAAACCCTAGCCATAAAGGATATTGGGAAAACTCAGACAATTTTCCTTCCACCTTAACCTATTAAAAAACTTGCAAATGAAAAACAAACTTAAATATAACTCAAGGAGAAATTAGGGAAACCATAAGATCTAGAGTTGAAAGTATTTTAATCTAATGACACTTATAAAATCCTACATGTCCACTTGGATGGGGGTTGACATTTTTACACCGAAGGCGTGTTTGCAACACACACACACACACACACACATTACTCCACCATTTGTCTTCCATGTTTTCCATCATTTTCTTCTTTATCATGGCCACCATTTTAGTTAGGAGTGAATATGTATTTACCACGTGAATAGATGTTCAAAGCATATGTACCTATCCACATATGATGACTTAATTGCAATATCTAATGATAACACTCCAATTGTATTACACATTACATTCGATGGAAGATTTTTTTCAACTACTATTTCAATTGGTGATGACACATGTCTATATCAATATCCTAATTTGGGATAAAATGATATTTAATTTTGTATTGATATAAACCTACATCAAGAACCACAATACTCATTAAAAATGAGACTTATGTGGGAGGAATATTATCCAAAATTTGATTATGAGGTGGTGGCATTATCACCAAATCATTATAATTAGATAAACAATGAAACCATTTGATTCCAAAAGCTAAACCGCTTAGAAAATAAATACCTAATGTGTATGTGGAGATAGATATACAATATGTATTTGAATATTTTCATACCATCCTAACAATATCTGAAGAGTGATACTATGTTTATATGCCAATGGGTTGAAAAACATCAAGAGTGTATTCCTTAGGTTTTGGATGACATAATATGTAGATTTGAAAATGAAGTTGTCTTAGGCAATGAGGTGCTAAAGCTTTGCCAATGATGTTTCATCATGGTGACATCCTCCTTTACTACCATTCCAAAAAAAAAAAAAAAGTTTGAATTTATTATGCCAAAGGTGTGTTCCAAATCAACTTATATGGATCAAAATTTTCCAACTCGACACAACCCAACTTTTTGTGTCAATGATATATGAATTTTTATTGCTCCATCATCCATCCTCCATGTTTACCATCTACAAATAATGGAAGAAAAAAAGCAATTAAATGCAAACCAAATCCTTCCTTCACATTTCCTTGCAACCTCGAGATGAGATGGATGAAGTGTGGAGTGAAGTACCAAGCTTGTTGAATCTCCTTGATAGATTGTATGTGGATGCTCCAAATGTGACTTTGAATGGAAGAAACTTCATGCTATGAGAAAATGGATGAGTGATGAGCTTGATTATGGATCAAATGGGCATCCTAACGACATATGAATTTGAGTGACAATTGGACAAATTAATACTGAAAATTCCTTAAGCTTCCAAAAATTATTTGTGAGGAGATGAACCTCTTATTTATAGTTGAAGGAGAGGCCATGGATTGAGGATCAAGATTTGAATGAGTTATAGGTGAATGAATGCATTTTCCTAATTTAGCATGTTGATTTGGTTTGTGTATTTGGTTGAGTTTGAATAAGAATTTAAGAGGCTTTAATTTGAATAGTTGGCTCTTGAATTCTTCAATTGTACATGCAATTTAGATTCCTCTTTTGTAGGGTTATAGAACTTGAGTGAGTGAGCTAGTGAAGTGGAGATGAGTGGATATTTAGTTTTTATTTTATTTAAATAGATAATTAAATTAGCTAAGGAGTGTAAGTGTATTTTTTATGTATGATATAATTAATTAAATTAATTCTAGTGAGATGTGGGTGAATATTGATTCAAATAGAAATGTGCAAAGGGTAGTGTGTAATTTTAGGGTGTCTATGTTTCCCCCTCGTTAAAGTGTTATTATAGAATAATAGAATTTTAAATATAATAGATAATTGAAGCATTTGGATGCCCCATCATGTTAGTACTTATTGGTACTTTTTCTATTGAGCCCTTTGTGGCTTTGAGTGATTTAGGAGATTTGAGATTTTAGGAGAGATGGCTTAGTTTGTATCACACACACATCACTTAGACTAAGTATCCTTGTATGGATGGGGACTTGACGATACATTATTTGTATGTAGACTTGAATTTTGAAATTTTAAGTGCATTTAATATTAGTTTAGAGAAATATGAAAGAGGAAAACAACACTAGCGCATGCAAGAAAGTGCATTAACATGCTGCGTAAAATGCACTGGCATAAAATTGAGTGTGTCAACATGATATGAAGTGTGTATGTGTGACAAAGTGCACTAGCATGCATATAGGTGCACTAGCATTCATATATGTGCACTAGTGTTAAAGTAGGTGAGATAGAAAAAAATGCAATAGCGTTAAATTAGGTGTTCTAGCATGCAAGTGTGCTAGTGTGAAGGTAGATGCACTAGTGTGCAAGTAGGCATGCTCGGGTGAGTTGAAAGGAAAATTAGAAAAATGTGGGATTTTTTAGTTTCCTATTAAGGGAGAGATTATTGTTCCTATTGATGAGGTTGGGCGAGATGCAACTATGGATAGGTTATATGGAAATGATGCATTGGATGTATATTATGTTGTGGGGGGTTTTAATTTTGAGCCTCTTTAGGATGAGATAGTGCTTGGGAGTAATTTTATTGCTATGATCATGGTAGAGATTAGTTGTTATGAATTTCCAAATTTAGGAGGATGGTTTCGTGGTTATTAACACAAGTCATGGCAAATATGGTAAAGCATCAAACCATTTTTCTTGGGTTATGATTCTACTGACACAAATATATAGGAGTGGTCAATAGGGAGGATGTATGTGATGGATGTGACATTTGTATTATAGTGTTGGGATTATGAGCATATTACCGTGATTCAATCACAAGGTATTTTATGGGTTAGGTGGTATGAGACCATGTATTGTGTTATTTTGGTGAGGTGGCATAGTGACTTTACTCAAGATGTTATGTCATAGTATTGATTATTATGTGAGGTTATTTGATAGTCTTGGGGTAGATAACCCTATATAGAGGTGGTACGTATGACTTCCCAAGAGGCATATGAACTACATATGATGCAACATGAGTTATGGATGTAAAGGTGCCGAATGAATATGGTTGGGGTAGTTCATTTTGGGTGGTTGAGGCAATAGTTTTGGCTGGTGTAAAATGTTACAGGAGCCTATTATGTATAGGAAAGGTGATGGGGACACTAATCTACAAATGGTGTAGATGAGAGGTGTCTCAATGGTGGAAAAGGATGAGGTAGTACCAAATGATATTGATGTTACCGGAGTGACACTAAAGTATGTGGCATGGTGATGGGAGCATATTATAGCTCTTGGGGAGAGAGATGTGAGGGAATGATGAGAGGAGGGAGAGGAGGAAGGAGGGAGGAGGCATGGGGAAGGTAGGGGGTAGATTGGAGGCTATGCTGGTTGTATCAGGAAGAGGTGGACAGGTTGAGACAAGAGCTAACAAAGAGATATGAGCAAGTGATAGATTTGGAGGAAGAGTTAGGATAGATGAGGTAGGACTTGGATCAGTACCATTAGCAATGTGAGCTATTGAGGGAGATGTATGGGGTGATAGGGATCACACTAGAAATATAAAGGCCAAGAGGATTGAGAGAAGGGACACCATGAGGGGTGATGGTACTACTAGGCATAATGAGTTTGATTCGTTATCAAGTGATAATAATTGAGATTAGATATTATGAGGGTTTTATGACAGATAGACTCCCTAAGGTGCCTCAATATGATGAGTATGTGGTGAGTTAGGTGAAGTCATCTTGATGGGGATCCATTATTAGTATAGGGAGTATGAGGGGGCTTGAGGCTAAGCTATAGGGTAGAGCTAGCGATTTAGGGATATTTGATGTAAATTTTACCATGTAGTTTTGTATGGGCTAGAGTGCCTATTAATTTTTGATATATACATTGAATTACACACACACACACACATGGGTTTTTAGATATATTGATGTGTTTTTAGATGATGCGAATGTGATTATGATTTTTGGGTACATGTTAGATGATAATATTTATGGTTTAGGTTTCATGGTGATGTAAAATGTGATAGTTTGTATTGGATGATTGTGATGTAAATGTAATTGTATTGATGTTGTGTTGGATGTATCTGGATGATATGATATGGGTTTAAGTTATGATGATGTAAATATGGTATTATTATGATTTTTGATGTTTTAGGTAATTTTATAGTTGACAACTTTGTAAAATTTTTACATGTCTATGGTAAGGAGTAAATGTGAGCTATTTGATCTATCACTGGATGGATAAAATATGATGATGTTGGATATGGTTGTTTGATGCACTTGTGGGCTTAACAACTATCTAAAGGGTAGTTAACAATTCTTGGTTCATGGTGGTCTGATTTTATTTTAGATGGAGGAGGGGACAAGGTATACCTTTATTGAGAAATTTAAGAAGGAAGGTGCCTTTGTGAGAGGGAATGTGCCTCCCATAAACAAACCTTAAGGCTTATATTTTTGATGCATGGGATAGGATGCTTGCGGTATTTTTGTGAGAGAAAGTTGATTGATGCAGGAATATTTCTAGGGATAAAAATTTTGATTATTGTTGGATTAAAATTCAAAATATGATCAAGGTGGGAAGATTTTGAGGGTAGACATCTTTATAGGGAGTGGTCTAAAATAGTGATTTATTTTGACTTTGTGGCCCTCCTTTGAAGGAGTGGTCAACAGTAGTATATTGGTTTTTAGGGTAACCATCCTTCTAGGGAGTGGTCTAAATTATTTGGATAATAAATATCCTTTAAAGGGTAGTTTATAATAGATTTATTTAATGGTGGTGATTATCCTTATGGAAATAATTGATAAGTGAGGCCCTAGGTTATTATACAAGGAGGAAAAGTATAAGACACGAGATGACATTGTATTTCCTTAGTTATGTCCCAATTTGAGGGGGTGGGTAGATGAAGATTCATAGATTTGCACTAATAATAGGGAAACTTATCTAAGAACCTACTATAAACAAATCCATGGTGTCCATATCTAAGGCCAGTTTGATTTATTTGATGGGAAACCACATAATTCTATATTGTCATTGAAGGAAGAGGGGATGTATTTTTGAGGTAGAAGTGGGATTTTTAATGAACCGTGGTTTTTAAAAAAAAGTGCCTTTTAAAAATAAAAAAGTCACACGTGAAAATCATTAAGGGTTTCATGTTTAGGTTTTCCATCAAGGTAAGACAAACGACATGCTCCAGATTCATACTTGTGTGTTATGATATAAGGTCTAAGCTAATTTGGAGCAAATTTTCCACGTTTAATATTTTCCATGTTGGTGACATGTTAATTTTCTTTAAGGACACGATCTCCAATGTTGAAATTGCATTCCTATAAATGTTTGTTATAATCTCACTTAATCATTTCTTAGTAAAAATTAAGGTGTTTGAGAGCTGCTAGGAAAAAATTGTCTAATAATTCTAATTGTGAGAGGCATTATTGTTTATAGTCTTCTTTGGAAATGAAATAATTTAGAGAGATTCATAAAGATGGTATTTATACTTCGAGAGGGAGAAAAAATTCCAAGCTGTAGACCGTAGCAAATGGGGTGTTATTCGGTAAGCCCATAGAGCAAAAGGGATGTGAAGATGTTAATCTCTACCAACATCATTGATAGTTTTAACAAGAATTTTATTGAGAGTTTTGTTAGATGCCTCAGCTTGTCCATTGGATTTTGGATAATATGGTGTGGATAATTTGAGTTTGATGTTGAATGTGTCGCAAAGTTTTTGGACCTTTTTATTTTTGAAGGATTTTTTGTTATCTGTGATGATTTTTTAAGGAACGATGAAGTGAAAGATAATACATTGGTAAATAAATTTAACTATTTTATCTTCTTTAGTTGAAATGAGGGGAATGACCTCCACCCATTTAGTGAAATATTTAATGGCTTTGATGATGGAGTCATGTCATTGAGAAGAATTAGGATTGATTGTACCAATGAGGTCTAACCCCCATTATGAGAAGGGCCAAAGATCTTGAGTCCATTGAATAACATGGTTAGGAAAATGTGTGAGATTGAAATGTTGTTGAAATTTTAGAACTTTTTAACATACTTGGAAATAATATTAGTTCATTGTAAGCCAATAATAAACAATTTGTAAAAGTTTTTATGACAACTAAGGCGGTGAAGTGTCTCGCCACATATACCATCGTGGAATTCATTGATGGCATGTATTGTTTAAGGGAGATAAATGCAATGAAGGAGGATGCCATCAAAGCATATTTTATAGAGAAAACCCCTAGTATGATGTAGTGGGAAAATCGTTATTTAAAATATATTCTTCAATTTTTAGAAAGATCTCAAGGGATTTTTCTTTACGAGAGGAAATTGTAGGTTTTCGAATACAGTGTTTGATTTCATATATTCAATGTTGTTGACAGAGGGGAGATTACTATTAGTATAGGAATGTTGATTGAATCTATGGAAAAGTACAAACAAACCATATTCTAGAGATTGGATGGGATAAATGAAGAAAGGGAGGCCATGGTGTGTGTAAACTTGTTGGTTGACCATGACAGAAATTGGATACTGTAAGGGTCAAAGGTGTTTAGAAATTGATTAGTGATGGTTTTGTATTTTTTTAAGATGTAGTTCCTATATTGGTAAGTGCCCTTGATTAGATTTATTATGAGTTGAGAGTCACCAAATATAATAAGGGTTTTAAACCCTAATGCTAAGTTTTTTGTAGACCTAGGATTAAAGTTTTGTATTTGGCCATGTTGTTAGTGATATAAAAGTTGAGTTTGAATGATAGTGACATGGGTGTCTATATGTATTAAAATCAATATGTGATCTTAAGCACATGAGACCTTTCAAGCTCATGCTAAGACAACCAAAATGAAATGAATAGATGGCTATGGAATGGGATAAGTAGAATATACAAAAATGGATGAAAATGGTCAACACATGATTAATATATAGTAATGTCCTCAACGGTCATTGCATGGGATCTCCTCATTTGAAGAAATGAATGATTACCTCATTTGGGTGGGTGTAATGGAGTAGTAGAGGAGAATGGAAACATGAAGAATTTTTTCAATATGAGTGTCACCAAATACTCTCCAAACCAGCTGCAGAATGTAGGGTAACTGTCCTACGTTTTCCTCGTAGAAGTCTCCAGAAAAGGTCATGGAGGTGTAGGAGGAAATGTGTGAATAGGAAAATTGTTTGAACTGTGGAAGTTAGTTTTGTCCAGGATTATTTTTCCAAAACTCGTAAGCACTTTCCAATTCAACGTTCAAAACTAGCATCTATGAGATGATAATGGGTGGCACCAGTGAGGTCTAGAAAACCAAGGTTCTAAGGCCCGTGTCAATGTTTGTAAATAGGTCAGTTGTGTTCGGTTATGGGACTCGGTGATCATACATGTAATCTCTCGGTTGTTGAGGGCCTTAAATGGTCATGTGGGATGTGCAAACTACTAAAGAAAAGAAGTAAATAATCTTGTAAAGAAAACTTCAAGAGGGAAAGGTTAATTCTAAGCCAACTAGGGGTACATGGGGAGATGTGTTAACTCCTTTCTAATTAACTCTATGTTCCTAATTTAACATATGGAAATAAACATATTTAAATAAAATCAATTCAATTATTTTCCTTAGAATTTAATTAAATCTAAGTGTATCCAATAACAAATTAAAAAATAAAGCTAACTAATTTAACAAAGGAAACAACTAATCTATTTATTTTTTTATTTTTGACGATTTCAAATGAAATGAAAAAAATAAAGAACTAATTAATCTATTTTTTTAATATATTTTTGGATGCTTACTGGGAAATAGAAGAAATACACTTAGACAAATTAAACTTCCTCTAATTAACAAAAATGATTCTACACTAAATTGTGAACTACATAAGAAAACAACCGGATGTGGCTATTTCCTATGCAGAGTGGATCTAATCTATTATAATAAAATATAAATTTTCCAATTTGTACTTGTGGATATAAAAATTCCTCTATTCTTTCCTCAGAGTCATGGGAAGAATGAAAAGATTCTCAGAAGCAGTTCTTCCCCTGAAACTTCCCTGGTAGAATCAATAAGATCTATGGAAGCTTAAAAAAATGAAGGGAAATTACAATAACACTAAATAGATGTAGAAGCTTCTTCCAGAAAAAATTCCCATGAAAACCCATAGGGATAGGTAGGGAAGCAGATTTCAATAGAAGCTTTGTGTAAATAAAGGAAAGCTACAAGTAATTGTATTTCTTTGAATTGATGTACTCTAACAAAATATGGAATAAGATCTAATTAGAAAAATAAAACTTTAAGAATCCAAATGCATCCCCAACTTGGAATATAGAACTATGAAAGTTCCAAAGGTGTTGACTTTGCTTTAGTGTCCCCTCAACTTCATTTCCAATTTGGTTCTCAAACAAGTCCACGGAACTCTGCTGGATTGTGTGGAAGAAATGATGACAAAATGCTAGATTTGGAATGGCTTGAAATGGTCTAAGCCATTTGGCAGCCAAGAAATGGTACCTTTCTCAAAGAAGGGAAATTAACTCACAATAAACAAAAGGAATGGAAGGAGAAGCTAGTATGCATCAAATGATCTCAATAACAACCGAATTGGTTAAGAAACATGCACTAAAATCAAATTTGAAGAGTTGAAATGCGTTCGAAAAATGCCAAAAGAGTCTCGGTTAAATGCGCAAGGACCATTGGTCTACATAGACTGGTGGTTGCGCGACTACTGGGGTGTTACGCAGCTTCCACCGAGGGAAAATAGGTGGTCATGTAATAGTCGGGTGGTTCTATGACTTAAAGTCAAAAGCCAAGGAAAAAAATGTGAAAGAGATAAAGGAAAGCAGGAAAATCATGGAAATGGTTAAGGGAAGCATTCTAGGCTACAAATATATACTGCAAACAATAAATTGGACTCGAACACCATTGGAAAATATATTAATCATCATTGGGGATTTTGAACCGTTCTAACAATGTAGCATGTGCAAAATTGGGTGCATACATATTTCCCCCTTAGAGAAGCATTTTATCCATGAAGAGACGTAAAACATAGAGTCCGAGTATGACACTCCCAAATGGGAGGGTTAGAAATTATACCTGACACATCCATGTGTTGAAATGATGCCCATCCAAGCTTCCCACTACATGTAAGAAGTAAACAAGAATCAAGTGCATATATAATGTAGAATTGACAAAACACACTAAAACAAAATGACAAGAGGACTTACCATATCTGCAGGGATAGAAATATACCTGCGCCCATGCTCCAGCCTTGCAAAACACACACTCAAAAATAAAGTTAAAACATGCTACATATAACCAAAATCACTTTTATAGAAATCATTTTCACTCACCTACTTAGATATTTTTGAGCTCTAGATCACATGTGACGGTTTTGTATGTAAATATAGTAAAATCGAAGAGCACTATGACGTGATGGCATCCCAACCAAGTGGGAAGAGCAGGAGGTTAGGAATAGGTGAGTTATCCACATTTGTTTATTTTAACCTCATAATGTGAAAAATGTGAAAAATATAGCTTGGGGGTATTTTTAGTAATTTTGTAGTCAAAATATTCACTAGGGGGTGCCACATGGGATGTGGCTTTTATTTCATTAAAAAGGATTTTGTTTTTTTTGTCTTTTTAGAATTTTTGGGTCTCGGGTATGATGCATCTTTTTCGTAGACGAAACACCACTCTACGTAAATAGCGGTTACGCAACTACCCCTCTACACGAGAGGGCGGTTACACAACTATCGCTTTGCATAGAGGGACAGTTGTGTAATTATCAAGGTAGAGGCTAAAAATTGACCAAGTGTGAAGAATTTTTTGGTTTTGAATGTTTTTATGATGTTTTTGATGAGCTTATTATGCATAGAAAGGTTCTAACTTGCTCTTTTCTTGATGTTTATGAATGCAGGGTCCATACATTAGATGGAGCCGAGCCAGAGAGTGTGATTGGATTCCTCCCATATTGGATTCACTATCTCAAGAGGAGAGAGATTTATTACATATGGTGAGATATGGAAAATATCTTAGAATCGATTGGTTGCACCACTTGGTTATTTTTAGCCGGCCTCTTGAGATACTTGGGATGCGAGATCAAAATACTTTCTAGTTTCTTGGAGTTAGAGGAGAGTGGACCAATTTTTTTGAGGAAATTCATAGGATTCTTGGAATTCTTGTCACTAGCGAGAAGCCGAGTGTGGAGAGTGCAGGTTTAGTGGTTATATCCCATCGGTGCGCTAGCTATATGGGAGATGGGTTGGCTTGACACACTTTGGTGCCAAATAGGGGATGATATTATTATTAGTTTCCTTTTCTCCTATCCTACCTTACACAAGGCCCTTATTAGCATGTTGGATTTACTCTTGGTTAGAGAAAAGGGAAGGAATGATGCAGCTATAATTTACTAGTGAAATCCCAGTGCACTAGCACATCACTCAGCCTAGGATGAGCGCTCACCCAAAGTGTGCAAAGGTACTAGGCCCCTCTTTAGGGTTTTTGTTGCAGGATGTTAGCATCATGAAGACTTAATGCATTCATATACATAAGTAATACATCATTCTACAGTGTATGTTTAGATCTAGATCTAAAGAATAACATATTTAAACAATATCCATATGAACCCAACCATGCAAGACCCAACTATACTTAGAATTAACACTCTAATTCAGCCAATACACTCCATTATATTAAACATGATAAATACACAGAAGCTCATTACAATAGATAATACCATAAGTTATGCGCACATTATATTTGGCAACATAACTTCATAATAATTCAGTTCTTACCCTCTTTTTCTATACTACGCAAATCATTATATATTTATAAGGGTAGGGTCTTTCCCTTCACGACTTGCATAACTCCAAAAATAGGTCACATGTTGAAAATAGCCACGTGCCTTTATAATCACATCCACACATACAAGTGCACTAACAATAGACCTCTTCTAGTTAATTGTCAGTAGTAATTCTATCTTTAGCCAACATCCATGCAAAACACTTAGTAACCACTCTTCCAAAATCACCGATGCGTGTCGTGTAATTATTTTCCGATTTATGTACTCTGCATGCTATCTCTAAAAATAGCCCGTACATGTGAAAATGGATAAGTCCTAAATCCACCCTTATATTTCACACACGTGTTGTCCCTTATCCTTCCGTGCCTTTAATCTGCGCCTGTTCCCTCGCACAAACCTTCGTGTGCCTTCTAATAAGTATTCCACTTTGTCTACTCAACATTACCCCACACTAAATTGCATTTCCACCCCGACAATGGCTACTCCTCAAAAAATAAATAATAAATTAATGGAAATAATGTGAATGAATATTATACAAAGAATAGTTATTTGCTCGCATCACCCTCTGCTTCAACTAGAAGAATGAACTCTGGATATCATTCCTTTATTTTGGCCTCTAATTTCTACCACTCATTTAGCGTGACCTCTCGCCTTTTTCTCGGGATATTCACTACAATAGACTCTAACTCATCTTGTGTAATTTCTCCCTTCTCATTTTGTAATACTAACATAATGTTAGCCATTGTAAACATTCTCCCTTCCAAAAGATCCATCTTCTGTGCTATGAGTTTTCCCAGTTCATCCAACCTATTCTTATGGGGCTCTTAAGCCGCTGCAAGGGCCTCATGCTTTTGCTTTACCACTTCCAGTCTCTCCACACACCCCAATGTCTCATCCTTCATAGCTTTTAGGACTTCATTATCCTCTACCATCATTCTTATTCTGATGAATGCTTCTAGAGTTGTACAAATATTCAATGCTTGATCCACTTTCTTCAGCTCCTCCTACGAGTTTGAAGCAACCCCTCGTATGATGAAATATTTCTAATCACTGCAGCCTTTTCCCTCTCTGCCTCATGTTCAGGGTCTTTTGGTGATAGCATCCTAACTAGTCCCTCCTCAAGCACCAAATCGACTAATGTGCGCACATAGTGCATAGCCAAAGGGAACTTTTTAGGTACCTTGGGATCTAAGTGTAGTATTTCTTGGAGGACATGATCCCCAATCTCCTCTACCATGCCAATGAGAACCCCATTCTTTTTCTACTCCAGGAACTTTTCTTATTTTAAGCACGTAATCTCAAAGCATCCTTGGCCTTAATCTCTTCCCTCAACACTTTGATAGTGGTATATTTTTCTATGTTCCTCCACACCACCTCTATAGATACCTTCACTAAGGCATTTCTTACATGTTCATTAGACATAACAGTAGGTTTCATGATTATATGTCTATCTTGAGGTGCCTTCTTCAATCTTCTTGACACATAGGATTCTTTTCATATGTCAAAGTCTGGATCATCCATGTGTGTGTGTGTATAGACCAAGATAGCTACTTTCTTGTGCGCATGGTGGCCATGTCCTCATCCATCAGCTCCCATCCATATAACTCCTTAGGGCTCACCGTGCTTTGAAAATGGGCACATAAAATTTTCCTTGTGTCCTCAACGATAGCCCAAAGATGGAACAATAAAATCTCTAATTTTCCTCTTACTTCTTAGCCCCTTAGGAATTGGCGCACCAAGATTTGGAGCTAGTTATTCAATTTCCTACATAGTATCGTTCTATATTCCTCCTTCATTTACTCCTTGTCCTTCATTCTTCACATCTTCATCTTTCATCTCTTCATCTTTTGGGTCTTCCACGTCCTCTGGTGGTGTAGGAGATCCGAGCGTGATCTCCTCAGACTCTTCTACCTCCTCGTCCAACTTCAAATTTCTTCTTATCTTTTCAGCTATCTCCTTTTGTGGAGAAAGATGTGGTGATCTCCAAACTGATTGGGGAGTAGTGCCTTGAGTCCTTGTTTTCCTGAACACCCTCTTAAAGTAGCATTCCTCAAGGTCTTCTCCAACCTCCAATTCTTCATCCCCTTCTTCTTGTGTCTAGGGTGGAGTACTTGCGTATTAGAATCTACCTTTTCCAAAGGTTTCCCTCATCCTATATACACCAAGCAACCACTATATTTGCACTATTCATATTCATCATATACTTCTATAGTTTTAGTGGGATTTGGAGCTGGTACATTCTCTACTATATGCTTTCCCTTAGGCGGCCCTAGGAGCGCAAACTTGTTCTCCACATATTTGTTTCCCTCCAACTTGGGCTTGAGCTGAAGGTAGATAAACATGGCCCCACTATTTCCAATATGAAAACTCATGGGCTTCATGCTTATCATGTCTGAAATCAATCTCTCTATGTAGGAGGTTTGCCTTGGATACACATAGGTCTTGTGCAGTGTGTGGTAGTCACAGTCTACCTTGTTTGCAACAAAGTTCAGGCATCACACATTGTTAAACCGATGGACTGCTGCCTAGAAGTAACGTGCTATGAAGGCATATGAAATCTTACATGAGGGGCTCCAAGTACCATCCTTCATTACAAACCATGTGATGCAAAAGTGCTAATACACTATAAACTGGACTACCTTGCCCACCACCGAAGGTAAATCCTTGGGATACACCACTCCTCTTCAAATTCCACACAAAGCATATCATACCACATCTCTGCCCTCTACTTGAATGACACACTTATTGATCCTTCACATAAGTACTTCTCAAACCTTTCTCGCCAAGGAATTATTTTGCATGGGGTACTCCCAGTTCTTATTCTTCGGCCATTAGGCACTCCGATCTCCAAAAATACTAAGGACAATAGGACAACATTGAAACTAATTTTCTCACCTGTGTGCACTTCCTCGATGATTGTGTCCACAATGTAGCCCACTATGTTGTATATTGTTCCCTATGACATTTTCCTTGCAATGTGTAGCCACATTGTGTTCACTCTGGGACCACCTCTCTTGATCATTTAACTTAGTGACTAGATGTGCGCAATTGCATGTACGATGGGATACTTCTTTAGTTTGTCGGGCCATTCTACGTGGACCTTTTGTGTATCCTAACTCCTTCCACATCTCCAAGATGGCTGCTTTATCTGTCAAATCACTGTTCAAGTCCACTCCTATGCCCCTTAATCCTATTATAGTTGAAATCAGAGTGGCTGTAATCCTTACCCTGCATCCGACAAAATAGAAGAAATATTCATGTACCCTACTCATCAGCCACTAGTACAAAGGTTCATACTTTCCAAAGTATGGGAGTTCATACAACTGGTAAAATCCAATCTACTTTAGCAACTTCTCTCCCGCATCATCATACATTGGCATATCTTTGGATGTGCACTTGTTTGTCTTTGTATTCAATAGTGTGTCCAATTCCTTTTTTTTCTCTGATGTGCAGTGGTTGTAGTCACTGATCTTGCATTTTCGACATGAGAGTCCCATTCTTGTCCTACTATTATGCCTTCTGGGTATTGCATCTCTAAAAAATTTCTCTCGGAGAAATTTTGACTTCTGCTTCCATCTTCTTCTTCCCTTTTCCCCTGCGGCAGGTACTTTCTTTGGTGTCATTTGTAAATGACAAAGTTTGTCCTCAAATGATCTTTTTCTAGTTTTTATAACATGAAAACTCAAACCCTAGCCTCAATCCACATGCCCTAGTTGAAATCACGTGCCCTATCCCTTTCTAATGTTCTAATTTTCCCAAACCCTTCACCAATGGGGATGTAAGCTTCTCCTGCGCACAAATCTACTCCTCACATCTGGATTCACACTCTTTGCTCCTCAATACTCTTCACTCATCTCAGTCACACTTAGCTCTTTTAAATTTTTGTGATTTATAATGGTAAGAATGAAATCGTATCCCTCCCTTATATATTTTTCAAAAAGTTTGTACATTTATTGCTCCTTCACCTACCAACAATCCTCATTAAGTGACCACTTTTACAATTTTCTATGTAGTACATCTTCACACCTCAGTCATAACCTTTTAGCGTGCCTTCCTACCTTCTAGCTACAAGCTTCTCTTCAACGTGCTTCCATGCACCTAAGTACCTCATCACTGCGCCTTCTCCTGGTAGTCTCCATGGTCGCCGCTTACCTCGTGTTATACTGTTCCTTCATTTATCTCCATCCATGGTCCTCATTTGGAAGCAATCTTCTTTTCACCAACTCTTCAAACTTTGAATAACACCTATAGTAGTTTGTTCCTTTATGTGTACCCATTTCTCAACAACCACCCCACATAAATGGTATGTGTAGTCCTCTGCGCATAAAAATAATGCAAATGGTAATTAGCTTTTGGTGCGCAAACACACTTATTTCACAAAATAACTAAATTGACAAAGCATAGCGACGAAGAAGGAAATACATTAAGGGAATGCATAATTAAAAACCTAATCTAAATGGCAATACTACCTTATTACAAACACCAAGAAGACTTATTTATAGTAGGGCTTCAACCTACTCCCGTTGAAGTAACCGGGTAACCATATTCCATCAAGCATTTCTAACTGACAAGCTCTGTTTCAAGTATCTGAGTGATAACATATGGTCCTAACCAATGTGCTTTGAGTTTTCCCGATGGTGTAAAAACTTGGAATCATAAAGGACCATTTGTCCTATCACAAACTTCTTGTCCCTAATGTGCCTATCATGCCATGCTTTCTACCTAGTTTTTTCATGCTTCTAACTCCAGCGTGATATTTCTCATCACTCATGCAAATTAATCAACTTGTCAATTCATTCTTATAATGCTTGCTCATCAGCTAGACCTCTAGCATGCGTAATAAATGAATAAGGTAACATAAATTCCATAATAAGAACTACTTTTTGCCAAACTCCAATTGAAAAGGTAAGGCCTTGTTTAACCACATGTATGTTGTTCTATATGCCCAAAGTACTATAGAAACTTTATCATCCTAATCCCTCTTCCAAAATAACATTTTTTTCAATGTATGGCTCAAAATCTTATTGAAAGCCTCAATAGTTCCATTTTCCTGAGGATGATATGGTGTAGTCTTATGGTGTGCAATCATGAATTCATCTAATAAAATTATGATTGTCTCATTTAGAAAATGTGTGCCCTTATCACTGGTCAAACTTAAAGGGCATCCATACCTTGTAATAATATTTTTCCATAGGAACCTAGCTGCCGTGTAGCTATTGTACAATCCTTTGTAGGTACTGCTTCGCCGCCCACCTTGTCAAATAGTTTGTGTAAGTAATGATATAGTGCGATCCAGTCCTGTGTATGGCTAGTGAAATAGGACCCAAAAAATCTATAGCCCATTTCTCAAATGGTTCTACACTGGTAATAGGTCTTAGAGGAATTTCATCTCTTTGACTTGGTTTCCCAAGGTGCTTGACAATGATCAAAATCCTTGCAATATTCCTTACAATCTTTATACAGGGTCTCCCAGCATAATCCAGTGAGTAGAATCTTGCATGCAGTGGCGTCACTTGCATAGTGACCACCTGCAATACCACCATGAGATTCCTCCATGATATATGTGTGCTCATGTTCTAGTACACAACAACGTAATACTTCATCTTGACCTAACTTATATAGGTCACCACTAATCAACATATAGGGTGCCGCATGTATAGCAAGTTATTTCTTCTCTAAGAATTTCATTCCTTCTGGCACCATACTTATTTGTAAAAAGACAACAATGTCTTGTAATTCTAATGGCGCATGTTGTAACTCAGTATAATTGTGCATCGGGCATGGTATTTTCAATTGCATGTGATTCTTCTCCCGATCGTATTATGGATAAATGGTCTGGTCTAAAATTAATTTTCCCTAGTTTTACCACAACTGTGAAATCAAATTCTTGAAATAAGAGTACCCATCTGCATATGCACCCCTATAAAATGGGCTATTTACCAAATACTTCAATGCCATGTGATTTGTATAAAATAAAAATGGTGTAGCTAGTAGGTACTATTTGAATTTATGTAGCGCATAGATCATTGACAAAGCTTCACACTCTGTAGTTATGTAATTATGCTTTATAGAGTCAACTTTCTACTAGAAAAATAGATAGGATGCTCTATAATACCTTCTCCAGATGATCTCGTAGTCATTTTTACCCCAATTACAAAGAAAGGAAACCCATGCACACTGGCCTATTACCCAACAGCACTTTGGCGCTCACCGAGGCACACATGGGTGCTTTGAGTCTCTCTTTTATGTGAGTTTGGTGGGAAACAACATCTATGATCAATGTTTAAGAGATTTTAAAGGAAGTAAAACATACAAGCACCATAGAGCTTCAGAATGGCTTCTAGATCCTTGCAGTCATTTCAAACAGAAAGAGCTTAATAGATTTTATAACTTATACCAAAACAGAAAGAAGTTGTACAAGCATCCATACTTAATCATAAACATAAATGAAAAAGAACTATGAGAAAGATGTATGCATCAGAATCATCAATGTTCATATTCATGTAAGCTGGTAACCTCATTACATTCATGGAGCCATTATAGAATGTCACAGAGAAGCAAACCACAGTCATGCATTATAACTGGACTTATGTGGCTAGGCTCTCAAAAGAAGGTTTATACCACCCCCATACCCTTGTTACATCCTTCCCTAAGCATAATTACCCAAACTAATAGAGTTCTTACAATATTTCTGCAGAGCTCCACCCTCTATCTATTTCTCTCTTTCTTTACTTCGTAGGCGCTTGTATATATAGGATTTCCGGACTGCCAACTCATCCTCCAAAGGGCCTCAGATCTGATGCCAAGTGTTTGAATGTGGTCCTCCATGCGAGCATGCTCCTCTAGGCCCGAGCTTTCCACTTTTTACCATGATGAGCTTCTAGAAGCTTCTACCACAGGCATGCTCCTTCATGGGCCAACCTGTTGCTAGGTGACACCTTATCCACTTTGCATGCGCAATCGGGTCATTCTTTTCACGTGTTCTTCCCAAAATGCCCAATATGGCTAAGTCCTAAACCCTTGGTTCTCGTCCACGCATGCACCATTGGTTTCTTTAAAGCCTTCCTTAAACCCTTCCCTGTGTGCTTTATCCTTATGTACCTTTCTTCAACTAGGCCTTATGCACCTATGCACCTTTTTGTACTTAGCCAATATTTTAGGTGCCCAACATCACCCCAAACTATGCTTGTTCTTTTTTTGTAGGAACACTTCTCTAATGAAGAGAAAGAATATAGTAGACTCATGCCTTGGGACAAGAATAAGGGGATGAAAGGATAGGGAAAGAAGAAAGAATGGGGAAGTGATAGGATCACTGCAATGAGCTAGGAAAATCCTTCTACAAGTTAGCCTCCAACTTGTTCCAGACTTGACTTCGTTCTGTGCTCTCTAACAGAGAGGTCACCGACTGTGGTGCTCACCTTCTCAAAACTTAGTCCATTTCCTTGTGTGGTTATGGTGTTAGAATTTTTCTCTAACTCTTTTCCTATATCATTCAAAGGTGCATCCATTCTTTGTCTAATATGCAGTACAATTCCTTTAATCGGTTTTGATTGAACCCCTTAAGGTTTCAATGGCTTCATTTTCTTTCGACCTTGCAAGGATTCTGTCCCTTTCCACCCTATTTCCCTTATTATTTTCTTAAAACTCCTTGAGTTCTACTTCATGAGTGGTGACCAAGATGCCTGCCACTTTTTCTTTGTTCGCACAATTGTCGTGCGTAGCCTCAACAGCTAGGAAACAACTTTTATATCAGCAAGAACCTTCATTGTACTTAGCTATGAATGCCACGACTTTCAATTTATCTTATTTATCTAAGCACATGACCACTTCTTCTATAGATTCCAAGGCTAACGATTTGCCTTTCCATGGTGAGGAATCTTGTTAAATCCTCTAGGAATCCCAAGGCAGATCCATACTTCTGCGTGGGAGGTGCTAGGTCTGGATGCTTCAACACTATAGCATTGTTAATGGACTCCACCTTTTTGTATACTGCACATACTTTAGCCTTCTCATCTTTTAACTCACACTGCAACTGGGCGCTGATTAGTTTCTCTTGACTTAGCTCCTTTGTCCTTACAGCTAGCTCTTCCTCTTTCTTCTTCAGTCCTCCTCCATATATTTGATTCTATCATTCCACCAAAGAGTCTAGCTTCGACCTCAATGGAGACCTTGTTGAGCATGTTGCACAGTTGTTCATCTAAGAGATGATGAGCATTGACCACTGGGTTGTCTTCTCTTGGTCCTGGTAATGTTATTATTGGCCTCGTGGCTTACTTTAATTTTGGCTCATCAAGATGGGACTCAATTACCCATGAGAGAATCTTCCTTGTCCATGGGTATGTATCCTCCTTATCAAAAGATGGCATTGCCATGAGATCCTCTATTGGAATCGTGCTTTAGAACCATGCACAAAAACTTTGTTAGGGTCATCAATATAACCCATCCCTAGCCTCTCCTACCTTGTGTGCCTTCCTCCCGTGTGCATGTCCTTAGGAATAATTATAGTTACAATGGGGCCTCTAGTGCTGCCGTGATCCCTTTTTGCACTCTCCTCCTTATCCTTCAACACCGGATCAGTGATGCATTCTAACTTCTCCTCCACCAAGGTCTCAATGTTCTTTGTTTCTTCTCTCTCTGCCACCTTGGTTATTTGTTCCAATGTAAGGCTTGGGGCCTTCTATTTCTATGTGCCAACCTCCTCACTTCCCATGTCTTGGGTGCCTTCCCCTTCCTGGCTATCCTTGTGCCGCATGAAAAGGAACCCCTATTCCTCTTCTCTACCTTCTTCTTCTGAATCATGCACGTTGAAAAAGGTGGCTCTTGATCTTTTCAAGTTCTTCTTCTTCACCTATGTATTTTTCCAAACTCCTAGTTTCTTCTCGAGGCGCCTTCTCTTCTATCCTCTGCTTCTTCATAACCTGGGATTCCAATGTAGGTGACTCTATTTATTCTTCTCTCGAGCACTCCTTGTCTGATAGATTTTATGGATCCGGAGTCTTTTCTTTGACTATTGGCCTCTTCTTGCATGAATACATACTTGTTTTGGTGCTTGTCATAGGGGAACCTATTACCTGTGTATCCACCACACTTGGTATTTTCTTCTCTGTCTCTTTTTCCTCCCATTTGGGTGCGAGATCTCTTCCTACCAGTTGGGTCCTTAGGTATAGGCACCTCATTCTCTAGATACGTGCCCTTTTCAGATTTAGGTCTTATGCAGAGGTATATGTGTGCTGTGGATCCTTCTGCAATAAGAAAAGTCACGGGCCTTATCATTTGAAGTTTATGCGACACTTACCTCTCCATGTACACATTCTTGTAGGGATAGACCAAATCTTTACACAATTCCTCGTGGTCCCGGTCTAGATTACCAAGGTCCAGTTTCAACTTCTTAGATTCTTTGAACCTCTTTGCTCTCACTTAGAAGTATTGAGCTATGAATAAAAAGGGGAGCTTGCACCATGGGCTCCATGTCTCGTCCATTAGTCTGAATCTACCCATGAAGAAATTATAGTACACATAAAATTTAGCTTCTCCTTTGGTGGCTATGGAAGTTGTTTGGGAATCCTCCATTCTGCCCCGAATGCATTCCTCAGGTGCGTATACCATTTCTCTAGGAGTGCTTTGTGCACGGTCGTCATAGTGTCACAGGTGTATTTTTCAAATCTCTTTATGGGAAAAGGGTCCTTAGTAGGGTACTCCCGCACTAATTTTTCGATGCATTAGGTACTCCAATATATGAAAATATAATGGTTAGTAGGATATTACTGAAAATGATCCTGTCACCTTCTTTCGTGTAGCTGAAAATCTCATCTGCGATGAACACAGAAAAGTTGTAGATGGTGCCCTTTGAAATTTTCCTGCAAATATGAAACCATGGCTTATTAACCTGGGTCCATCTCTCCTAGCCATTTAACTTTGTCATTAGGTGTGTGGCCATCTTCATTACTGGGTCCTCGATGTCCATGATATCATAGTACCTTGACCCTTTTTTGTATGCATAAACGACGACCATCTCCTTAATTGCCTCTTTATCACTTAGGTCATCCTCCAAACTATCTCCTTCACAGATGAGGCTTATGAAATGTGAAATGAGCTGAGGGGTAATGCACATCTTGCACCCTACGAAGTGGAAGTAGTCTTCATGTACGCGCGACATTAGCCATTGATATAGGCACTCAGGATTCCCAAAGTAGGGAAACTCAAAGAGTTGTAATAACCCCGCCTTCTCCAACTTGACCTTCATATCATCGTTATAGATGAGAAAACCCTATGGTGTCCTTTTATTTATTGGGCACACTAACTCTAGCACCATATCCTTCTAGATTCTACTCATACAATGATTATAGTCATTTATAAACATGTTTCTTAGATGGGACTCCCACTCTTTCCCCAACAACACTCCATCTGGGTACTGCATTTTTGCATACCACTCTTCATTTGTATGTGTGTCAGTTTCTTATTGTTTTCTCTTGCCCTTTCCCTTTCCCTTCTTAGGTGTGCTAACTAGTTTCTTGGGTGCCATTGTTTAGGTCCTCTTCTTACTTCAATCACTTTTTATAACTCTATTCTTCCACTCTTTCCCACCTTAGATCTTGAATTTGTGAAGAAAACTTCTTAAACCCATGCCCTAGTTCTTCAAACCCTAACTAGGATAATCCCTTCACAAGATGATTCCTTCTTACCACTTCTCTTATGCCTGTGAAATCCCTTCCTTCTGGTTTACAAATCCAAACTAGTTACTCATGCTCAATCTCTTCAATTTTTTCTTCACACGGATCAATTTTTGGAAGCCCTAGTTTGCAAAGATGCAAAAAGAACTTTTTTCTCCTTATATGTGAAGTGAATAATGAAATGCCTTGACCCTTTATTTATAGTTTTTCCTTTTAAGCATTAAATGCTACTTTACCTACCACCATAATTTTCACGTTTAATGTGGATTTTTCAAATAAATTCTGAATTTAGTGCTTTAACTCATGCACCCAACCCTGCGTGGGAAATCTTGCAACCTTTTGGTGCACAACCAATCCATCTAGATAGGGGAATCTTGTGTGCACGTCACTGGCACTGAAGGCACTTCTTCTATCTTGATTTTTTTTCTCTCACCTACCTCATGGTACTTATGTAATTTTTCCTCCTTTATACGTGGGATCTAAAAGTAGCCTTATCTTGACACCAACCATCCTTTTCCATCTTTTCTTTCAATGTACCTCCTTCAACATTGCCATTCAACCGATATTTTCAACAAAAATTCCTTATATCTTTACCCATGCTCTCCTTCACATCACTCCACCCCACAATAAAATGATGTGTGGTCCTCTCGCGCACTTACAAACCCTCAAAGTAATAAGGTTATTAACGCCAAAGGTGCAAAACAAAACAACAACACGAAAAGGGAATACAAGAAAATAATTACATAAAGGAAATTATAAATTAACAGAAAAACTACCTTATTTACAAACACAAAGAAGACTTATTTATAGTAGGGTTTCATCCTACTCCCATTGAAGTGTCTAGGCAATTTCGTTCCATCCAAAGACTTGTGAATCGGCATGCACTGAATCAAGGATGTACCATATTTTATAGAGACCTAACCAATGGACCTTTAACTTCCTAGGGTGGCACAAAAACTTAGAATCATACAACAAGATCATCTTCGTAACCTCAAACTTCTTGTTTCTAATGTGGTGATCATGCCATGATTTTTTATTTTCTTTTTTTGTTGTTTGGATCCACTTGGCAAGTGATCATATTTCATCCAGCTTCATCAATTCATCAATTCTCTCTTCCAAAGGCTTGTTAATCAGCTAGCCCTCATGCGCATGCTATTCATAGAGAAGGTAACATGAATTCAACCGGTAGAACTGCTTCTACACCAAACACCAATTAAAATGGTGTGGCTTTGTTCAACCTTTTATAAGTTGTCTAGTAAGCCCATAATACAATTGATACCTTGTCATCGCAATCTTGTCTTTCGACATAAATTTTTTTGGTTAGGGTGTGACTCGAGATTTTGTTAAATGCTTTTCTCGGTTCCATTTACTTGTGGGTGATAAGGGGTAGTCTTGTGATGAGCTACCATGCAATCTGCTCATAGGATCCTCACAGCCTCATTCAGAAATGTGTACCCTTATCATTGGTTAAAGTTAAAGGACATCCATACCTTGTGATAATGTTCTCCCACAAAAATATTTCCACTATGGCTGCTTTGTGTAGTCTTTAGTTGGGCCGCCTCGCCCACCTTTTCGGATAGTCCATACAAGTGATTACATAGCGTGATCTAGTCCTACAAACTGTTAGTGCAATAGGACCTATAAATTCTATTTCCCATTTCTTAAAAGGTTTAGCACTAGGGATAGGGTGCAAAGGAATTTCATCTCTCTTTCCTAGTTTTCCAATGCATTGAAAATGGTCACACGCTTTATAAAAGTCTTTACAATCCTTATAAAAAGTTTTCCACCACAATCCTGCCATTAAAATTTTACGCGCGGTGGCATCACTTGCATAATGTCCACCCACACTTCCTCCTTGTGCTTTCTCTATGATGGCAAGGTGATCATGCTCTAGTACACACCTACATAAAACTTCATCATGTCCTAACTTGTATAAGTCCCCACTAATCAACATGTAGGGTGTGACGCATATGGCTAGTTACTTTCTTTCTAATGCCTTCATCCGTTCCGGTGCCACACCTTTCTTTAGGAATACTACAATCTCCTCCAAATATTAGGGTACACATCTCAACCTAAACATTTGTGCATTATGCATAATCTCTTCAATACTCTACGCGTCCTCCCCTAAATAATTTCTTGATAGATGATCAGGTCAACAATTACTCTTTCCAGGATTCACAACTACCATAAACTCAAAATCTTGAAATAATAGCACCCACTGACATATGCGCCATTATAGAATGGGATTTTTCACTAAGTACTTTAACGCCATGTGGTCGGTGTAAAATACAAATGGTGTTGCCAACGATACTTTCTAAACTTGAAAAGCATGTAGATAATTGATAATGCTTCACACTGTCAGTAGTGTAATTCTCGCTTTCTGTGGTGTCAACTTCCTACTTGCAAAAAATAGAGGATGATCAAAAATTCCTTCACCCACTGTGTGTAAGCACTACTCCAATGGCGGTTCCTGAGGAATCTACATGAACATGGAAGGGCTTGTCCTAAGAGTTAAAATGTAATATAGGCTCGGTGACAAAATTATCCTTTAAAGTGTCAATCGCCTTCTGCTGCGCCTTTCCCTAATGGAAGGCACTTTTATGTCTAAGAAATTCTTCTAGAGGCACGAAGATCTTAGAAAAATCTTGATGAATTTCCTATAATAAACCGTATGCCCAAGAAATCCACGCACTATGCTCTGGCTAGTAGGCTCCCCCAATCCTACAATAACTACAACCCTGGTAGGATCTACTAGCAAGCCTTCCTTACATATGATATGCCCCAATAAAGTCCCAAAGGGTGTAACAAATACACACTTTTTAATGTTGAGGGATATCCTTAACTGCTGACACATCTTAAACATCATCCTCAAATTATCACAATGGTCTTTCACTAGCCCATACATTGTCCAATCATCCAGATAGACCTGAAGAAATTTGTGGATGAAGTCTTGGAAAACCTGTACCACTATGTGCAAGAAAATAATAGGAACATTATTCAACCCAAAGGGCATGACCATGTATGCAAAAAATCCCCATTCAATGGCAAAATTTTTCTTCTCCTGGTCTTCCTTTGCAATCCAGACTTGGTGGTACCTTGAAAATCCATCCGTAAAGGAATAGATTTCGCGCCCAGTGACTCCCTCAAAAATTTCTTCAGAAAGGGGGTTGGAAAAGGATTGATGACACACACTACATTCATCTCCCTATAATCCATGTAGATCTTGATCTGACCATCCTTCTTGATGCTTATTACTATTGAACTTATCCATTCCGATTCTTCCACAAATTCAATGATCCCAAAAGCTATCATTTTGTTTATCTCTTCCTTTACCTTTATGTGCAAATTGGGATTCATCTGGTAGGGTCTCTTCTGACCAAACACACACCATCCTTCAGCTTTATCCTCATCTCCCCCAAGGAATGGTGGATGCCTTTGAGCTAATGGTAGCCGTGTGGGAATAAATCGTCAAATTCATGCAAAAGATCAATGATCTTATCAACCTCCTTCTCTCGACTAGTAATCTCTAATAATAGCTTCCTTAGGTTCTTCTCTTGAGATGATGTTAACCCTTATTGTCTTTAAGGGCTTATGGTAGGTGTGCACACGAGCATCAACACCGTCCACTACCTCGTACGTCCCTACAGAATGGTTAACATCTTAGCTCTCTGCTTCCTCCCTATCAATAAAATATACTAATTTCCGTTTCTCCTTTTCTAAGCACACGCACTCAAGCTGGATATCTTCTACTTTTTCTACCTCTTCTTCAAAATGCACCTCTAAACATGGTCCACCTAGTAGTTCCAACAACCTATCTTTTTCCATGACACTATCCCCATGGTAAGGTAATTAACAACCTGCAATGCCTTATAAAGTGATGGTTTGGTACTTCGGTACTCAAACATTTGAATGAGGTCAATCTGCTAGCTCTTTTTAATTTCTGTTTGGTGGCGTGTCTCAAAATGTATGTACTATGTGCATGTGCAACCCAACAGTGTAGAATAAAACTTGTGTACCCAGAGGGATGGTGGAAAATCTTCCGCACCTTCTCTCCAGACCTTCTCACAAGCTTGGATGTGGAAAGAGGCAAGTTCCTTACCATGGTAGTCCTTGATGGCAATGGGCACATTGCTTTTAAAAAACCTCGATAGAGAGAGAAATTCTCACTTCACGCCATTTCAAAAGGCTCTCTTGATGTGTAGTCCACCACCGTGTCGTTGTGCCGAGCAAGACATAACTTAACATCCCCCTCCATTCCTTCTCCTCCTTCCACTAAGCTTCCATCTCCTATAAAAATATCTCGGGAAGGCCCCTCCTGAATACTTAGGTAGCTCTTTTCCTCCTAGGCACCGGACTGTACATGCCTTTGTTACTTTTGTTACCAATCCTCTCAACTACCATCCAATCAATTCATAAGTCCCATGCACCCAATTATCACATGCTAGACTGGTGGTGTCACTTACTGACTGAGCATCCTAAAACTAGATAACTCCATTGGTAGGATGGATTATCTCTGATCCCTGATTGAGCGCACATATATCCTATCCAAGACCTCTTCCCCCAAAGGTTCAGTATAGGGTGTTGAATTTCCATCAACTAGGGGTATAATGACCTCGTTCCTCCTTATTTTCAAAGCTGGTGTACCCCTTGTTGAACCAAAGGTCCACATTGATCTTGTAACAACATGGGTGCCCAAGTAGTCTTTGGGAATTTTCTACCTTTATGAGTGCCAAGAATTCAAAGTCCCCTGTAAACTTAGCTCCCTGGACAGTGATAGTTACATCCTTTAAGACACTGATGGGAATTGCCTTTGTCTTGTTTTCCATATACAAGAAAATTTGAAGAGGGTCAACATAATTCTTCCCATCTCGATGCCATGCATCCAAAGTGAGAACATTGACCTCTACGCTTATGTCAATGAGGATATTAATAAGGAGCCATCCATCCACGATCGCATCTAATGTGATTTCCTTGTCATAGTCAAGGGTGTGAGGGGGAAGGTATGTATGTAAGACCTACCTCTCATGCTATCCTCCGATGCATGGTACCTTCTCCCTCAACCATCCCCTACAAGGAAATAACATTCTCTTGCCTTAGCAATTTACATACTTCCTTGACCTCATCCAGGTCATCTCTTGGTGCCTCGACCTTCCTCCTTTTCTCCTCCCTCCTGGACTACTCCTTTAGACACTAGATTTCTCCTTGTAAACTCCAAATGACATCCATGGTATCTTGATACACTTCCTTTTGATGCACAGGTCCTGGGTACTTCCCATGAACTACTTCCTCTCTTGAAACTAGGGTCCTTTGCCTTGGTATTTCCTTTACACATGTAGCCTCTAGTCTTTTTGTTACGAAAATAGGTTCCAATCCTACATCACGTGTCACCCGCGACATCCATTGCATGTCTATCTTCTTAATGCTTACCATTGTAGTGCCTTTATATTTTCGGTGCTGTTGATTCATGTGCTCAAATAACTTAGGGCACTCCTCATACTTGTGCTTCTTTCCGCACCATGAGCACTACAATAGGTCTGGACACTCTCATTTGTAATGCTCTGTAGACCCACAATTAAAATAGGTTCCATGTGGGAACTCACTTCTTCCTCCTTCACAGTTACCATGACCACAAAATCCTTTGTGAAATCCCCTTCCGTGCATACCTCCATCTACACACTCTTCATAACAGAAATCATCACCTTTAGAATTGTTGGCAATGCTAGTTTGGTGCACCCCATGATCAATGGCCTCATGGATTTGATTAATGAGCCTACAATCCTTAGTATCATGGGTTGTAGAGGTGCAAATCTTATAATAACAAGACACATTCTTTTGAATTACACGCTATGACAATGGGAATCTACTTGCATCATGGTCCCCATGAAAAATTTCAGAGTCTACTATCACGGCACATACTGTCCTCCGGAAACTATCCTTGGGATGCCCCTCCACCTCACAATATGTACACCATAAATCATTGCGAGTCTCATGGGCTGAGTTTGTAGACAACTTCTCTAGCTTCTTAGCCATAACATGAACTTGAGCCTCCAGGAATGGGCTAACACCAGAATCAACAATTCCAACTACCTTAGCACACATAGTAACTTCTAACACCTTGCGTGGGTCTATAAAAGTTGTATGAGATAAGGCCCTCCTAAAAGGTGTGATCAACCCTCCAAAAAACCAATGAGCATGCTACAAAGGGTGAATATCATATGATAACTTAGACAAGAGAGTTTTGAAGCACGCATCATACTCCCACACACTCTCCGCATTCCTTGTTGCATCTCCTTCTGTGGTACCGATGCTCTTCTTTTAAACTTAGGGATGTGGAATTCTACCAAGAAGGCATTATTTAAAGTAGTATAATCCACCACCATTTGATGAGGGTCATATTTCCTATACCAGCTATGTGTGCACCCCTATAACATTGTTACAAATTGACTAGCCTTCCGCTCCAAGGTTGTGATCCCCTTTGCGTGCCATAGCAGCTCACACTTGTGAACATGTTCTGCAACATTTTCAATACCTCTATAATATGGAAAATGTAAAGACATCTCAAAGAATACTTAAGGGGGTGGTTGGGGCCCTTGTCCTCCAGAGCCAGAGCCTTGGTTTCCTCCTCCACCGGATCTGCCCAGTCCACTGTGTCCTATGCCTCCTGAGCCACCAGATCCACTAGAACCACTAGGTCCACCACGTCTTGTCACTCTTGACCCACTAGAACCACCGTGTCATGTAGTAGTCATGCCAATCGTGTCCAAGGTTCCACTAAACTGTGTCTTTGATGAGTCTCGTGATAATGCCCCACTACCACTATTGTACCTCGTGCCACTCCTAGATGTGAGACCAAAGGCTTGTATACTTTCTCATTATCCAAAGAATCCTCTAAATACTAGAATATGTATAGCCATAGAAGTGGGAACTGAAAAATTGTACCTCTAGGTGCATATCTATCACTTCCACTAATACCAACTGGTCAATGATACTCCTCCCTTGATCTGGAAAACCAAGCACCAGGGTTCGATCACTAGGTGGGTTCAGATACATGCTAATTAATCTTCTCTCTCCATGTGATGAACTCTCATCAGAAGCTGAAGGGGTATCTCTTATGTGCTTTCCAAGATGGGGTAGCATAGATTGCTCAGGTTCCACATCCTCTGTGTGAACCTTAACTCCTTCCCACAATGTCTACCTCTATAGATCCATCAAACTTATAGCTTTGCATCATATAGTAATCTCCCTTTCACGTGCTTCACTATACTTAAGTTGTATCTCCTCCCTTTCATTCTTTGTCGTAATATCTTCCATCTTCCTCCACTCTAGCTCTCTTTCCCGGTGCTCGAATGGTTTAGCCGCCATTGGAAATGTCTCTAAACTCAAAGAAACAATCAAGATCTTCATTGAAAGAGGGATAAAACGTAGAAATGATCCTCTGAAACTCCCATAGAAATTCAAACTTAGTAACTTATGGGAAAGAATATGTGGAAATAGTGTACTCCACAATGTAGCTAGCTAACACACCCTCCCACCAATGATCCATAACATGAGACCATGTCGATTTGTATCCCGTAGGCTCTGGTATTATTCTTGGGTCCACGTGTATGATCTAGAAAACCAACTTGATCTAGACACATATGTTGAGAGTCATTCATACAGCTTCTATTGGGAAGAAGCAGAAATTTTTTTCATACAAATCATGGTAGAGGTTCTCTTCTACACATCTATGTGCATCAAACTCGTGTCTAGTGCTAAATCTCGAAAAAATTCATCCTCCATGCTCCTAAACCATGATTCAACACTTTCCAAAGTTAAACATTATGTCATTACTCATCATACAGAAGATGTATGCCATTTCCCACTATAAATTCAAAAAGTGGTCCCGACAATGGAACCAATATGTAGTCATTTTTACCCCTATTATAAAAGAAAGGAACCCCATGCACACCGACCTATCACCCAAGGGCACCGGGTGCTCACTTGAAGCATGCGCAAGTGACGAGTCTCTCTTTTATGTGAGTTTAGTGGGAAACATCATCTATGATCCATGTTTAAGAGATTTTAAAGGAAGTAAAACATACAAGCATCATAGAGCATCAGAACGGCTTCTAGATCCTTGCGCAGTCCTTTCGAAGAAAGAGCTTAATTTTTTTATAACTTATACCAAAATAGAAAGAATTCGTACAAGAATCCATACTTAATCATAAACATAAATGAAAAAGAACTATGAGAAAGATGTATGCATCAGAATCATCAATGTTCATATTCATGTAAGTTGGTAACCTCATTACATTCATGGAGCCATTATAGAATGTCACAGAGAAGCAGACCGCACTCATGCATTATAACTAGACTTATGTGGCTAGGATCTCAAAATAAGGTTTATACCACCCCCATACCCTTGTTACATCCTTCCCTAAGAACAATTACCCAAACTAATAGAGTTCTTGTAGTATTTCTCAGAGAGCTCCACCTCTCTATCTATTTCTCTCTTTTTTTTTACTTCTACAGTGCTTGTATATATAGGATTTCTAGATTGCCAACTCATCCTCCAAATGACCTCGATCCAATGCCAAGTGTTTGAATGCAGTCCTCCATGTGACCATGATCCTCCGTGCCCGAGCTTTCCACTTTTGACCATGATGAGCTTCTAGAAGCTTCTACTGTAGGCATGCTCCTTCATGGGCTAGCCTTTTGCAAGGTTAGCACCTTATCTACTCCACATGCATAGTCAGGTCATGATTTTCACGTGTTCTACCCAAATTTACCAATATCACTAAGTTCTAAACCCTTGGTTTTGTCCGTGCGTGTGCCCCTAGTTTCTTTAAAGCCTTCCTTAAACCTTGCCTTGTGCGCTTTATCCTTGCACGTCTTTCTTCAACTAGGCCTTGCGTGCCTATGCACCTTTTTATACTTAGCCAATATTTTAGGGGCCTAACATGATCCAACAACACACCAATGGCCATGTTAGAGGCATCCACTTGTACATGAAATGGTAGGTCCCACAAAGGAAAGCACATAATAGGTTTGGTAGTAAGTTTCTCCTTCAATGTCTCGAACGCACGCTGCTATGGTTCTCCCCATTAGAACATACCTTTTCCTTTCAATAACTCCTCTAAAGGTGCAACAACCTTAACATACCCCTTTATAAATTTTCTATAATACCCAGTGTGACCCAAGAATCCACACACCTCACTTTGACTGGTAGGCTCTTTCAGGTTGATAATGACTACAACCTTAGCTAGATCAACCAACAAACCTTCCTTACAGATGATGTTCCCTAACAATATTCCAAATGGTGTAGTAAATACACATTTCTTGATGTTCAAATAAATACTCAACTATCTACATATTTCAAACATTAAGCATATATTGTCACAATGATCCTTAACAAGTCCATACACCATCCAATCATCTAAATAAACCTATAAGAAGTTGTGAATAAAATCTTTGAACGCTTGAACAACTATGCGTGAAAATACAGCAGGTGCATTTTTCAGACCAAAAGGCATCACAATATAGGCAAAGCTGCCCCATTTAGTAGTAAAAGTAGTCTTTTCCTGATCCTCCTGTGCAATCCTAACCTGATGATACCCAAAGAATCCATCTGTAAATGAATAGATTTCACACCCGTAACACCTTCTAGTATTTCCTCGGTGAATGGCTTAGAAAGGGATCAGTCACACATGAAACATTCAAATCCCTCTAGTCCACATAGATATGAATCTGACCATCCTTATTGATACTAATCACCATTAGAATAAACCATTCGACTCATCGAGGGGCTTGAGGATTCTAGATTTCAACATTTTTTCAATTTCTTATTTAACCTTTTCACACATGTTAGGGTTCATCCTGTAGGGTATCTTTATGACCAGTGCACAACTTCCTTAATCTTTTTATCTTCATCTCTCCTAATGATTCATGCATGCCTTTAAGTTCATGGTATCCCCTCGGGAATAAGTCCTGATAATCCCGTAGTAACTCAATGATTTTTTTTTCAGTTCGAGTCGGACTAATAGTCTCTAATTATGGCCTCCTAAGGTTCAACATCTGATCTAAGATTCAATTTCTTTATCTTCATCGGTTCATGATAGGCATGCGTGCATTTATTTGCACTGCATCAACACATCACGCCTACCTATTTAATGTTCTACTTCCAGATTTTCTAATTCTTCATCATCCACTAATTAGACCATTTTTCCTTTTTCTTTCTCAAGGAAAGCACACTGAAGTAGTGTGGCATCAGACTCTGTTTCTTTAGCAAAATGCACTCCTGAGTCTCCTTCATCAAATAAATCTGAAATGAGTTCTTCCACCTTGGCACTATCCCCCATGGTTAAGTGCTTTATAACCTTTAATGCTTCTTCTACCAGAGGTTTAGTAGAGAAGAAGTCAAACGTTTAGGTCATTCTTGTAATTAAATCATGCCAATTTTTAGTCTCTCTATGTAGTTATGCATATACATACCAAACATGTGCACAACCTTGTAAAGTGGAATAAAATTTGTGCACCCAGAGAAAAGGTGGTAAAGCTTCCGACCCTTATGTCTAGAGTATCTCACACTGCTGAACATGATGTTGAATAGTTTGATTACCATGATATGCACAGGTTTGAGTAGGTGCATTACTTATAAATAATATAGTAACAAGAGAAATCCTATTTTCATTCCATCCTACAAGATTATCCTTGTGAACCACCCACTAGCGCACTGCTGTCCTACATGGGGTATATGCTAGCATATTCCATCTCTCCAACTGGTCTATCCATTATTCCTCCATGGCATGTAGAAACACCATAGGATCTCCTTCTCCCATGTAACGAGGTACCGATTTGTTACCTATTCTCTTGATATAGTGCGGTCTATTTTCCATAGCAAATATACTCTTTACTTTGTGCCCTACCAACTCACAAGTGCTATGAGCCCAATTATCACAAGAAATACTTATAATATCACTAACAGGACTACGCATCCTCCCACTCAAGGATTCCTTCCTTAGATGGCTCAAGCACCTTTGGGTCTTCCTCACTCAAGGGCTCAACATAGGGCACATATTTGCCATCTGTTAATGGGATAATAACACTTTCCTCCTTGTTTTCAAAGATAATATAACCCTTGTTGAACCAAAGATCAACATTATTTACATAACACCAAGGATGCCCTAGTAGAGATGGGAAGCTATCTTCCTCTACCAGTGCTAAAACCTCAAAATCTCCAGTGAACTTGGCTCCTTGTATGGTAATGGATGCATCTTTTAAAACTTAGATGGGAGTGGTCTTAGTCCAATTAGACATGAACAATACATTTGAGGATGGTGTAATGGAGGTCTCTCCATTTATACCCATGCATTTAAATTAAGAACATTGAATTCCATGCATATATAGAAATTAATATATTACTCAAAAGCCACCCATCCACAATAGCATTTAGAGTGATTTCCTTATCATAATATAGGATATGAGGGGAAGATTTACATGCAATATTTTTTGTCTAGTCTCAATAATTGTGCACAAAGTGTTTCCCTTCAACCAATTCCCTAACAGTGGAATGATATGCTCTTGGCGCAACATCTTGCACAATTTTTTCAAGTCATCCATATTAGATTGGACCATCTTTGTTTCTTTCTTTTGCTCCATCTTCTATGATTTCTCCTTTAGATACTATATTTCACCCTAAATATTTCTATGTGCCTCCATGGTTTCCTAATAAACCTTCTTTTGATGGGCAGGATCTAGATACCATATATGTAGAACCTCCTCCTTAGTGATGGTAGGCTTCGCTGCAATGCTTCTTTGGTGTGCACCGATTCGTGTGGGTAGTGATATTTATGTGTAATGCCTCATATTCTAGTTCTAACTTAGGAATCCATTGATTTTCCACGACACCGTATCCTAACCATCCATGCGCCTTTTTTTTTTGTTTATGCTACTTGATAAGATGCTCATATAAGTCCAAGAATTCCTCATAACTATGATTATTTCCATAGAAAGAACATGTAATATTTTGAGGACATTCACACATGTAGTGGTTAGGAGATCCACATGTATAACATGTTCCACGAGGGAACGTACTCTTCCACCACCACACCTCATCCTCTGAATCCACCACGATATCCTCAACCTCTCGCCACAACCTCCTTCAAAACTCCCTTCATTTAAATCATAACGCACTTGATTGTGATATTGATCATTATGCTCATTATTTCCTTTAGATTTATTTAAAAATCCTATCTGTCATACACCAATATCTATAGCATCATGGATTTGACTAATCAGTTGACAATCTTCCATGTCATGAGTTGTGGACCTATAAATTTTATAGTAACAAGAGACGTTCTTCCTTATTGCACATTGTAATAATGGGAAGTGACTAACATCATGGTTTAAATGACATATCTCATAGTATAAAAATAATGAGTGTACTAATCTACAGGGAAAACTATCCTTTGTGTGACCTTCCACTTCACAATATGTGCACCAAATCCCCATGCACATCTCATGTGTTAAATTTACCGATAGCTTCTCCAATTGCTTCGCCATAGCTGCAATCTATGCTTCTAAAAATGGGCTCACCCCAGTGTCTATACTTCCAACTACCTTAGCACATAAAGCTACTTCAAGTGCTTCGCATGGATCAATGTATGTCTTATGTGATAATGCCCTTCTAAAAGGTGTAATCAGGCCCCAACGAACCATTGCGCATGTTGGCTTACATAAATATCATAAGAAAGTTTAGATAAAAATGTTTTGAAATGAGCATCATACTCTCTGACACTCTTAGTAGTGCCTTGCTTAATATCCTTGAGCGCACTTATAATATTCTGCTTAAACTCAGGGATGTGAAACTCTTTAAGGAAAGCATATTTTAAAGCTGCATAGTCTACACAAGACTGATCGGGCTCAACCTTTCGTACCAATTGTGTGCATGCTATTGTAACATAGTGGAAAATTGACTCGCCACACTTAGAAGTGGTGATTCCTTTTGCACGCCACAATATTTCACACATGTGCACATGTTTAGCAACATCTTCTATGCCCCTATACTCTAGAAGATGAAGAGACATCTCCATGTAAATATTTTAGGGTTAGTGTGGAGCTTTCCCACATGATCCAGAACCTCCTGTGTTTCCTCTATCTCCAGAACCACTAGATCCACTGGAACTAGAACCACCTATACCTTCTGATCTTGAACCTATAGCCAGAGTTGGACTAGAAGATGTACTCCCATGTGTCCCAACAGTAGTACTGAACTACACCCCTACATTTTGTGAAGTGTTACTACTCCCAGAAGAGAGTCCAAAATTATGTGCACTTGAATTATGTGTGGAAGATACACCTAAAAAGGTACCCCAAACAATAATGAAGACATTTGTGTTGCCATCAATGTGCTTGTTATATGACTTACTCCTACTCTCCCACTACCTAAATTAGCTTGTTGACTATTTTTCATACTAGATACTAGAAGACCAAGCACAAGGGCAAGGTTTCCAGTATACTCAGATGTGCACCCACGGCCGAAGTTGTCTCTGCTGGTGCGCTTCCATGTGAGGTTGAGGAGGGTTCCTTATCATGCTTTCCCAAATGGGGGAGTTCCTGATGCTCCAGCTCCATGCCTTCTACATGAACTCCAAATCCTTCATGAGCCATCTCTCTCCTCAATGCCATTTACTCAGTAATATCTCATTACTCATGTATCTCCCTCTTGCGTGCCTCATTGTACTTAAGCTTCCTTAATTCTCTCTTTCTCTCGCCACTAGGTTTACCATATTTCACTAAACCTACTCCTGACCCCACACATGGTGGGGTTTAGTTAGCCATCGGTTTTTTCTCCAAGTTCAGGGTTACCATCAAGATTTTGATTGCTAGTGGAATTCCTTGTAGGTAAGTTCCCCTGGGATATCATAAAAATGGAATTCTGCTACCTCTGGGAAAGAATAAGTGGAAATTGAGTACTCCAGAATATAGCTGTTTAGAACACCATGAAACCAAGTATCCATAGTACATGTCCAAATCAAATCAGCATCATAGAGGGCTTAAAATTCTTCCTGCATCCAAACAAGTGTGTGATACCTCCAATTCCTTTTAGATGCATAAGCAATCAACCACTCATACAACTCTACTAGAAAAATGGTGAAGAATCTCTCATACAAACTATCATACATATTCTATTCCACCCATGCACGTGTGTTAAAATCAGATCGATGCTAAACCTATGTGCGTATTCTTCTTCTAGATCATGTATCCACTCCTCAACACTTGCTAGGGTCAACCGATATGTCTTCATCACGAACCATCCTGAAAACAACTGAAAAGAGGTCCCGAAAGAATGAAACCAATGATGAAGCCTTGAATTTACTAGTAAAATCCTGTGTATCGGCACATCACTCACCCTAGAATAAGAACTCACCCAAAGCGTGTAAAGTTTCCGGGCTCCTCTTTAGGCTTGCCGTTGCAATATGTTAGCATCATGAAAGATTAATGGATTTAGATCCATAATTAATACATCATTATATAGTGCATGTTCAGATCTAGATCTAAAGAATAATATATTTAAACAATATCCATAATGAACCCAACCATGCAAGAACCAAATATACTGAATTAACAATCTGATTCAACCAATACACTCCATTATATTAAACATGATAAATACATAGAAGCTCATTACAATAGATAATACCATCACTTATGTGCACATCATATTTGGCAACATAAATTCACAATAATTCAGTTCTTACCTGTTTTTCTATACTACGCAGATCATTACATATTTATAAGGCGAGGTCTTACCTTCACCACGTACATAACTCCAAAATAGGTCACATGCTGAAAATAGCCATGTGCATTTACAATCACAGCCACACATACAAGTGCACTAACAATAGATCTCTTCTTGTTAATCTGTCAATAGAAATTCTATCTTTAGCCCACATCCATACAAATATCTTAGTATCCGTTCTTCCAAAAAGAGCCGATATATAGAGCAAAACGACCACATTTATGCAGGGAGTTGATATCTTGGGCACTACATACCATGATCTGTACCAAGTCATTCGACTAAAGGGCAAGGCCCTTATTCACCCTACATTAATGAAGTGTTAGGTCTGTGAGTGCATGGTCCCCTATCAAAGGGGTGTTGGGATAGCTGATCTTGGGGCTATTAGAGAAGCTAGATGGACAATTATGGCTCTACTCGGAGGGTGTCATCAGCCGGTGGTCACCCTTAGTACATATGACATGATTGTATATTCATACTAGGATATGGCCAGATTATGGAGTGATAAGAGGGTTATTGAGGTTGTATGCAATGTAGACACTAAAATTAGGTCACACTCCCTTTCGTACTCGACCAATAAGCAACCTTTATTACATTTACTTAGCCATGACCCCTTCACCCCATTAATATTAATTTAATTAAATTAATTCATTATCATTACTATATTTATTATTTAAATATCTTATTTAAATAATATCCACACATACTGATTCACTTAGACACCTCACCAATCCAACTCAACCTAAGACCTATTCTTAGCAAGTTGCCATAACTAACTAAGACTTACCCAAACCCTAAAAATCAATGCCTATATTCCCTCTAACCACATTCCCGCATGCTCACAAGAAGCTCCTAGTATAATCCATGGGATAAGGACATGAGATCCAAGAAAAATCAAGAGGATCACCCTATTTTAGTAAACCTAGGAAATCCTCCCTTGACCAGCGTTAGTTATCCCTAACCGTCACCGGTTAAGTCGAGATCACCATCGGTTACCCTTTTAGCCCCTAAACTACCTTATTCTCAAGGTTGGAAAACATTGGGAGAAGGTTGAAGAGCAAGAACACATCTTAGAGAGATAACGTATCTTTAGAGAGCAAATTCCAGTGAAAACCCACAAGCAAGGAAGGAGATTGAGCATCTTCTCCTGCACAACCATCCCAGCTATGATTTGATCTATCCAAGAAAAGAGGAGTGTACATACAACCCATGCAGAAGATTTTTTTCATTGGTGATCACTTACAGCCTTCAAACCCCTCATCAACACCTCCATCCCTCACACACAGCATTTAGGACCAGAATCCAAGTAAGTATAACATCATACTTTCTGGTTTATTTCATTTCATCATCATATTATCATCCATTGTTTACTTTGCCCCTATTGACCTTCCCCAACATTTTCATCTCCATATACCCATTAAAACCTCACAAAAGCCTACTCCAGTCACCTAATACCTCATTCTGACCAACCAAAGTCCTTTGTGTAATCATAAAAGAGATCATAACTTGTTCTGTGACATTTCCAGATCTCACAGTACCCAACACCGGTTATAATGAACCGTCGTCGGTCACCCCTAACCGACACCGGTCTTTGTATTTTCCCACACATCCTAGAACAAAGACCTACCCACCTAATTTAATCTCACCCTCATTCACCTGTGATCTACTCGAGACCTCTATCAAACCTACAGAGACCTAGAACCAATAATTTGACCTTTGGATTCTATTCTAGCTTAACCTGTTAGATTAGATCTATTTCTTATTGTATTTTAAGTGAGATACCTAAATCATTTTAAATAACAATAGGATTTACTTTGTTTACAACATTAAATTGTTTAAAATAGTGGACTGACAGCCATCTAGGAAGTATCATACTTCTCGGATCTAGCATACACTAGGCAGTTCACTACCTATTGTTTAATTCCTTCTAGTGGTTTTGTTTACATTATAGGTAGTTCCTCCTAACCAAAAGGAATCTCTCACAAATAGTTGTGGATCCAGAAGTCATACACGTGCAACAACCCATCAACCAACATTTGAACATGTATTCCTCTTATGCCCGTTACCCTATCTGCTTTAAACACACTTCAAAAATTATCTAAGAAACACGTGAAACATTTTGGCATGCCCGGTGGGACCCATCTGGGGTTCCTTGCATTTCATTCATTCCTAGGAAATTTTTTTGTGTTTGTTTCCCTTCTGAAAAGTGTACACACTAATTTTCTTCCTTGGTAACCCACCTTTTCTTTCTATTTTCTCTAAAGGAAAATTTTCTTTTGGTGTAATTAAAAAGAACCATTTCTTCATGTTTTCTGCATTATAGTGAAAGAGCATCCCTTTTCCTCTTCATCTTATTATGTCATCCAATTTCACATTTCAATTTGGGATTAAAAATAAGTGCATTCCATTTTGATTTATTACATTAGCTCACATTAATTAAGGGCAACCTATACGTTGGAAGTCATGCCCAACTGATGGTTGACAAATGAATTGTAGAAAAGCACTTTTGTCCTTTTCTCTTTCTCTGAGTCTTATCAAACCTCACAAAAATTCAAAATACATACATTCTTAAACAACATCCTACCTGGAAGAAGCTATAGGTGATCACACGATCACGACACAGTGGGCACCCAAATCGCTTCTCTGTCAAGTCATACTTTAGAGCAAAGCCTGCCCCCACCATAACATACCAAACCTCACCTTTTAGTTCTCCTTCTTTGTAGGAAGCCATCCTTACCAAAAAATCTATTTCAAAATTCATGTGTTAGTCCCTAAATAGCATAAGATAAATAAACATAATAGAAAGGGCACTCCTAGGATCACATTTTCTTAGTGTTTTTGCTTGGCTTGCATTTTGAGGTGAGAGATCACATTCGTTACTATTTTTGTTCATCCATGCATGCTCCTTATCACGACCGGTGTATTCCAACTTCACTGAGTGTGCTTGGGCCATATCATCATCATTATCAAAATTGGTTTTGATTCTACATCGATTTTAATTCACAACCACTTTTCTTTCATCAACTGTTTCAATTTCATAGTAATCGTCGTCGGTTACCTCGGCGACCATCGATTATACCCAACCAACGTCGGTTCCATGTCCTTTTGCTAACCTAGTGAAAAGGACATTTTTCTTCACTTTCTTCAACTTTTCACACATTTTTACATCGTCATTATTCCCATCAATGTTTTAAACATATCTAGATTTGGCATACATTGTTAGATTTTACCTTCTACCTTGATGTTTACGCACTATCAATTTCTACATGTAATAATTACCCCTCACCGGCATTAGTCTTCCCTAACACATTCCAACCACCATTTGGTACTTAATCCACTTTTTGTCCCTAGATTCACTGTTCCTACTATTCTCTCGTGTCATTTATAGAGAAGCAGCCCTACTGATAAGTATTGGTTCACATGGTGTTGACTCAAAGACAAGCAAGCACACTCATATTTCACACCAGTTTTCAACCACTCCCACCTAGTCCTTCACAACCTTCTATTTTATCACCAGCCATGGATCCCATCTAGCCTATTACTATCGCTATCAGAGATGAGGAGTTCACACAAATCCTTGACCAGAACCTTGCCACCTTGCAATTTTTCCTTTCCCACTCGTCCACTCGAGACGCCTCGGGTCAGTTGATATACAACATGCCCATATCTATCCCCCCGAGTCTCGAACCCACTCCCGCACTCAGCCCCATCTCGGCCCCGTGCTACCCATATCCATCTTACCCCGAGTCATTTCACGATTAGGTCCCATACCCGCTTATGACCGCCGTGTATGTTACCTCCATGGCCCTTGTTACATCCACCATACCCTCGATGAATACCCTAAACACAACCTCATCTGCCCCTAATGTCTTACACATACCTATAGCTACATTACCACCTCTAATGTCGGTGACCCCTACCCAAGTTTCGAACGTGGTCCTTTCTATTCCACTATCATTAGCACTTATTGCCACTAGGCTCACCACATCCCTTCCACCCCCATATACATATTACCAACAACCTCATGTTTCATCTATTATTCGCTTAAGGTACGTACCCCCTTTTCCCTACCCTCTTCTCCACCACCCTACATGGAAGCCCCATACACTGGAATGCCACCCCCATTATATGCCCAAAACCAACCTCCTCATGCTACAGGAGGCATCCAATCATCACAACCCACCAACAACCTAATTAAATTGATGTTGGACAAGATGCAGACATTGGAGGCATCGGTTTCTAGCTCTCGTAACACTCTCACCTACGACGAGATTTGTAACGAGCCTATTCACCCATCCATTCCTATCCGTTCATACCCCGTGCATTGGGAAATGCCTAAATTTAATCATTTCAATAGTAAAGAAGACCCATAGTAACATTTGCGGTCGTTCAAACATGGGTGTTATCTGATCGCTCATGATGATGCCTTGCTTTTGAGAACCTTTCCCATGTCCCTCAATGGACTTACTTTAGATTGGTATAGTGGGTTACCTAAACACTCTATATTCTCATTCAATTAGTTAGCCCAAGCCTTCTTAGATCATTTCTCTATCAATATCATCAAGAAGATTACCACGACCGATCTATATTCCACAAGTCTCGTATGAGGATGAATCTATCATAGATTTTGTCACACGCTAGCATAGCTTGATCAATCAACTTACCTTGCAACTACCACACACTAAACTCATCGAGCTCTTCACACGGGCTTATGCTTAGACACATTTCACCGACCTTACAAGTCTAAACCTTCCGATCATTTGATGAGGCATTCACTATGGCACAAAATTTAGAGATTCAGGCCATCAAAGAGAAGAAAATCCAATTACACAATAAAAATTTGGCATTCAAGTTGAATGATACCTCTTCTTCTTCAAAACCAAAAAAGCATTATTCAAAAGCTAAGGGCATCGCTAACACAATGGTACTCAAGGCCGACCTAGCACATCCGTCAAATCAGGCTACCCCCTCATCTAATCTCTCACCCGTCCAGACTTTTCAATTCAGATGAGAGCAACGAAATACACCCCAATTAGGGAACCTTACTCTTCTATCTTAGAAAAGCTTATCAAAGCTAGAGCCATCACTCTTCCACCTATAAAACCACACACTGGTTTTGACCCTGCTCACCCCATGCCCACATGGTATAAAGAACATGATTTCTATAATTATCATTGAGTAAAGGGTCATAGTGACGGAAACTGCATCACTTTCAAAAATATTGTCCAAGAAATTCTCGAGAAAGGTGAGTTAACCGTGGATAATCCTAATGCACCTACCAACCAAAACCTACACATCTTCAAGAAACCATTTCCCAACCATGCCCCTTCATCTAATCAAACCAGTGAGACATCAACTCATGATACCCATACCCGTGAGGTTCACACTATCTTTATTGAGGTACTTATTTCCACCCAATTACCCCATATTCCTTCCATAGAGGAGATCCTAGCCCGAAATCCTCCTTCCGCGTTGGAACCAACCTCCCTTGTTCCTTCACCAATAGAGGAACACTCTTCATCTCCTTCATCACCTACGAGGGGTCTTCCACTAACATTGAGCCCATCTTACCTCCTGGCTTCACCACTTATAGAAAATTTACCTACAATACCTTCTCCACCCATGAGGAGCACCCATTCTCTCCTCCACCCATGAGGAGCACCCATTCTCTGCTCGACCCACGGAGGAGAACCCATTGCCTCCTCCCACCCACGAGGAGAACCTATCTATTCCTCTCCACTTATAGAGGAGCTCCCATCATGTCCTCCACCTATCATAGACCCGGTTGAGATATCTTGGCCTCTTGGAAAGTATTCTCCATCAGCAGCTACCTAGAATCTCGGATACCTACTTACTTTTAGCTCTCTTACCCACGGAAGTGAAGCTAACCAATTCCCCATCTCTAAGAAACATTTTATGGGAATCACCATTAGGTCCTCACCAACTCCACCTATAGATGTACCATTCTCACATTTGGCTGATCATTTAGATTATGTGGGTAGGGATATACTATGGGGTGCCTCTTACTCCCTGTCTCAACACAGATGTAGAGATCCCTCACTGATACCTCCACTATCTACCCAAACACATTTCGACCAATCAAAAAAAATACAACCACCTCTTCCACGATACCTATTAGCACTCAAACCACATTCTTACCCATAACCTAACCTACATCTAAACTCAAATCCATACCTACAATATCTTCCTCAACTAAACCTACTACCACTTTAGGGGTCACCCCGATCACCAGCCTTACTCATCCACCTATTAAACTAGATTTAGATACATCCTCCAACTTCAATACCACACCTACTCGACACCCAAACCAAATAACCAATCCCATCAACCTCATACCACACCCGAACTTGTCCCATCTATCTTAAGACCTCAATTTACCTAACATGGTCAAGCAACCTCCATCCATCTATAAACCAATAACACAAAAACCTATTCCTTCCTCACAAACCTCTAGCCTACCCAGGGAACACAACATGACTTACACCTACACATGCAGGTCTCTTTACCACCAATACCTCCAATACCCTTAGCTATTGCTTCACTACCCACTACACTTCGGTCATTTTCCCTCATACCCTAAGTATGACCCACATCATCTACCTTCACAACACCCCGTTATCCCCGTGGGTAACTCACCATCTTCCTCCATCTACTTTTCCTTCTAGACCTCGTACACCCACATCATGTTTACCCAAAGAAGGTGCAACCCAAAAACAAAACCCTATTACCTCACAATAAGGTAGTCAAAAAAATCACACACCCTCCTACCCGTCCATCTATTGTACCCCTACCCAAACAAACATGACCGATACCTAAAACCACACTAGTACCTAAACCCATAGCTCGACCCATTCCACCTCTTCCAAAAATAGTTCCTCGAAAATCAACCACACCTACACCCAAACCCACGTTCACTTCCCATTATGATCCACTAGTAGTATCTTATGCCAAAATTTTAACCAACCTCCTCGAGACCTCTATTATCACATTACCGCCACTCCAACCTTATGACCCCCTCAAACCCAAGCTAAAAGGGTTTGATGACACTAAAATTTGCACATACCATCATGTGCCGGGCATGATGTGGAGAACTAAAAGGCCTTAAAAACTATCCTAATCCAATTTTTTCCACCGAAACCAACTTTGATGATGACGATGTTCTTGATGAGGATCCTACTTAATCAAACCCATTCCCACACTTCCCACTCAACAACCACAATCTCCACCTCATAGCTCCTAGAGCCACTCCCAAGATTTGAAATTAACATGTTTCACATCGAGAGACCTTACCATGCCACCACCCCAATGTCATTGCACTCACTCACCTCACAAGGCTTTTCTCCTCTAGTATGTTTTTTCCCTTCATGTCATTATACCACTCATCCTATAACTTCTCCATTTGCCAAATCCCCTCAAATCAACATGATACACATCACTAAACGTGCATAAAAGGGAAAAGAAAAGGTAATTGACCCACCATCCAATCCTATACCCAACATACCATCTACACCCATACCTAAAATAACCATCCGTGGCCCGATGTACCCCATTTCTAATGGCGTCACACATCACACCATGCTCAAACAATTACACCAATATCCCCTCAAAATTTCCTTATATGACCTCATTCAAACCTTGGAATCCCATCGTCAAGCTCTCATGGAGGTTCTTCAATATATTGACGTTTTACCCAATGACCCTACACTGTAGCCTCCATTATCACACCCCATCATGTAGCCTCTCTCACCAAATTACCACCTTCATCCTCATCCCACCTTATTCACCAAGTGGCCTCCCTTAGCTTCTCAGAGGGGGAGATCGTGCCACACCAAAATGATGACTGGACCTAGCCCTCTTCATCTCCATCCACATTGATGACATATGGGTACGCCATGTGATGAATGATGGAGGTGCTAGAATTTATGTACTTTCATCCCATGCATTTTCCCAAATGCACATACACGATAATTACATGCATAAACATCCGGTCATGTTACATTCATTCAACAATGCTATCACCTCCACACTAGGAACTATCATCCTCCATGTTCACATGGGTCCCTGCACTATTCGGCATTGTTTTACATTTTAGAGGAATTCCAATATAACTTTTTTGGAAGACCGTAGATCCATGTCATGGATTACATTCCTTCCACTTTGCATCGTTGTGTAAAGTTTGAACATGAAGGACACACTTATACCATTATAGCTGACCCATCACCTTTCAAAACATGCAACATGCTTTATCGACCCAATGATGTGTTCATACCTATCAAGTTGTCTACCTCCACCTCCACGACCAATACCACTTCACCTACACCACCTACCAAGATATAACCGCTGCTTTCACCACACATACCTCCTCCATTCCTACTGCTGCCATAACCTCCATGGGTGACCCTTTAGCTTCCCAATCTATTAACTACACCTCCGCATCGACCTCCAAAACATCATCCATTCTAGCTACCTACTTACCGACTATATAGTGTCAACACATTCTTTACTCCTCAGGAGTATGGAAGCCTTCACCAACACCCTCGCTATGATCACCGTATAGGAGAACAAATCCTTTATGGTCCTCATCTTTATACTAGTCTCACCTATGGGGGACTTGATACTACCACTTACACACCTGAACCACCATCACAAACCCACCCATTTTCCATTGACTTCCAATTAGTTACCAATCACTATTTCCCCCACACCTTCCTGCACCTCTGTGCATGGAAGGGTTTTGGTTTTGGATTTTATGAGCAAGGATACCATACCGTTATTCTATGTACCACCCAAAAACATAACAACCGTAGTGGTATCAGTTTCCCTGAACCTCCTATCAAACAGGCCTACATTGAACTCATTGAGGACACTAGCTCTTCTTCACCTTCATCTTCATCACCACCTTCATCCACTCCACCTTCATTGCCACCTTCATTGATGGAGTCGATAGATCATGAATCTATCCCTCCTACCTTTTTTTTCATAAACACCATTTCCTTGGGGCCTTTGACTTATCAACGCGAAGGCGAGGCCCCTTCCACTCTTCCATTCCTATATCCTGAAATGATCGATGATGACACACCTATAATTAATGTTGTTCAATATCAGGATGACGAATCCATACTCGCCTACCTTGGTGTAGAAGATTCATATATTCATTTATCGTTACCCTCTAAGACACAAACCATGTTGAATGAATCGACTATCGAGATCAACATTCATACTCAGGATGACCCAAACATCCTAAAGATCAGACAATATTTAGATGCTACTGAACAGGAAGCCATCACTTCATTCCTTTGAGATCATAACCAAAATTTAACTTGGTCTTACACAGACATGCCTAGTATTGACCCCACCATAGTGGTCCATAATATTATAAGCTGTTCCGGATGCCAAACCTATCAAAAAAAAATTGAGGAAAATTCACCCTTGCATTGCCCTTCTTGTCAAAGAAGAACTTCAATTCCTTCTTTATGTGTCCTTCATCTTACCCATTGATTATCCTATGTGGATTTATAACATTGTCCTTGTTACTAAAGCAACAGGGGACTCCGCATTTTCACGGACTTCCGTGACCTCAACCTAGCCTTTGCTCGAAAGATAACTTTCCCTTACGATATTGATCAATGGTTGACCTCACCGTTGGTCATGAGATGTTATCACTCATGGATGGATTCTTGGGTCATAACCAAATTTTTCTTACCTTAGAAGATCAACACAAGACCACATTCATCACCCCTTGGGGTACCTTCTCCTATCGAGTCATGCCTTTTGGCCTTAAAAACACTTTGGTGCCACATATCAACGTCTTTATGAATTACATCTTCCATGATATCATGCATCATATATTAGAAGATTATGTGGATGATATCTTGGCCGATATAAAAGGCACTCCAAGAACCTCACCATCCTCCAAACCATCTTTGACCACCTCATTAAATATTGTGTCTACCTTCACCTAAGAAGTGCGTCTTCATTGTTCTCTCGAAAGCTCTTGGGATTTATTGTTTCCTTTGTGGTATAGAAGTTGAAATCAAGCTGCTAAAGTCAAGGCCATCCTTGAAATTCCTCCACCTACTAACCTTCACCAAATCTATAGCTGCAAGGTAAATTATAGTCCATTCGCCATTTCATTTCATAATTATCTGATTGGTGTCAACCATTTCATCATCTACTCGGGAAGGACGTCTCCTTTAAATTTGATGATAACTATCACAAAGCTTTTGAGGCCCTAAAACAATACCTTCTCCAACCACCTATACTCATTCCACCCAAATACAATCAACCTTTTTACCTATACATCTCTACTCGATCATTCCTTAGGAGCCATGCTCACTCATCACGATGAACAACACAGGAGCAGGTGGTTTATTACATAAGTTGTACTCTTTTGGACTATGAAACCCTATACAACCATCTAGAAATTTTTTCCTTAGCCTTAGTTTTCATTGCCAGCAAACTCTGCCATTACCTACTCAACCAAAAAACCTATGTTGTGACCAACATCGATCCCTTACACTTCATGTATGCTAAACCTTATCAAAATCAGCATGCCGCATGATGGCTTATGCTTTTAGCTGATCTTGACCTCAAATTCATTCATCAAAAGTCCATCAAGGGCCAAGCTATCACCAACGAATCGGTGACACACCTATTTCCAGGAGCTACCCTCTAATTTTGACTTTCTGATGAGTCAATTGCTACTCTTTCCTGCACGGACTCCCTTACCAAATGACACTTTTCTTTGACGGTTGCAAGTGTCGGTGTGAGAGAAGGGGCTGGTATTATCCTCATTCCTCTAGATGGAGAACCCATGCCTTTGTCTTTCAAACTAGACTTTTAATGCACAAAGCACTTGTACTAGGTCTCCAAGCCGTATATGCACTAGATGTCAAATCAATCAACATTTTTGGTGATTCAAAATTGGTTGTAAACCAAGTCAATGGTATGTACCAATGTCGTAATGAGATACTTCAAAAGTATAAACATCATGTAGATATAATTTTGAACACCTTTGATCGTTACACCCTTCAAACCATCCCACATTCAACTAAGAAATTTGCCAATACCATGGCCTCGCTTAGCTTTCCAAATAACCGCTTCCCTACCGATTACAAAATCTTTGTCACCGTAAAACACCTCCATTCACCTTCTTATTTACCTCATGATGTTTACTCGATCAGAAATGACACCCCAGACTGAGTGACCTTTGGTATAAACAATACTCCAACTACCTTTCTCTCTCCATTTTACCTCTTGATCTCACTCGTAACGGACAACACGCCTTCCTTAAAAAGGTCTCTCATTTCATCATTCTAGGGGAATCCTCTATAAGTGTGACTTTTATGGTATTCTCTTATGATGTCGTTATCCAATTTTGCACACCTGGCAAGATTGGACAATGGGGTCCTATCACGTTCAAAATAAAATAATAGTCCCAGGAACCCACCTTCGGTTATTATCGAAATGCAATAATTAAAAATAATTCCTAAATTGCATATGAAGAGATCACCTAGCATCGAAAGGCACCCAGTTGATCTCAACTCAGTGGAGAGTTCAGGGTCGAGTTGATAAAGAACCCGGTGTCAAATTGATAATCATCTCAGAAATCATCTCAGTGGAGACTCTCAGTTGTAAGAGCTCGACGATGGTCTTGTTAATGCAAAATATAGCTCGTTGAAAATTGACGAATGAAAGGAACTGTACAAGGATCCCGGTGGAGATCGATGCAAAAAGATCTGAAGGCCGAGTCAAGGAAAGCCAAGTTAACATGAGGCCAGGTCTAATCCATTAGACAGTGCTCGACCAACCACTTGGGAAAATTATCTTGTTTGACCAAGATGATATGAGATTATGCAGATATGACGATGAGGTCATCTGGTAGTGTTTGAATGAAAAAATGTTTGCAACCAAGCAACCAAATACATCTCAATCAAAATCTCGTAGCACTCTATGGAGAGGGTCGCTTGAAGGAGGCACTACACGTTCTTCTTACAACACATAATCCATCTGTAAATTCTTTAACATATCTTCATCTACTACAGGCTTGCATTACTAAGAAAGCCCATGGAGGCCAAGCAAATCCACTCACATCAATAATAGGGGACACACATTTGGAAGACTCACACTATTACCAAATAAACTTATCTACATGTATGACAAGTGTGGAAGTTTGATGGATGCTCGTAAAGTCTTCAACTGCATGACTGATCCAGATCTCTTCTCATGGAATATGGTAATTGTAGCTTACAGAAGGCATGGACATCCTATACATGCATTCAAACTATTTCATGAAATGCAATGAACACCTGATCACCCCGATCACCTGAACATTCGTGTATGGCTTGGCCAATGGAAAAGAATCGATCATTTGAGGATGGAGCTCAGACGTGGTAGCATTGGCTCACTCGGTCGGGAGCGGATAAAGGTCGTGAGCATCCAGAGTTTTGTTTGGTTCGATTGTAAGTCGAGAAGGAAAAGTTGGGGTTCAAATCCGTGCTAAGGCATTGGCTTGGGAGAATTTCATCCCTTTTGTCGGGTTGGACCTTGATGATGGCAAGCCATTGTAAGATTCCCACATGGGAAATATTTCAGTATATTGCCAAGGTCATAACTTTGATGATGGCAAGCCAAATCAGTATTTCCCCACATAGGATATCTTCATCCCGATTTCTATGGTGGAAAATTTGCAGTGGAAAGCCAACACAAGGTTTTCGCGTAAAGGGGGTCCCGAGTTTCATCTTGCCAAGGTTGCGTGGCAAAGCTAAGGCCGGGGCCCGTGGATTGGTGTGGCCGAGCCGTTACATGGGAGAAGTTTGAGTCTATTGCCAAAAAATGGGAGAAATCCGGTCAAACTGCCAGGTGTGGAGATATTGGTTTGGCAAACCATGACCAAACTTCCGTGAAGGGGAGATTCGGGCAAACACTGCCAAGCGTGGAAATATTAAGGTGGAAAACCATCATCAGACTTCCGCGCAGGCCGTGTAAATAGGATCAGATGGAGGAACGAGTCAAACACCGAGTGGAGCGGCGAGTGCATGGAGATCAAACCAAGCGTGTTGCAATAAAGAAGAAGCCTTCTTTTGAGCGCTTCCAACAGACACGGTTTTCCTCACGAGGCGTTCATACTGTTTCACCGAATGCAGTGAACAGATGCCCAACCTGATCAGTTCGCCCTTGCAAGCATAGATCTCCCAGCTCTGTTCAGTTCACCTTTGCCAACAGACTGATTCAACATTCAGTGGTCGCGGAAAAATCCCACGCATTTGGTGCACAGGCATGCTGCAATATAATAGAAGCCGTTTTTTAGCGCTTCAAACAACTGCAGGAAACAAATATTCACTGCCGTGTACGATGGATTGGAGTCACGACCTTCAAGGCTTCATAAAATTTCCATGAACCAGGAGATGAAGGTTTAAAACGGTGTAGAATGAAACGATTCATATTGCTCAAAGATTCCTTCTCCTAGAAAACGAATTGAATGTGAAGGTCAACTCTAAAATACCTAGTCGGCCGTTTTGCATGTTGCATCCTTGTTACGTGTAAATGGTCTCTTTGAGAAACTCTGAGGGCAGAAGTAATATTTATACCCTTCCATTATGTACGTCCAATCAGACAATAAAAATATTCTTTTACCAGGTTCAGAGAAACTTGTTTTCAACAATGAATGATTATACTGTAGTTTCAAGCCGATTTTATCTAGCTTATTTCTATTAGCTTTGATCCACGACTAAGGAAGAATTCATATGGTTGTTCCCTGTACATTTTTCCAAGGTCCTTTTGGTTGCCCCAGTTGTTCAACGTATTTTTCGAAGGGCTCCTTTTATGTGTTGCAAATTGTAACATAAAGGATCGTTTTAGTTTATGGAAAAATGAGTATATTGTGGAGCTCACAGCTACCTATGCCATACTAAGATCCCAATAGTGTCATAATTTTTGATTGGAGGCGAGATTGCTGAGTGCACTGCCAAAATACCGAAGGGCTCTTTGGCCAAAAATCAGTCTCAAGGGTGTCTATCGACATGTTATGGGCATGAACCTAGGTCATCATCATGGCAGCATTAGGTCTTTATTGTTAATGGCATTTTCTCATCATTTGGAAGGTACAAATTGTGCTTATTATGGCAAATCCAAAACATTCTTACTACAAGTGTTATATGATAAGGAAGAACCGTGAGCATTGTGGTAAAACCATTCTTTTTAGAGATTTCGGGTTAAGCTCGGTATTCAAGTGAGTTTGAGCCTAGGAAAGTGCAAGATCGTTTGTTGGATGAAGAGCTCAGTGACTTCGCAGGGAGCTCGTGGTGATGTTTCATGAAGTTTGAACGAGGAATGCATAAATGGCTTCGAGTTAACAGAGCAAAATGGTAAGAATCAAGTTTGATAGCCCACCATTCGGAGGACTCAATGCAAAAGGGCCCGATTTCCAAGACGAGGAAAGAGTTGGTGTGGGGTTCAAAATCAATTGCAACACCGAGTTAGAGGATTCGAAGCTCACCGAGTTGAGATTTGTGCAGACTCTATCCACATGGACCCCCCTCCTCTTCAAGTCAAACGGGTCAACGGGGGGGTCCCAACATTATGTTAATTAAATTAATATTTTTATTTAAATATTTTAATAATAATATTTATTATTATTATTTAAATATTTTATTTAAATATTCTTTTAATTAATTGAGAAGACTAGGTCATCGAGGAATTAATGACCCATGATGGAACCTTCTCGGGTAGTTCAACTAATCTATAATAAATACATCATGGGCCTTCATTTTAGGAATGTAATTATGACCATTTCCTCTTCTTTCTCACATATTTTTCTATAAATGTAAGTTGGAAGCTCATTTCAAAGGGTTCCAACAGTTCAGACAAGTTGGATAGTTAGATATCTCAGGCAAGAGTGTATACTTTTCAAGAATCCTCTCTCTTCTACAAGTTGTTCTTATGTGTTGAGAGAAATTTCAAGCCTCCTCTTCAAGACTGTAATGGCAACTATTGCCTCTTCTGAATGTATGATGCATTGTGCATGTTATTGAAGCAATAAAAGTGTGTGTTTTGTGACTAATCTCGGTCCTTTCATCCTTTTATGCTTCTTTGTGCCTTTCTCGTACTTGCAGGTACACTGTGCAAGTTTAAGTTTCTATTGCAGGTTCTTGGAGTTCTGTGCTTATCGAGTGGTGGAGTATTGCATGTAGTTGAGTTGTGGTGTCTGTTCACCCTTCTTGAGTTCATCCTTCTTCACTGGGAAACTGGTATATTTCTCGGTCTGATAAAGTTTAACAAAGGGAACGCGTGTCTCTTAGTCTGTGGTATCCTGTACCCTCTCTAAGTTGCAGTAGGTGAAGTTGACCTGTGGTGCACACACCCTCTTCAAATTAACCCTTCCTAAATCTGAAGACACCCTTTATTCGGTGCATCACCATCCCTAGTATAGTTTCATTTCTGTAAATCTCTTTCCCTAAAACCCCATGAAAATGTTAGCGTAGGACTAGATAATCATTTTTGTTACACTAGGAGTAGTACAACACTTAGTTTAGGAAGAGGAAGCCGGCCTTCTCCGAGGTTCACCTCGAGCCCAAGTCCCATAGCTTGAGAGGTGATCCCATGTGTCCCAATCACACCGAATGTCCTATTCACATCCTGGCCATTCGGGGGGTGCAGTGATTTGGCGACAACAGTTTTTGTCATGCCCGGTGGGACATCACAGAAGTTAGAGTTCCATCTTTCTGAGGTGTCTCATTACCATCATTCAAAATCTTAAGCCACCGTGCGACCACACACAACAGTTTTTTGCACGCCCGGTGGGACAGAGTTGGTACTTCTCTTCTCACTTACACAAGTCAAAGTACCTGGCGACTCTATATCTCTGGATTCCAAATCTCAGTGCGGTAACTTATGTGAAGAATTCAGACAAGAGCTTCTTCAAAGAAAGGAAAGTATCAGCATATCGAACTTTCCTTGTCTCCTCCAAAGAGAAGCATAAGAGGCATTTCCACATCCCGATTCTGATTTACCTAGTAGGGGTCATTCAACTCCTCCTTACGGAAGATTTCCTCCACCCAGGAACAATCAACCTTTCGTTGCTATGGCGAGGAACCAAGTTTTTCCCCCTTTCAATGCAAGTAGTCCTCTCGTGTTGGCTCAACGTGACTGATACTGTTTGGCACTCAAAAGTTTGCCCTTCTACATGGGGAAACTCACGTTACTCCAGTAGAGCATATCTTTGATGTAGCCAAAGATCATCAGCGTGATATAATATCACCAAAGACAACGTTGCAGTTAGACTTCTTGCTACCTCTTTCAAGGGAAAAGCGCTTCAATGGTTTCGTGGGTTAGGTGTTGGCACTATAACCACTTGGGACGAGTTGGGAGAAAAGCTATGTAAACAATTTGAAGACAAAAGTGATCACCTATCACTTTTGGAACAACTTACTACCATAAAGAGAGCTTCCCAAGAATACATGAGTGATTTCAACTTCCGATTCCATAGGACTTGGAATAGGATTCCGGTGCTCGTAAAGCCTTCTGCACATAATGCATTCTTGTACTATTTGTGAGCCTTGAATAGCGATGTAGCAGTTATGATCCAGTCCATGGGAGGGACTACACTTCCTGATGCTTACGAAGTTGCCATAAGTGCAGAGAATTCTTTGATTCAAGCTGGAAAGATAGCTCCGACCCCAATGCCCAAAAAATTTTCATCAAAGTTGGAGCAATTCCCTTCAGCATAGTAGAACAAATGAAGAAAACCAATCTGAGCATTACCATGTGGGACGCACTCTCGATCCCTTCCTAAAGAAACCTGTTGCGGGAAGCTCAACGAACAGTTTAGTACAACCAATGGATCATCAAGCCATGGAGTGACAAATGCTACAAATTTGTGTCAACCGGAAGGGAAAATCATTCCTACGGCAAACAAACCACCACCATTCTACATTTCCCTGATCATTGGAGACCACTTGGTACATAATTGCATGATTGATTCTGGTGCCAGTAGCTCTGTCATGCCAAAACAAATTGCAGATGTACTAGGCATACAATATGCGCCAGCCATATTCTGAGAGGGGTTGTTGGATGGATGACACAAACTGTTAAGACTGTTGGGGTTATCAAAGGACTTCAACTTACCATTCATGCATGCCCAAGTTTGTCATTCACTCAAGACATATCGGTTATTGACCTCCCTCCCCTCTTTGCCATCTGCCTATCACGGGATTTCACTGCCAAGATGGGCGGTTACCTATCAGCCGATTGGTCGCATATGATTCTCAGGACTTGATATGGAACCAAAGTAACTATAAGGGTAGAACCAATCTGCCATAATCATGTAGAACCCTACACTTCTAGTCCCATAAATGGAAATTACACCATTGGCGATCCAGAAGAGGAAGATGCCGATCATGAACCAACCACCCTTGTTGAAGAAGTCCCTGATACTTTACTGGATGAAGTAAGTAGAGATCATCAGTACGATCCCTACGCTGATGTATTGGCAGAAGAAGAAGCTGGTTTCTTGGTCTTGGAAGAAACAGGATTAGGTACCTACTGTATCCATGAAGAAGATACAATCATACCACAACTTGTCAAAACGCCAAGTGATTCTAAAGGACTATGGCAATTGTTCTTCGATGGCTCAAGAAGTAAGAATGGATCCGGTGCTAGTGTTATGTTAATTTCTCCAGAGGGAGATAAGTACTTCTCATCTTTCAGTTGCAGTTCAGTTGCACCAACAATGTTGCTGAATATGAGGCTCTTGTGCAAGGAATTCAACTAGCCCAAAGGAAGGGAATCAAGGCCCTAACTATTTTTGGAGATAGTGAGTTAGTTGTTCATCAAGTTTCAGCATGTAGTGCATCCAAAAATGATCTTTTAAGATCATACAAGAACCGAGTCTGGGACCTAATTGAAGATTTCGAAGCTTTTGGGATCCATGCAATTCCTAGAGGTCAAAATCAAGATGCAGATAGGCTTGCTACAATTGGTTCACAATATAACATACCAGTTGATATCATGAAAGAAGGGCAGCAATTTGTTAAAATGGTGGTTCGACCAGCAGTCCCTGATAATGTGAGTAGTTGGCAAGTGTTCGATAGTGACAACCAAATTGTCCTCTTCCTGCAAGAAGAGGCGGAGTTTGCTGCAAAAAATCAAGATAAGTTGCAAGAGTCATATGGTGAACAAATTATTCAATTGAAAAGCAACAAGTTACCAAAAGGTTTAGTCACTTTGGAATCCATTTTCAATTCAGATGACCAAGCCAAAAGACAAAGCCCTAACATGGTGGTCAAAGAAGAATATTTTGAGGAAGTCGAAGTATCAAATGAAAAATTTCTCAAGATCGGAAAAGTGTGTACTTCTAAGCAGAAAGAAGCTTAAATCAAACTTTTTCAAGATTATCATGACATCTTTGCATGGAGCTATAAAGATCTGCGTGGTTTTGATCCAGGTCTGGCACAACAGACCATCGAATTGGATCCTAATGCTAAGCCAGTTCGTTAGAAACAGAGACCAATTAATCCCAAAATTGAGCCACTAATGAGAAAGGAGCTAACCAAGCTCATCAAGGCCTGTATAATTTTTCCCATCAAGCATTCCTCATGGGTAGCCAATTTAGTACCCGTGAGGAAGAAGAACGGAGAGATCCGGTTATGCGTAGATTTCAAGGATTTGAATCATGCATCATTAAAAGACCATTATCCACTTCCATCGATGGAGCAGATCCTTCAAACAGTGGCAGGAGCTCAAAGATTTTCTTTGCTCGATGGATATTTAGGTTACAATCAAATCCTAGTCCAAGAATCTGATCAATTCAAAACGGCTTTCACTACCAAGTGGGGCATGTATGCCTACAATAAAATGCCATTCGGATTGTCCAATGCCGGAGCTACTTTCCAAAGAGCCATGGACATGGCATTTAAGGGACTAATCAACGATATTATTTTAGTTTACCTTGATGATATAACTATATAATCTAAGCATGCAGAAGATCACATCACGCATCTAAGGAAAGTTTTCCAAAGGTGTAGGGAATTTGGGGTTTCACTTAACCCCAAGAAATGTATTTTCGCAGTACACAAGGGAAAATTTTTGGGGCATGTGGTTTCAGCAGAAGGATTATCAATCAATCTAGCCAGGATTCATTCGATTATGTCCTTATCTCTCCCAAGTCACAAGAAGGGCCTCCAGAGTTTTCTGGGAACCATAAATTTCGTGCGGAGATTCATCCCTCAATTCGTGACATTGGCTAAACCACTGACAGCCATGCTAAAGAAAAACATGCCATTCTCATGGACAAAGGAAGGACGAGAAAGCTTTGAAGCCATCAAAACAGCCATTTCTCAAGCTCCCACGCTTGTGAACCCCAGGTTTGACAAAGATTTTATCCTTTATGCTTTTGCAGGTCAAGAGAGCATTTCAGGGATCCTCACCCAACAAAACAACAACCTGATGGAGCAACCAATCGCTTTCTTCAGTCAATCCCTCAAAGACTACGAGTTCAAATACTCATTCATTGAAAAGCAAGTCTTTGCGGTTATTCGAGCTTTGAAGAAATTCAAGCACATGTTGTCCAACAACAAGATTCATCTGATGGTGTCTCATCTAGGTGTCAAGGAGTTTTTGCTGAACAAAGAAATGAACGAAAAGCGTGCTGGATGGATCACAAAGGTAATGGAGTATGACGTGCACATCAAAGTCACTAAACTTGTCAGAGGTAAGGGTTTATGTCAGCAACTTGCAACAGACATGGAATCAAAAAGTAATGAGGACGTGACACTCCTAAATACTAATGAGGATGTTGATCAAGCTGACTGGTTATCCAAAATGAAGAATTTCATCTTCTCAGGAGCATACCCGAAAACATGGATAAAAACCAAAGGTGAAATTTCCATCTTCAATCTATCCCATATGTTTTGGTAGATAGCGTTCTCTTTCGAAAAGATTTGAACGGCATCCTCCTTCGGTGCATAGGACCAGAACAGGTTAGTAAGATACTAGAAGAATTTCATAATGGCCTATCTAGAGGACATTATTCCGCATGAACAACAGCTACCAAGATCATGCGAGCTGGCTACTATTGGCCAGATTTATTCAAGGATGCCCATCTTTGGGTAAGGAAATGTAAAGAATGTGCCTTTTTCACAGGTAAGCAGAAGCTGGCAGCTCTTCCATTGCATCCAATTCAAGTGGATCAACCCTTTGTTCAATGGGGGTTGGACTTCATCGGAATGATTAATCCTCCATCTAGTAGCGGACATAAGTGGTTCTTACTTTGCGCAAGACTATTTTACTCGATGGACGAGGCGGTAGCATTAAAAGAGAGCAAATAAAAGCGAGTTCTAGATTTTTTTGGAAGGTATAATGACGAGGTTCGGTGTTCCGTTTCACATCATTTCGCATACAATGCGCCTGGCTTTTCTTGGTATAAAATTGAGCGAATGGGCTGTTAAAAATGGGGTATACCTCAAAACTTCATCCAATTACTATCCTCAAGGAAACGGATTGGCTGAGTCTAGTAACAAAAAAACCTCATAAGGATTATTAAGCGCACAATGGAGACTAACAAGAGGACTTGGCATACACAACTTAAGACCGCCTTATGGGCAGATCAAATCACACCTAAAAGGGCCATCGGAAATTCTCCTTTCATTCTTGTATATGGAAGAGAGGCAAAACTCCCGCTCTCATTGGAGTTACCTTCTTTGGAGTTAGCTCATCAACTTGAAGTTATAAAGAGTGATCCTCGGCAGTGGGTTCTTTGAACTCATAGAGTTAGAGGAAGTACGAGACAAGGCTATGAAAACTTTGGAGCAGCATCAGGCTCAAGTTAAGAAATCTTTTGACAAGAAGGCGTCCGACAGACATTTTCAAGAGGGAGATTTAGTTCTCAAATGGGATGAAGACAGGGCCAAACCAGGCAAGCATGCCAAGTTTGACGCTCTCTGGAGTGGACCATACATCATCACAAGTTGCAAAGAGGAAAATTCATTTCATCTATCTAGGCTCAATGGAGAAGAACTGCCCATTCACGTGAATGGGATACATCTCAAAGCTTGTTTTTGAGAAGCGTTCCACCCCCTGTACAGTTAAATTAGGTGTTTTCCTCCAAGTGCTTATGCACATTGTTGCGTGTTGTTGTTTTTCTTTCCTTGTTGTTGTGTTTTGTGTTGTTCTGCACATTGTTTCATCATTGGAAGGTGTCAAGGAGAAGAAGGTTCAAGGTTTCCATAACAGTTCAAAATCTGCTTCATTCAAATTTTTGCAGTGTTCCATGGATGTCAAGCATTCAACAGATTCAGTATACTTCATGCTTAGCATTCCAGGGAGGCCCAGGATATCAACAATGTTCAAGGAGATTCCGGGATGTGTCAAAGAAAATCATACTACTTTCAGGATTCCAACATAGACTCCATGCCCAATGGATGACTTAAGGCTACTGGAATCATGCTTAGCAGGCAATCATCCCCGAGAGGTCGCCAAAAATGTTATCCAATTTTGCACACCTGGCAAGATTGGACAACGGGGTCCTATCACGTTCAAAATAAAATAATAGTCCCAGGAACCCACCTTCGGTTATTATCAAAATGCAATAATTAAAAATAATTCCTAAATTGCATATGAAGAGATCACCTAGCATCGAAAGGCACCCAGTTGATCTCAACTCAGTGGAGAGTTCAGGGTCGAGTTGATAAAGAACCTGGTGTCAAATTGATAATCATCTCGAAATCATCTCAGTGGAGACTCTCAGTTGTAAGAGCTCGACGATGGTCTTGTTAATGCAAAATATAGCTCATTGAAAATTGACGAATGAAAGGAACTGTACAAGGATCCCGGTGGAGATCGATGCAAAAGATCTGAAGGCCGAGTCAAGGAAAGCCAAGTTAACATGAGGCCAGGTCTAATCCATTAGACAGTGCTCGACCAACCACTTGGGAAAATTATCTTGTTTGACCAAGATGATATGAGATTATGTAGATATGACGATGAGGTCATCTGGTAGTGTTTGAATGAAAAAATGTTTGCAACCAAGCAACCAAATACATCTCAATCAAAATCTCGTAGCACTCTATGGAGAGGGTCACTTGAAGGAGGCACTACATGTTCTTCTTACAACACATAATCCATCTGTAAATTCTTTAACATATCTTCATCTACTACAGGCTTGCATTACTAAGAAAGCCCTTGCGGAGGCCAAGCAAATCCACTCTCACATCAATAATAGGGGACACACATTTGGAAGACTCACACTATTACCAAATAAACTTATCTACATGTATGACAAGTGTGGAAGTTTGATGGATGCTCGTAAAGTCTTCAACTGCATGACTGATCCAGATCTCTTCTCATGGAATATGGTAATTGTAGCTTACAGAAGGCATGGACATCCTATACATGCATTCAAACTATTTCATGAAATGTAATGAACACCTGATCACCCCGATCACCTGAACATTCGTGTATGGCTTGGCCAATGGAAAAGAATCGATCATTTGAGGATGGAGCTCAGACGTGGTAGCATTGGCTCACTCAGTCGAGCCGGATAAGGTCGTGAGCATCCAGAGTTTTGTTTGGTTCGATTGTAAGTCGAGAAGGAAAAGTTGGGGTTCAAATCCATGCTAAGGCATTGGCTTGGGAGAATTTCATCCCTTTTGTCGGGTTGGACCTTGATGATGGCAAGCCATTGTAAGATTCCCACATGGGAAATATTTCAGTATATTGCCAAGGTCATAACTTTGATGATGGCAAGCCAAATCAGTATTTCCCCACATAGGATATCTTCATCCCGATTTCTATGGTGGAAAATTTGCAGTGGAAAGCCAACACAAGGTTTTCGCGTAAAGGGGGTCCCGAGTTTCATCTTGCCAAGGTTGCGCGGTAAAGCTAAGGCCGGGGCCCGTGGATTGGTGTGGCCGAGCCGTTACGTGGGAGAAGTTTGAGTCTATTGCCAAAAAATGGGAGAAATCTGGTCAAACTGCCAGGTGTGGAGATATTGGTTTGGCAAACCATGACCAAACTTCCGTGAAGGGGAGATTCGGGCAAACACTGCCAAGCGCGGAAATATTAAGGTGGAAAACCATCATCAGACTTCCGCGCGGGCCGTGTAAATAGGATCAGATGGAGGAACAAGTCAAACACCGAGTGGAGCGGCGAGTGCATGGAGATCAAACCAAGCGTGTTGCAATAAAGAAGAAGCCTTCTTTTGAGCGCTTCCAACAGACACGGTTTTCCTCACGAGGCGTTCATACTGTTTCACCGAATGCAGTGAACAGATGCCCGACCTGATCAGTTCACCCTTGCCAGCGTAGATCTCCCAGCTCCCGTTCAGTTCACCTTTGCCAGCGTACAGTTCTGAACATTCAGTGGTCGCGGCAAAATCCCACGCATTTGGTGCACAGGCATGCTGCAATATAATAGAAGCCGTTTTTTAGCGCTTCAAACAACTGCAGGAAACAAATATTCACTGCCGTGTACGATGGATTGGAGTCACGACCTTCAAGGCTTCATAGAATTTCCATGAACCAGGAGATGAAGGTTTAAAACGGTGCAGAATGAAACGATTCATATTGCTCAGCATTCCTTCTCCTAGAAACGAATTGAATGTGAAGGTCAACTCTAAAATACCTAGTCGGCCGTTTTGCATGTTGCATCCTTGTTACGTGTAAATGGTCTCTTTGAGAAACTCTGAGGGCAGAAGCAATATTTATACCCTTCCATTATGTACGTCCAATCAGACAATAAAAATATTCTTTTACCAGGTTCAGAGAAACTTGTTTTCAACAATGAATGATTATACTGTAGTTTCAAGCTGATTTTATCTAGCTTATTTCTATTAGCTTTGATCCATGACTAAGGAAGAATTCATATGGTTGTTACCTGTACATTTTTCCAAGGTCCTTTTGGTTGCCCCAGTTGTTCAACGTATTTTTGAAGGGCTCCTTTTATGTGTTGCAAATTGTAACATAAAGGATCGTTTTAGTTTATGGAAAAATGAGTATATTGTGTAGCTCACAGCTACCTATGCCATACTAAGATCCCAATAGTGGCATAATTGTTGATTGGAGCCGAGATTGCTGAGTGCACTGCCAAAATACCGAAGGGCTCTTTGGCCAAAAATCAGTCTCAAGGGTGTCTATCGACATGTTATGGGCATGAACCTAGGTCATCATCATGGCAGCATTAGGTCTTTATTGTTAATGGCATTTTCTCATCGTTTGGAAGGTACAAATTGTGCTTATTATGGCAAATCCAAAACATTCTTACTACAAGTGTTATATGATAAGGAAGAACCGTGAGCATTGTGGTAAAACCATTCTTTTTAGAGATTTCGGGTTAAGCTCGGTATTCAAGTGAGTTTGAGCCCAGGAAAGGCAAGATCGTTTGCTGGATGAAGAGCTCAGTGACTTCGCAGGGAGCTCGTGGTGATGTTTCATGAAGTTTGAACGAGGAATGCATAAATGGCTTCGAGTTAACAGAGCAAAATGGTAAGAATCAAGTTTGATAGCCCACCATTCGGAGGACTCAATGCAAAAGAGCCCGATTGCCAAGACGAGGAAAGAGTTGGTGTGGGGTTCAAAATCAATTGCAACACCGAGTTAGAGGATTCGAAGCTCACCGAGTTGAGATTTGTGCAGACTCTATCCACATGGACCCCCCTCCTCTTCAAGTCAAACGGGTCAACGGGGGGTCCCAACATTATGTTAATTAAATTAATATTTTTATTTAAATATTTTAATAATAATATTTATTATTATTATTTAAATATTTTATTTAAATATTCTTTTAATTAATTGAGAAGACTAGGTCATCAGGGAATTAATGACCCATGATGGAACCTTCTCAGGTAGTTCAACTAACTGTAATAAATACATCATGGGCCTTCATTTTAGGAATGTAATTATGACCATTTCCTCTTCTTTCTCACATATTTTTCTATAAATGTAAGTTGGAAGCTCATTTCAAAGGGTTCCAACAGTTCAGACAAGTTGGACAGTTAGATATCTCAGGCAAGAGTGTATACTTTTCAAGAATCCTCTCTCTTCTGCAAGTTGTTCTTGTGTGTTGAGAGAACTTTCAAGCCTCCTCTTCAAGACTGTAATGGAAACTATTGCCTCTTCTGAATGTATGATGCATTGTGCATGTTATTGAAGCAATAAAAGTGTGTGTTTTGTGACTAATCTCGGTCCTTTCATCCTTTTATGCTTCTTTGTGCCTTTCTCGTACTTACAGGTACACTGTGCAAGTTTAAGTTTCTATTGTAGGTTCTTAGAGTTCTGTGCTTATCGAGTGGTGGAGTATTGCATGTAGTTGAGTTGTGGTGTCTGTTCACCCTTCTTGAGTTCATCCTTCTTCACTGGGAAACTGGTATATTTCTCGGTCTGATAAAGTTTAACAAAGGGAACGCGTGTCTCTTAGTCTGTGGTATCCTGTACCCTCTCTAAGTTGCAGTAGGTGAAGTTGACCTGTGGTGCACACACCCTCTTCAAATTAACCCTTCCTGAATCTGAAGACACCCTTTATTCGGTGCATCACCATCCCTAGTATAGTTTCATTTCTGTAAATCTCTTTCCCTAAAACCCCATGAAAATGTTAGCGTAGGACTAGATAATCATTTTTTTTACACTAGGAGTAGTATAGCACTTAGTTTAGGAAAGGAAGCCGGCCTTCTCTCGGAGGTTCACCTCGAGCCCAAGTCCCACACTTGAGAGGTGATCCCATGTGTCCCAATCACACCGAATGTCCTATTCACATCCCGGTCATTCGGGGTGCGATGATTTGGCGACAATAGATGCCTCACAAGTTTTGAAATTCCTTATACCATTAAGGAGATTCATGATGGCATATGTGGAGGTCACTTTAGTGGCCTTGCTGTTGCTAAGCGTATTCTTCATGTAGGCTATTACTAGCTGACCCTTAACCATGATTTTTGTGACTATGTCAAATGTTGTGTAAAATTCCAACACCATTCCAACCTTCATCATACACCCAATCATGCCTTACAGGTCACTCGTGACCTTTGACCCTTCTCTCTATGGGGTTTGGATCTTGTCAGTGAAATTAATCCCCATTCTTACCAACACCATCAATGGATCATAACTGCTACTGAACACTACAAAAAATGGGTGGAAGACATAGCACTCATGTCCATGAAAGCTGAGAAAATATGAGTTCACTAACCATCACATCATTTGTAACTTTGGTTTTCCTCATCGCCTCATCACTGACAAAGGAAAACAATTCAAAAACAAAACATTGTAAAAACTTTGTGATGCCTTCGACATTCAACTTAGTTTCTCATCACCTTATTACCCACAAACCAATGGCCAACCCAAATCCAATAACAAAACCTCAACAAAATTCTCATAAAAGTGGTTGACGATATTGGGAAGGATTTGCAACACACATTCCTTTTGCCACCAGGGCATACCGCACTAGTATTCACACTTCCACTGTGGCCACACCCTTTTCACTTTGGTCTATGGTACAGAGGCTATTCTACCTCTCAAAGTCTAGATCCCCTCACTCCACATTTCTCTCCATGACATGCTCACTGATGATGACTTTCATCAGGACCGCTTAACATAGCTAGAGTTATTAGACGAATGTCATCTTAATGCTCTAGATCACCTTCAAGTTTACCAACAATGTATCAAATGTGCTTATGAAAAATGTGTTCATGAACGAACCTTCCAAGTTGGTGACCTTGTCTTGAAAGAAAATCAACATGTAACCATGAGCAAAAAAAAAGTAAACGAGGCAAATTTTCTCCTAATTGGCTTGGACCATACATCGTAACTCATACCTATGGATAAGGTGCCTATCATTTATCTTCACTCGATGGTAAATAAGAACCTGATGACCTTAATGCATTGCATCTTCAACCATTCTATTGTTGACTCATCATCCTACCTCACCCTTTATCTCTTTCTAGGCTCGTCCCTTGAGCGCTACCCACTCCATACACCTCCCCAACAATTAAACAAGAATCATGTGAGTACCCGTCACTTGTTATCTTCTCTTGAATATGTGTACCATGGCACTGCACATAGCATGATTCTCATGGATACTTTTCATCTACCTTTAGATGAGATCCCATGGTCGTTCCACCTTGCCTTTTGAACAAGAGTCCTATCCTCCACCTTGGTCTTGTCCATGATTTTAAATACATCTTCCTCTTGATAAAATTGTTGCTATAAATAGACTTCTCCCTCAAAGGATAGCTATGTGGCACTTTTAAAAAGAATAAGAGAGAAAATGAAGCTTCCTGCATCGATCAGCTTCACAAAGACCTCAAGGAGTACCATATTATTTATCCCATATAGACTTCCCGCATCGATCACCTATCAAAACAGTTTTTTTTTAGTCATGGACTTGTCCATTGTGACCTAGGACCCCTTGTCCAAAGGTCAGGTTACTCAAAACATATAAAATTAGCTACCTTTCACCTTCCATACCATTTCCACTCTCATTCCCTCGATTGCCTCAAGGGACATTTTGGCATGTAGACATTTGGTGATCCTTTGACTACCTTCATCATGAAACAGCTTAATCGTGCAATTTCTTTTGGATCTTATGTTCTTCACCCCCTTCAAGGTATGATCTACTCGGTATGATCCTATTCAATCAGGTGGCTCTATTTCCCCCTCTTATCTTTTAACCATATTTGTTTACGTTTTGATTACCTTATATAGGACTTGGTCCTCGATGCTTACCTTTTAGGTAATCCTCCCTTTCGCCATAATTACCTTCACCTACATCCTTTTACCTATAATCTACCCGCAACTATCAAACTTAAACCCAAAACATGCCCAAAAACCTACCAACTTATTTTCATATTCTTCCCTAGCTCATGGGAGAACTACATCGGCTTGAGGTCCCTTTTCACCAGACTATGTAGGCAGACTCCAAGGGCATGGGGCCCTTTGAGGTTAGCTCGGCCTTTTTCTACCCTAATACAATTCCTCAACCATGCCTCACTCACCATTTACTTTAAATACTACTTTAAATACTTGTAAAGATCCCAATAATTTTTGTAAGAATTATGATATCAATGTTCATACTTGATACAACATGTTGGAAGTTACATTCGAATTACACCCAAATAACCAATACAAGGATTCATGAAATCCATGAAGACTGTAAAGAAAGAAGGGGAGGTCAATATAGAGGATGATTCTAATGTAGAGAAGAGGCTTGGATGGATGGCCACTAACATGGAAAACCAAGAACAAGAGGAAGAGATGAGTAAGCTATTTTAGATAAAAATCCAAATCAAGAGAACTAAGGTAAATGCTTTGGTTGATACTAGTTCTCAATCTAATTTTATTTTTGATGCGGTTGTAAAGAATATTGGTCTTGAAACTTATGAGCATCCTTATCCTTATCCTTTGGGATGGGTGAAGAAGGGTGTAGAAATTCCGGTAACAAGAAGATGTAAGTTTAATTTTGGGATAAATTCTTAGTATATAGATGTATTGGAAGCCGATGTAATTCCATTTGATGTATTTGATGTTGTTTTCAAGACTCCTTGTATATCATAGATGTAATATTTATGAGAATGGAGAACTGATATAGATGGGTCAAGGATGGAATTAGTTACAACATCTAGGCACACCAACATAAGAAAAATTGCTATGGTAAGTGCTAACCAAGCAAAGAGACTAATTTAGGAAAATTATAATCAGTTTTGTTTACTTTTATTGAAATATAAGCAAGATGGGGTAGAAATTTTAAATATTTATAATAAGGGGATGAAGGATTTGTATAACATCATTTAGTATTTTCAAGAAGTATTCCAGAATCCTAGTGGGTTACCACCAAAACAAGAGGTAGAGCATGAGATTCAGCTATTTCCAAAGTCCCCTCTACCAAATATTGGGTTATATAGGCAATCCTTGTTGGAGAGTACAAAGGTAAAAAATAACTCTAGGAGATATTAGACCAAGGGGTAATATGCCTAAGCACCTCACCATTGAGTTCACCTATTGTGATTGTGCTGAAGAAGGATGGTTCTCGAGATGATGTCCATCGACTACCACGCCTTGAACAAGATCACCATAAAGAAAAAATATCCACTCCCACGCATAGATGACCTTTTGGACCAGCTTCAACATGAAATTTTATTCACAAAGTTAGATCTCAAGTTGGGTTATCACCAAGTCGGGATGAAGGACGAGGATATATAAAAGACTTCATTCATGAAAAACAAGGTTTGTATGAGTGGTTGGTACTTCCATTTGGTTTATGTAATGTACCTACTACATTAATGAGATTGATGTATTGTGGAATTCATAGATTCATGTGTCATTATATATCTAGATGATATTCTAATTTTTAGTGCCACATGGGAGTAACATATAGCACATTTGTGTTAAGTCTTGCAAGTTGTAGAGGAGAAGTATTTGCTATGCAATATGCATAAGTGTGAATTTTCCAAACAATATATTGTCTATCTTGGGCATGTGGTTTTAGGAAGAGAGATACAAGTGGATCCAAAGAAATTGAAAGCCATCACCAACTGACCAACACCAATGGGAGCCACAGAGACTATAAGTTTTGTGGGAGAATTAAAATACATGAAGAATTTCATTCCGGACTTCTCCACTATTACGAACCTCTACACATAATGGCCGTAAAGAGTAAGGGTTTTGACTGGGGTAAGCAACGAGATCAAGATTTTGAGTTATTAAAGTACAAAATTAGTCATGCTCTAGTACTTGATCTTCCTAATTTGTAGCATCCCTTTGAAGTAGAGATAGATGCCAATGATTATGCTATGGGATTAGTGTTGCTACAAGGAGGTAAGCTAGTATGTTATCATTTTGAAAATTTCACTTCAATAGTTAAGGGATATTCAATATATGATAAAAATGTATGCACTAGTTCAAGAAATAAAGAAATGGAAACATTATTTGTTGGGTAAATAAACTATTATACACACTGATCACAAACCTCTCCAAAGATTTCCAAGCACAATATAAATTGCGGTAGGAAAGGCACTACAAGTGGATGGGATTTCTTCAACAATTTCATTTGGTGATCAAGTATAAGAAAAGTAGAAAAAAATTGGTAGTAGACATGTTTTATAGGCCACAAAAATAAGTGAAAATATCTAGTTTAGCCACTATATCTCAGATTGATCCCTTCACGAAGGAAGCTTACGGAGAGGCATATGGTCAAGAAAATATTTTACGGTAACATATCAACATTTGTAGTCTCAAGGGGCTGAAAGGATGGGTATTGAAGATGTTATCTCAAAGATCGGATGCTCTACCGATGGGGGAAGATTTGTGTGCCAAAGGAAGAAAGCCTTCTATTGACGAGGGAAGCACATATCTCGAAAGTAGCAGGAAATTTTGATATTGGCAAGACCACGGCTCACTTACAAAGTTACGTGTATTGGTCCAATATGCAAGAAGAAGTGTATATCTTCATAAGAGGATGTGAACTTTCTTATACGAGCAAGCCCAAAATTAGGAAGGAAGGTTTGTATATGCCTTACCAATCCTTACTCATTTGTGGGAATATATTTCTATGGATTTTGTAGGAGGACTACCTATGTCTAAACATGGCCATGATTATCTATATGTTGTTGTAGATAGATTCAATAAGATGTGTGTTCTTATGGCATGTAAAAAGACAATAAAAACATATGAGGTAGATGAAATTTTCTTTGCTAATGTATGGGTTCATTTTGGTTTGCCAAAGTCTATTGTTTCTGACAGAGATTCTAGATTCTTGGGGAAGTTTTGGACTACTTTGTGGGACAAGATGGACACCAAGTTATAGAGGAGCATGACCTTCCATCCACAAATAGATGGAAAAATGAAGGTGGTGAAAAATAATTTGGTGTAACTAATTAGAGGATATAATATAAAATAACCATGGAATTGGGATGTGTCCTTAGCTTGCATTTAAAATTCATACAACCGGGAAGTACATACATCCAGTATGCAGTCACCATTTGAAGCATGCTTGGGATATCTACCTACTAATCCACTAGACATGGAAGTTTGGAAGAAAGAATAAGGGAAGATACATGATTTGGAGGTGACTAGAGCAGCGAAGTTTGTTGAGAGGATCCAGAAAATCCATCTCAAGGTGAAAGAACAATTGGAGAAATCCCAAGCCAAGTATAAGGCTAGACACAATCAACATCAGAGAGAGCATAAACTTCATGTTGGAGAAAAAGTTTGGATTTACTTGAGAAAAGAGAGATTACAAGGCCAAGAAAGGAAACTCAAGCCACTACTGAATAAACCCTTCACTATATTGGAGTAGGTTGGAGAAAATGCCTTGAATTGATTTTCCGCCATTCATGCAAATGTACTCAGTAGTAAATATTGAGAACTTGCACCTATATGAGTCATTCATGCTTGAAGAAGAATAAGAATGCCAGTTACTACCTTCCATAGAGGATTGCATCTTGGACTCACGAGGAAAATTGGAGGAGGATGTAGTCTGTAGAAAAATATCAAAGAGACAAGGAGAGGTCCATAAGAGTCTTGGAAGGTTGGACTCAAGGGGAAGACACCAAGGCAAGCATGGTGGTACTTGAAGGAGAAAGTGAGGGAATTATTTCCTCATATACTCCCCCACTAATATTTTTGGGACCAAAAGCCTCCTGAGCAGGGGAGGTGTGATCCATAGGGATCTAAAGAAACACCACTTCATCATAATAACTAGATCCAGGAAGAAAAATTAAGCGGAATGAAGAGTAGACTGTAAATTTATGGATCCACCACTTTGCGTAAAGTTACCGTTGTGTAACTACCCCTTACATAGAATGCTGGTTACGTAACCACCGGGTGTGTGTACACTAGAGGTCCTATCACTAATGGACAAAAAATAAAAATAAATCCATGAACGGCCATGAATTTCAAGTGTCTTGGCTGTGTCTCTTCCTTGGAGGACATTTCTCATTCTCTAGTATAGGGGAGGACATGTGAATCGAGTTATTTAAGGGAGAACATAGGAAAGAATTGGATAATTGAAGTTTGAATACAAGAGAGTGAGAAGAAACCATTGGAGATGGAAGTGTTTTGTAGAAGTAAGGTGCAGAAATAGAGCATCCAAGTATAAAAGGGAGGTGTTTACATTGTTTACCTTCTTTCCTCTTGTTTTAATCTATAATTCTTTTACAATTGGCCAATAAAAATTGGGAAGAAAGATAAATTTCCCTTCTGGATGGTTTTCCCTCAACTTGGGGGTTTCCAAGATAAATACTGTGTTTGAATTGTGATCTTTCCTCTCTTGCAAGTAGTTCTAAGTTTTATTATTTCTAACTAATAATTAAAGACTGTAATTTTTGAATTTTAAAGTAGAATAGTAAATTGTCTAGGTCTCATGACTTTCCAAAGCTAGAGGATTACAGATCAATAAGGGTTAAGATTCATCTAGTGGATAGAGTACCACAACAGTTTTGACTCCCATACGTCGATGCCCTCCCAGAATTCTAGATAGTACTTAGGGGAATTAGAGAGGCTAGATCTTCCCAATAGGGCAAGCTTAGGTGGACCATTGTTGTACCTTGGGTCTCGATTGGTCCATCATAGACTACCCTAGATCTAACTATACTTTGGGAAATCCTTGAGATCGAGACTGTACCCGCTCTTAGTAGGGAAGAGGAGGAGGAGGCCAAAATGGAGACCGAGGATGAGGGAGACAAGGAGGAGGGATGCAAGGAGATTGGAAATGAGTGGAGAGCCACCGTAGAGGCTTCCCAGAGAAGCCTGGACCGAGGCTAAGGCGAGGAGGAGACTATTCATTTAGAGGATCCTCTTCCACGTGAGGGAGGGGTTGATGAGTAGTTTCTTTATGGGACAATGAGATGATTTATATGATATTTTAGATGAGAAGATGCCTACATCATCTACACCACCACTAGTAGATCCATCCCGGGAGGCCGGGAGATATGAGTGAGTAGAATAATCTTCCCTCAACTCTAATACTTAGACTAGAATTGTTAGTGAATTACACTCTCTATATATATTTTTTTGTTTTTAAATTTTTTTCTAACTCACCGTTGTTTTCTTATGTTTTACAACTATGAAAGATGGTTAGTGAGATCTTATTCACATTATTTTGATGGATACCTTTACACATCCCATGAGTATGACGTGAGACAAGATGCTCATGGATTTAGGGAATCTGATCATGGCAATTTACGACATACTTGACATGTTTTCTTTGGTATGGATTTTAGCAAGAGCCATGAGAAAGATGAGGACCAAGCTTGCTGCATATCAGCTGGCTAAGAGGAGACAATGGTGAGATCATTCTTGCACCGAGGCCACCACTGGAAGATCTCTTGGTTCATCATCTCATGGTCACTCTCACAAGTCTGTAATGAAGGCTCTCACTCCCATCATAGGAACCATAGTAGGATTCCTAGCCATGCACTTTATTTTGGATCCCATAGAGAGGGATATGTCATAGGACTTTATTTCTTTGGATCATTTTTGATCATATATATTGTTTTTTTGGATTTTTATTCTCATTGCAAGTGTTTTGACCACACCTAGGGTGTGACGAAATTGCATACAAAATTGATTATTATAGACATATATACATATGTTTCTTTTTGGATCGGATATCTTTTGTAAGAGTTTACCTGTTTATGACTTGCTTCATTTGTGTACTCTTAGATGTGTATAATATCTGATCTTTTTATATGCTTTTATGAATGCATGTATCAATGACGATAAGCTGATGCAAATGCGTAAACACGGTGATCTCCTTTTTTTTGTTTTTGGATATATATGTGATGCATATGAGGATGAATTGTGAACTTAAAAATTTGATTTTCAAGCAATATTTGATATTCCTATCTTGTTGGCAAGCTTGATGAATAGTGATATAATAAGAAAATGAACCCACTTCATTCTTAACTCCTCTCAACTAGTAAAATGTGAGGGCTCAACACCGAGAACCAAGAAAGAAACAATTTATATGAATTTGATGAATGAAAATAATTCTATGGAGATGGTATTTTGACAAAGACGCAATTAGGAAACTACAACTCAACTCTAGGCAAGGCTAACTATCCAGTTTAAAATGTAGTTTTCTTGCAAGTTTAACTAGACTTAGACCCATAGATGGCCTCCTGATTGACAAAATCTAGTTTTATGGATTAACTCTCTTATAAATTATACATCTAACTCATTTTATAATGATTTCAAAGGACTCAAAGCACTTTTTACTTGTTGACTTGTTTACAAATTATTGATTTATTTGAAAGGACCCCCTACATTTTCCCCCATGCTACCAAAGAAGAAGCATGGGATCATAATCAAGGATAAGGAATAGGTGAGTAAGGTAACTTCCCTCCTTTCCTAGCCTCATGCTACTTATAGGAAGCATGGGCTCATCACCAAAGACTGGTAGGGCAAATAAGTGTAGTTTTATTTGTTTAATGAAATTGTTTTGTCTTTTATTATTTGTTTATCTTTTTATTTTTTTTTGATTTTTTGATTCTTGAACTTTTTGATTTTTGGGAAGGAATAATTTCCCTAGCCTCAACCCCACATAACTAGTAGGATGTGAGGGCTCACCACCGAGGGTTGAAATAGGTGAACAAACAATCTGGGTGAAATGCTTTAGATTGTTTTTGTCAAAAGAGATATTTCTAAGGAAAGATGTGACACCAAGAAGATTCTAGTACAGACTATGGGAAAAACACCTAAGCTAGAAGCAGCCATGAATAAAACTAAGTGTGTAGGTCTTGGTAGGATCAATGTCAAAAATTCATCTACTAAGATGATAAAGAGATTGAATAGTTTAGAGATGATATAATGAATAGTTGAAGAAGTATGATTAAAATGTTTTGCCAATTCTCGAAATTTTAAAAGTTGCTTGAAAAATAAGTTTATTGTTTCACAATGTTACAATATGATTATGAAAATGATATGTATTGTGGATGTAATAGTTTATATGTGAAAATGCAAATGAATTATGTGTAGAAGCATTTAAGGTGAAGTGAATTGACTGCTTCAACAAACTCCTCACCTTCTAAAGTACACAGATGATATGTGCCATTATTATAGTCCTCCATGACTTGATATGGACCTAACCACTTAGGCCTGAAATTTCTTCCTTTGTTGGTCTTCTTTTTAATCCAGCTATCGACTCTCAAAAGTAGGTATCCTACCTATATTTATCGTTTTATATAGGCCCTTTTATTATATTAATGACATATTCTCATCAACATAAACATTATGAAACTTCTTATATCTAAGCTAAGCTTCATCGAGGGTTTCTAATTGCAATAATTGTGCTTTGCAGGTATTTTCTCTTCATTCAAAATTCCTTGTAATGATATGCAAAGACTAGGTAACTCAATTTTTAGTGGTAGACCTGCTTCACATACGAAGACTAAAGAAAGGGAGTTTCCCTCATAGGTGTTCACATCGATGTCCTATAAGACCATAAGGATGGAAATAGCTTTAAATTCTAGTCACACTTATTCTCCTTGATTGTTTTGAGGAGTATGGACTTCAATGTTTTATTTGTAGCCTTAGTCTGTCCATTGGCTTGAGGGTAATATAAAGAGATTGTGTGATGCAAGATTTTGAATTGTGAACACAACTCACGCACCTCTTCATTCTTAAAGGATGTGCCATTATCTCGAGATAATGAATTGTGGGACCCATACCTATAGATGATCGATTCAAAACAAACTTGGTAATCACATACCTAGGTATAGTAGTGAGAGACATGGCCTCAACCCAATTTATAAAATATTCTATGGCTGTAATGTTAAAGTTATGGCCATTTGTTGTGAGGGAGAAAAATTACCTTTCAAATCAAGACCCCAAGTACAAAAGGGTCAGGTTATTACAATGGGTTATAGAGCTTGAGAAGGGATGTGTATCACATGTGAGAATTATTAAAATTTATGGCACTTGCATACATATTCTAGAACATTATGCTCTAAAGTAAGCTAAAAGTAGCCCATAGGATGAATATTTTAGGTAGTAGCATGCCCTCTGAAATGAACATCACATAATATGGTGTGGGATTTGAATAGAATATTTTCAGACTCTTATTCATTGAGGCATTTTAGTAGCATACCATCGAAGGATCTGTAATAAAGCACCTCTTATACAATTACATATTTGGTGGCTATGATACGTAGTCATCGTCTCTGTTGTGAGGTCAGTCCCTAAAGATACTCCCTCAATATATTCTTGGTCCACAATATGGTTGATAATGTCAATGTACCACAAAAAAATGCAATGGGAGGATTTACTTCCACATAAAATACAAATTCATTAGGGAAATCTAGGTCTACTAGGGCTCCATAATCTAACGGGTTTTCTACCAACCAATCAAAATGATTTGTCCTTTAACAAAATTTTGGTTAATGAAAGTGAGTTCAAATTCACCCATCAATGTAAGAAAATGTCCATCCTTTTTAGATAAGGCACCCTAAGTCAAGAAAGTACACAACTGGTCAAACTTGACGATCACTCGCATTTTTGGTTAAACATATAATTCCTTAAACTTATCATTACAAATACTATTGATAGGAATTATTTCTCTTCCTGTGTATAATGTTTCTCGTATTTAAGAAAAATGTGACTAATGAAGTAAATGAAATGCTCATGGTTATCATCATCTTCTTGTGCCAACATGGAAGCTAGTGAGACCTCAACTCGAGATTATAAGATCAAAGGATGATTCGCCTTGGGTGGCATGAGTGTAGGTGGTGACATGAGGAAAAATTTGATTGATTCAAATGCTTCGTGACATTCATAAGTCCACTCTTTACTACACTCCTTTAACAAGTTGTTAATGTGATGGACAATGAAAGTTATATTGAGAATAAAACTACGGATTGCCCCAAGTTTACATAGAAAAGATCTAATGTCTGATTTTTCTAAAGGTGGAGTCATCTCCGAACTACTTCAATCTTTTTGGATCTACATCAATTACTCTAGAAAAATGATATACCCTAGTAACTTGTCTCTTGTTACTCTGAATGCACACTTTTAGATTCAACGTTACATCGTATTTGATAAGACGCAGTGAGGATAACACGAAGGACATCGGGGTGATTACAATGTTTACTTGGCCTTAGCCAAGTAGTCATCGATGTAAGATTCCACAATTTTATGAATATGATCATGGAAGATATATGTAATTACTTGTTGGTAGGTGGATCCAGAAATTTTCAAGCCAAATGACATGACTACGTAGAAAAAGGTCCCTCAAGGAGTAGTAAAGGTAGTCTTGGTTTGATCCTCCTTATAGATCCTTATCTAATTGTAGCCAGATAAGCCATCCAAAAGTAACAATAACTCATATCCAACCATTGCATCTAAAATTACATCAATAGAATATAATGGAAAGTCATCCTTAGGACATGCTTTTTTGATGTCTCTAAATTCGATACAAATGTGTATATTCCCATTATTTTTAAGGACTAGGATGATGTTAGACACCCACATGGAATATTCCACTAGTTTAATGAAACCCACATGAAGAAGCTTCATTAATTCTTTCTTAACCATTAAAGCCACATTTGGCTTCACTGGTCATGGTTTCTACTTGATGGGCTTGGCATCAGGCTTCGTAACAAGGTTGTGAACCACCACGTCGGTAGTTCTTTTCCTTGTAACTAAAGGTGAAACATTTAAAATGTTATTCGAGAACCTTCGTATGTGCTTCTATCTTATCTAGAGTCAAATATTAACGAGCTTCAAGATCTTGGGCTTCTCCTCTATCTCGATATTGATATCCATGGTTCCTTCAATCAAAGAGGAATTACCCTCTTCAGACTCAAGTAGGGCTAGAGGTAGTTCCAACTCTTCTTCCACTACCCCATACATCTTAATACCCTCGATGAGGAAGGAAATAATGTGTGATATCCAAAGTAGGAGGAAGGGTGAGGTATAAGATAAAAATCTCTCTTATGGTGTGCGGGATGAAGATCGGTGTATGGGTTGAGGAATCCTAGGATTTACTCATAATTCTCCATGAAGTCCATGGTGGCGGTGATTCTCAACTTGAACATATGAAAGAATCATGTTTGTTGGTATTTTTCAAACTAGGGGTTCGAGATCAGATTGAGAGACCGTAAACTCGGTTTCTTTCAAGCCCTCACTTGGAAAAAAGCTGCAAGGAAGACGTAGCCATGGAATTGGCCAATGATTCTACTCTCTAGGATGAATTCGATAGAAATGAAGTTAAAAACCTTGCTAAGCTCAAGGATGGTGGTCTTGTAGAGCTATAAGTGATCTGCTCTAGTATCATAAAATTTTGAGACTTGATTAATGAAAAGCTTGGATTCAACCACAACTCTTACATTGTTAATTCCCATCATCTTGGCTACGATGAGACCAAAAGAAGAGCCTCAAACTCGTGGCATTGTTTTCACATTCAAAGTTTAACCTAAAGGAAAAATGCATGATTCTACCCACTGGAGAAGTAAGGATGACTTCGGCCCAAGTACCGCAGTGAAACTTCACACTGTCATAGTTGAGAGTATAGAAATCATTAGGGAAGATATAAGTTTAATTATTTTTAGTATCTTCTTCCTTGAATTTCGAAACCTCAACCATGCGGACCTCCTAAAAGATGCTAGATGGGAGATAAATGATTCCAAGAGCATGTATTATGCCCAAGGAATCGAATGGGAGAATGATAGGAAAATAATTCTCCAAAATATTAACAATATTTGTTGTAGTTTTTGTCAAGATGGGTTCTACTACAACAACCTTAATCTCACTAGAATCAGCCCCTTCGATTACCTTAGGGGTTTATATCTTAGTCATATGGACAATCGAGACTTAGGTTTTGAACCCCAAGGCTTGTTTAATCGATAATATGGGAGCTCAAACTAAGTATGAGTCCTAGGTTTCTTCTTTAGTTTGGCCACATGGATGTAAAAGGTATTTGGGTCACCCTAAGCGATGAAAACCTTACCTAAGTGCAATAATATGACCTCTTGGAACAAAATGGAAGGGATTTATTTCATTCTATGAATCCAAGGTCAACCGAGAATCATATTATAGTTGGTTTCCCGATCTATAATGTAAAACTCAGTCAACACAATCTTTGGTCCAAGGGTAACCAAAACACTATAGTCCCAATGGATGTTACCATGAAGCTATCATATTATCTTAGTGTATTTCTTGTTGAAGAAAAATTGTTTTATCCATAGCCTAGCTTTTGAAGAAATGAGAAAGTGACTATGTTGATAACATCCCCCTCATTTATCATCACACACTTAACATAGTTTTTGTAGATCTAAACCTAGAGGTACAATGTAATATCACCTCTTCATGTCAACTCAACATTAGTTGACATCTTGATAATGCCAAATACAAACCCCACATCCCTCTTGGGCTTCCTTGGAGGATAGAAATCAAAGTCTATATGATTAAATTGGGCCTCTGGAGGAGGGGTGACATGAATTATATGGCCAAGGCCTAATGCTTCTAATAAATCCACTCGATGTGTAAGTGAATTCTTCAACAAATCCAAAAATAAAATGTGAGAAAAGGTTTTGGTAAAATCCGTGATTAAATCATAGGCCCATACTAGTTTAGGAGCCATTGGTACATTGTCTAACATTGAGGGGTAGACAAGAAGATGTTGTGAAGAATAATCATGAGTGTAGGTTACTACATTAACCTCAGGTTCAATCTCTAACTCAACCAAGCCTATCATATTGGTCTGATTTTGATCATCTAAAGGGGGAGTGACTAAAGGGTTTATAGATATAGGTGCCTCGTGAATATTGTTTCCAACATGCATCCCCTTGTTAGTAATATAAGGATTGAACTTTCTATTCTCGAGCATGTTGGAAGGGGGTATCTATAAACCCCAAAGGTATAATTCTAAGGGAAATGGGTCCCATGTGAACATTCTACATTGGTGTCGTAGGATTAGCCAAAAAATATCAATAAATAGCTTCTGTGGTCCTCTAGAAGCCGCTATATAAAATTGTTGCAATCATGATACATGTGAGCATTATGTCCTCTAACACTATGGAAACCACAATATAAATCAAGATCATAGTCACGAGGTCTTTGATTTTTGTTTTATTGTGGCCCATAGTTTCTATTGTTGTACTGTTGTTGGTTGTTAAAGTCGAAGTTCGGGGCCTTTGGAGTTGGTTATGATATTGGTTCAGATATTCACTTGGGTATTAAATCGAACCTTGGGCCTGGAATTTCGAGGTGGGGAGGAGGATGACTAAAGTCCACCACATTACCAAAAGGAGTGAAGTTTTTCCTCCTTTGATTGTGGGTATTTGCATTATTATTACTGTTATTCACGTTGTTGGTGCTAACAATGTTTGGCTTCTTGGATTGGTCAATTATGCCATCTGTTGTAGCACCATGGTTATTATTGAGGAATTTAGGTCCTTGATTATTGTTGTTTGAACCATTTGTGTAATTTGAATTACCTTAAGAGGGAGTGACCAATCTCTCATTTGAGTCGCACATCTTTTGGCCATTATCAATTTCCACTTGGTCAATGCAGAGAACACCCTCTAAGACCTCCTCATAGCTCATAAGAGGGAAATTTTAACCTCCTCCTTGGTTTCTCTATTGAGGGAAGGGATGAGCAAGTCACGAGCTCCGTTTGGTCCATGTTTGGAGTGATAGTTAAGGAGTAGATGACCTATTGCCATCTTTGAATGAAATGAGTGGAAGATTGATATTGCTCTTGCTTAATATGAAGGAATAATCTTATTCCTATTCTTAAAAGTTTGTTCATATCAAAATCCTTTATGAACTATGAAACGAGTTCATGATGATGAATCACAAGCACCCCCGAATGTCTACAACTTGATGGGTTGAGACTCTCAGTGCAATTGCATAACATGGAGCTTTTCCCAAGTGTGGGACCTTACGAAATCGGAAAAGCTCTCCGGATGAAGGCTGGTTCCTATTCCTCTGTTTAGATGCACACGTGAAAATGTAGAGGGTTTACTCAAAAACATAAACTAACTTTCTAAGGAGACAGGGTAAGAAGATGCATAAAATAAAACCTAAAGTACAAAGGAGATGCATCGAGGAATGAAGAACATCTGTCTTGCCAATAAACAAAAAACCATTAAAATGTAATGCAAGATCATGCACATATAACTAGATTTGCAGTGAAAGATTAGGAGGATGCAAATGAACACAAAGAGGGTTGATAATCATCCACATACATGCATTATTTTCTCCAAAGATTGATACAATACACTACAAAATTCCAAGAGGCAAAGTTGCATTATAGTTTTAGATGGGAGGTTTGAACTCCAAAAATTCACCTGCCAAAGAGAAGAAGGGAGGGGAAAACAAGAATGTCCAACCTTTAGAAAGAAGCCCCTCCTTACAATTTATAGGAAGAATGAGAGAGGGAAGAGAGAGGAAATCCAAATCTACCCCAACCACCTCTAGGTTGCATTTAATTCATCTCATTATGGTGGTAGGTGAGAACCCTAATAAACCCAAAAAGTGGCAAACTATATTTTGCATTTTTAAGAACTTTTTCTAACCTAATTAAAGATATCCAATCATAGTTGGATAGAGGACCTTGTAAGATTTCTGAAAATTCTAACCTTGTGTGAATCTGAGCTCCCTGTGAAAAGTTATGGCCGTCTGAATATCTGGGGTCGAGTGCTTCCTGTCAGCGCTCAAAATGTTGCGCCTCCTGAAGGTGCACCTTGGCACATCCATCCTTATGTTGACATAACCTTACGTGCACCAAGGTGTGAATTTTCCATGTCGACACTCTGTGTCATGCGCCCTTTATGTGCGCCAAGGCATGAATTTTGCCATGTCGACACTCTGTGTCATGCACCCTTTACGTGTGCCAAGGCACAACTTTTTCCATGTCGACACTCTGTGTCATGCGCCCTTTACGTGTGCCAAGGTGTGACTTTTGCAATGTTGACACTCTGTGTCATGCACCCTTTACGTGCACCAAGGCACAACTTTTGCCATGTCGACACTCTGTCCGTGTCATGCGCCCTTTTTACGTGCGCCAAGGCATGAATTTTCCATATCTACTACGAGGAGGAAGATATATACAATAATTTGGTGACTCAATGGGGTCACTGCTTGATAGGTAGAAGATCGGTGGCCTTTTATCAATCCATTGGGTATGGAGTCATAAGCAATAACCCAAACCAACTTGATCTCTCGATCCCGATCCCGATACCGCAACTCCTTCGAGAGAGCATGCTTTGAATCAGTAGAAATTCAACCTGAGAGCAACAAAACCTGTGCACCTGAGCACTTAGGGAAATTGAAACCTAACTACAACAAGAAAATGTGCATACGCACTTAGAGGAATTGAAATCTAGGCTAATTTTTACAAGGGTAAACCTTTTCCTTTTAGTAGCAATGTTTAAGATAGATTCCGTTAACCGAAATCGGGAGTTCTTCTCCATCCAATGTAGAAAATTGGAAGGCATTACTACTTTTACATCGCGTGACCATGTAGGGGCCACTCCAAATGGCATCAAACTTGGAATGCCTTCCTAGTTTTCCCGATCTACATCCCATTTCAGAACTAGGTCCCCTCCCTGGAAGGTCCTTGCTCTTGCCTTCTTATCAAACCATCTTTTTACTAAGGCTTGATCCTTTTCAATCATTAGAATTGCATGTTCTCTTATTTCTTCCAATTCCATCAACTCTACATACCTGGCCTCCATTGGTTCAAACTCAGACAACTCCAACTACTTCATGAGCTCCAATGCTGGAAATTCTAATGATATAGGCAATACTGCCTCTTTCCCATAGACCAACTTGTAGGGAGAATTACCAGTAGACCTCTTTAGCGTTATTCTTTCAGCCCACAATGCTGATTTTAGCTTGGTATGCCATGTCCTTTGGTTTTCATCCAGAGTCCTTCTGATGATTCTTAGCAAATTCTTGTTCGTGGACTCTGCCTGTCCATTACCCTGTGGGTAATAATTTGAAGAGGTGCTCAAATAGATTCCATTCTTGACAGCCCATTCTATAATCTTGGAACCTATGAATGCCAATGCATTATCTGATATGATAGTGGCTGGCACACTGAACCTGGTCACTATTCCTTCATAAAAGTCTAGTATGTTAGACTCATTTGCCTCTTTGAGCACTACTGCTTCGGTCCACTTGGTGAAATAGTCTATTGCCATGAGAATCCACTTGTGGCCTTGGCTTGAGTTTGGGTTGATGACCCCAATGAAGTCTAATCCCCATTGCATAAATGGTTGGTCAACCAAAATTGGGTGCAATGGAAGCGCTTTAGTCTTTCTTTGCTGTGAAGAGTGCACATTTCTTACACTTTCTTATCCATGTATAGCGATCATTTGAACAACATGGGGCCAATAATACCACCCTTCATTATCTTGAGATATGTTATCCATGGGGAAAATGTCCTCCGAATCTCCATCATGAAAATATTGTAACACCCTCTCAATTTGACTGTCCCAATGCACCTTAGAAGAACTCCATTGATGCCTTTCTTGAAAAAAACACCATCAACAAGCACATATGGAATGGCTTGTAATCTAAAGTAGCTCCTTTTCACTCTGCTCAATTACGGAGGGCATAGGCCTACCTATAGGAAGTGTATCATATTCGAGTCCAACAAGGAGTGGGCACATCATCATTTTCTTGTTCTTGACCATCCTGCAGTACCAAGGCAGTCTCTTTTTCATCACCTGCTTCAACTTTCCGACTCAAAGCTAGTTGTTCACATAGTCCTTTTCCACGTACTAGCTTAGTGACCTTAATCTCGATGTCATATTCCATGACATGGGTTATCCATCCTGCACGTTTCTCGTTCAAATCCTTGTTTAGAAGGAAGTCCTTGACTCCCATGAGAGACCAACAATTGGATCTTGTTGTTTGAGACTAGGTGCTTGAATTTCTTTAAGCTCCTGATCACTGCGAGGACATGCTTTTCAATGAAAGAGTACCTATTTTCGTATTCCTCCAAGCCTTGACTGAAGAAAGCAACTGGTTGTTCTAATCCTTCCTTGTTTTGTTGTACCAAGATTGTAGAAATTGTGTCTCCACCACCGAAGGCATATAGCACGAAGTCCTTGGAGAAGTCTGGATTGACGAGAGTCAAAGCTTGAGATATAGCCTCTTTTATTGCCTCAAAACTTTCCTTGCCTTTAGCTGTCCACTTAAATGCCATGCTCTTTTTCAACATCAACGTTATTGGCTTTACGAGAGCTGCAAAGTTTGGAACAAACCTGCGGACAAAATTGATCCTTCCCAAGAAGCTTTGAAGAGCCTTCTTATGACTTGGCAATGGCAACGCTCGAATTGCTTCAATTCTTTCTGGGTCAATCGTTAACCCCTCCTTTGAAACAATATGGCCTAGAAGTTTTCCCTCGTGAGCCAAGAATATGCATTTTTTGGGATTTAATGATACCCCAAATATTCTACACCTCTGAAACACCTACCTCAAATGGAAGAGGTGATCCGCTACATTTTTTGAGAATACAGTGATGTCGTCAAGATATATCAGAACTATTTTATTGATCAACCCCTTGAATGCCATATCCATTTCCCTTTGGAAAGTGGCTCCAGCATTTGATAGTCCAAATGGCATCTTCTTATAGGCATAGGTGCCCCATTTGGTGGTGAAAGCCATCTTAAAATAGTCATCTTCTTTCACCATTACTTGATTATACCCTGAGTAGCCATATAAGAGAGAGAATCTCTCCAAACTAGATACTACTTGCAATATTTGTTCCATTGAAGGAAGTGGGTAATGGTCTTTGAGAGATTCCCTGTTGAGGTCTCGGAAGTCTACACACAACCTAATTTCTCCGCTCTTCTTTCTGACTGGAACCAAGTTTGTAACCCAGCTTGAGTGCTTGATCAGAAATATAATGCTTTCCTCTATTAGCTTTCTTAACTCTTTCTTCATTAGAGGCTCAATGTGAGGGTTGACTGGTCTCTCGCTTACTACCGATGGGCTTAGCATCTAGATCTAATTCTATGGTATGTTGTGCCAACTTCGGATTGAATCCTCTCAAGTATTCATAGCTCCAAGCGAAGACATCTGGAAATTCTTAGCAAAGCTGTATGAAATCTGATTTCTCTTGCTCAGTGGCCACTTTGCCAATTTGAAGTGTTTTTCCTTCCCCAACCGGAATTGGCTCTGAATCTTCTCTCTTGACTTGTATGTTAGCCTTTTCCTTACGGAACTGGTCGTTAGGGTTGAAGATAGACTCCAATGTTAATAAACCCTTAGGAAGCTTGTTTGTCTGCAACTTCACTACTTGATCCCCGTACTACTGCTCTAGTCTATCTTGATTCCTAGTTGAGAATTCAGCCTCTTCTTGTAATAAATTGATGATCTGTTGATCATTCTCAAACACCTGCCAGCTTGTGTTATAATCTGGAACTGCTGGCCTCACAATCACATGGATATGTAGTTGTGCTTTTTCCCTTCTGATGTTGTTAACCACATCAAACGTTGCTCCAACTGCTGCGAGCCTATCCGCTGCTTCATTTTTCTTCCTAGGGATGGACACGATATTGAAAGCTTTGAAATCATCAATGAGGTCCCATAACCTGTTCTTGTAGTTCTTCAGTAGGTCATTCTTTGTAGCATGTTGTCCCTTGACTTGATTGACGATCAGCTCGCTATCCCCGAACACCTGCAAGTTCTTTATGCCCTTTTTCTTGGCCCAATGAAGTCCATGAATCAAGGCCTCATATTCAGCTGTGTTGTTTGAACAGGAAAACTGGAAATGGAAAGCTGAATAATATTTGATGCCTTGAGGTGAAACAAGCATAGCTCCTCCTCCTGCACCTTGCCTACTCCTTGATCCATCGAAAAATAATTGCCATACCTCATTTTCATCCTTATGGTCTAGTTTGGTGATGCTAGGAATAGGTTGGTTTTCTTCATGTATGCAATAGAATCCTAGCTTAGATTCTTCTTCTTCTTGGTAGGGATCAAAAGCATGTACCTTGCTTGCCCATTCATCAAGAGTCAAATCTAGGATGCTTCCAACTTTGGTGTCAGCTTCATCTATGCTTTGATAATCTTCTTGATCAAATGTTGAACAGTTGGCATTGATTTGGCTTGGAGTATGAGGCTCAATATGAAAGTTTGCAATTGGTTCAGATCTAATTGTGACCTTAGTACCATATCTTGTTTTGAACAACATGTGTGACCAGTCAGCAGATAAGTAGCCTCCAATTCTAGCTGTGAAATCCCTTGATAAGCATAGGGCAAAGAGTGGTGGCAAATCTATCATTGACACATCTTGCAAAATGGTAACGTTGGGGCATGCATGTAAGGTAAGATTCAAACCTTTAATCACTCCCACCATTGCTACTATTGTCCCATCCAATTGCACTACCCCCTTTGATATGACTTCATATTAGAGACCTAGCTGATCAGCTATTTGCTTGGGCATGACAAAACTACTTGCCCTAGAATCAATCATGCAATTATGTACTAGTTTATCCCCATAATTAATGAAACATAGAATGGAGGGCTTAAAAACTTTTCCTTGTTGTCCTCCATGACTCCCTTCAGTGAGTAGCATTTGTGAGGAAATTCTCTCGCATATGGACTGCTTTGGTTCAAAGTTGACCAATTCTTCATGGCAGCTTGTAGAAGATCTCTTTGGCACAGGATGGATAAAGATTCCCACATTGATATATTCACATTTGTCTTCTTCATTTGATCAATGATGCTAAATGAGGATGAAATATCTTTTTATCCTTTAGGCTGCACATTCCTTTCTTGTGCATGGGCAGGCGTATGCAAATGGCATTTGAGTTGGTTTAGAAGGTGGTTTGGGCTGTCCTTGCTTGTTTGGGCTGTATTTTTCTTACCAACACCTTGTGGAGTGATGGAAGGTTGTAGATCACTTGGAGCCAATGACTGCCCTTCACCAATATTCCTCTTCTTTGATCTTGTGTTAGCTACTATGCTCTAAGAAATCATTTGATTCATGCCATAAAAATCCTCACCTTGCCAATTCACAAGTGCGGTATCATTTGGAGGTATGTTTTGCTGAGATGTCCCTTGTTGCTGATTTGTTTCTTGACTCACTTCACCCTCTACATGAGTAGTTGTCACCATCAAGGCTTGGTGCAAAGCACCATTGAAGGACATAGATTCGTTGTGAGGTTCATTACATGGGAAACACCAATCATACTCTTGAGCTATATTGATTTGCACTGGCACTAATGCTTTAGAAGCAGATGCAACATTGGGGTTATAGGGCTGAAATGGTCTATTGGCGGGAGGCCTTACTTGGTTTTGATTTTGATTTGCAGCCTGAGTTGGTGACCTATTTTGTTGGTATGGGGCTTAGCCTGGTACTGTGCTTGAGGCTGATATGGTCTAGCACTTTGAGCTTGTTGTCTTTTGATAGTCACCAGCTCATTTCCAAGGTTCTGCAATTGTTTCATAACCCCTTGGAGTTCATTTGAAGCACTGGAGGATGAATTAGAAGTTTCATTTGAACTTTGATTTCTAGGAGTGGTAATAGGAGCCAAAGTGGTTGCTTGACTAGTGCTTGGATTTTCTAAGTTTGGATACAAGGGCATGGGAGGCGTAGGAGCCGACTTACTAGCTTGAATAAGACAGTTTTCAGCCCTAATGGCAATGCTTATAAGTAGCGAGTAAGGTTATGCCTCCCATAGATTGAATTAACATAGAAATATCAGAATTCAAAGCCTTAAGATAGTATAGAAAAGCACCTTCAGCTGTTGGCCTAACAGCCACTGGAATTCTATCCCAAGACCTTTGAAATCTGAAGTTGAAGTTAGTCAGCTACTCATGGGGAGATCTCTTGATAGTCGTCAATTGTTTTAGTAGAGACAAATTATCTCCCTTTTCTCCGAACTGCTCATGGAGAACTATGCATAACTGATTCCAATTTTGGATAGAACCAGCTCCAAGGCTCCTAAACCATTGTAATGCCTTCCCTTTGAAAGAAGATGCCCGTAATTTGACAACAACATCCATTTCATTTATCTCGTGAATTGCACAAACATTAGCAATGTCTTTGACATGATCACCAAGAGTGGTATGATTTTCTCCAGTGAAAAATGGAATGTTCTTCAATGCTGCAATTGGAACTGGATTCTATGCATTGAGGGCAAGTGGGTTCTTTACCAGGTGAAATTGACAAAGGGATTCGATGGTAGATGTACCATAATGATTGGCTTAAGAACTTTGGTTGATGTGAGAAAAGGTCTACCGGTGGAGGTGTAGACAAAGTCCGGTTAGGTGGAGATGGTGACCTTTGTGGTCTTCTTCCTCTCCTTCTTCTCGCACTGGTGATAGCTATAAGTGAACAAATAGCCCCTCTTCTTGAGTATCGGACCTGGTTCAAATTATTCTCATATGCAGGGAAAATTTTTGCTTGCTATACACACCACTGAATTCTATCCCTTTGGAGTCGCCAGGATGTGTTAGAAAGTGATCCTCAAAAGCCTAGATTCTGCCAAGTTACACACCAAACTTGACAATATTAAAAATAATTTAAAACTTTGAAGGATCCAAAAGATATAGTTCTTCAATTCGGTTATCGGGTCTGTTGTGCAGCTACTAATCCCCGAAAGGTATGGGTGAAACTCAGGTCATGCAAGGCAACTGGGAAAACCCGAAATACTAAAAACCATGAAATTTTGAAAGTCAAAATCTCAAAAATCTAAGAATACCCTTTTGAATATTATCCCTTGATCTATCAACTGGTGAAATTTTGACTTGTTTTGAGCAAGTTAAGCCCTTGAAAATTGATTTCAAAGTTCAGCCTGGAAGGTGAAAAATCTGAAATTGTAAAACCTGTAATTTTTAGTCCAAATTTCTTGAAAATTCCTTCAAATCTTATGGAATGACCTCTTGGTCCCACCGGGTGTGCCAAAACTATTGATGGTGAATCACAGCACCCCTGAATGTCTATAACTTGATGGGTTGAGACTCTCAGTGCGATTGCATAACATGGAGCTTTTCCCAAGTGTGGGACCTTGCGAAATCGGAAAAGCTCTCCGGATGAAGGCCGGTTCCTATTCCTCTGTTCAGATGCACACGTAAAAATGTAGAGGGTTTACTCAAAAACCTAAAATAAATTTCTAAGGAGACAGGGGTAAGAAGATGCATAAAATAAAACCTAAACTACAAAGGTGATGCACTTGAGGAATGAAGAACATCTGTCTTGCCAATAAAAACAAAACCATTAAAATGTAATGCAAGATCATGCACGGATAACTTGATTTACAGGTGAAAGATCGGGAGGATGCAAATGAACACAGAGAGGGTTGATAATCATCTATAGACATGCATTATTTTCTCCAAAGATTGATACAATACACTACAAAATGCCAAGAGGCAAAGTTGCATTACAGTTTTAGATGGGAGGTTTGAACTCCACAAATTCACCTGCCAAAGAGAAGAAGGGAGGGGCAAAACAAGAATGTCCAACCTTTAGAAATAAGCCCCTCCTTACAATTTATAGGAAGAATGAGAGAGGAAGAGAGAGGAATTCCAAATCTACCCCAACCACCTCCAGGTTACATTTAATTCATCTCATTATGGTGGTAGGTGAGAACCCTAGCAAACCCAAAAAGTGGCGAACTGTATTTTGAATTTTTAAGAATTTTTCTCACCTAATTAAAGATATCCAGTTGTAGTTGGATAGAGGACCTCGTAAGCTTTCCAAAAAGTCCAACCTTGTGTGAATCTGAGCTCCCTGTGAAAAGTTATGGCTGTCTTAATATCTGGGTCAGGGTTTGCTTCCTGTCAGTGCTCAAAATGTTGTGCCTCCTGAAGGTGTGCCTTGGCGCATCCATCTTTATGTCGACATACCCTTACGTGCACCAAGGCATGAATTTTCCATGTTGACACTCTATGTCATGTGCCCTTTATGTGCGCCAAGGCGTGACTTTTGCCATGTCGACACTCCGTGTCATGCGCCCTTTACGTGCACCAAGGCGCGACTTTTGCCATGTCGACACTCTGTGTCATGTGCCCTTTACGTGTGCCAAGGCACGAATTTTTCCATGTCGACACTTTGTGTCATGCACCCTTTATGTGCACCAAGGCACGAATTTTTCCATGTTGACACTCTGTGTCATGCACCCTTTACGTGTGCCAAGGCGTGACTTTTTCCATGTCGACACTCTATGTCATGTGCCCTTTATGTGTGCCAAGGCGCAAATTTTTCCATGTCGACACTCATGTCATGCACCCTTTACATGCACCAAGGTGCGACTTTTGCCATGTCAACACTCTGTGTCATACGCCCTTTATGTGCGCCAAGGCGTGACTTTTCCATATCTACCCGAGGAGGAAGATATATACAACAGATTACTTGAATGAATGAATCAAGGATTTTGGTATCTTCTAATACCAATCGAGTAATCCCCGAGGGTATTAGGGAAAATTTTAGCTATAATTACGTCCCACGGGAGAGTAACTCTCGATGAAATTCATGTACACTTTGATATGCACATTTGGGCCCCCTCCGCTTTGAACTTTGGCAAGTTGGGAAGTGGTCGTGGAAGCATTACACTTCATATGGTAAATTCAAGGGGATCCTTGAGATATTCAGCATATGTACCCAACACATAAGACTCTACCATGGATGATCTTGTATGGGGAGGTAGGGGAGGAATAGAAGGTTGATATGGCGCAATATAAGCATTTGCAGGGGTGTAAGGAATCCCATGAGGTTGAGCATATGAACCAAGAAAGGAAAATATGTCCCCTATGGTGATTTAGAATATATGTGGAGGTATAGGGGAACATTGTTTTGGTATAGAGTAGTAGGTGCGACACCGAGAGAACATCACATTTCTAGTTGGAACGACATTTGAGAACATACTTCTAGTCGGTGCCTATGGAGTATATTTGTATAAAGTGTGAGAGAGCATACCTGATGTGCCCGATCCAAAGTAAGGAGGTCACCAAGGTTAGGAACACCCATGTAGATTAGAGGGGGTAAAGGTACGGATGTCACAAAACCAAATTTCGTAAATAGTGGGGATCTTACCTTACCTTGCAAAAGGTGTAGAACGAGAAGGCTAGGTAAGCTCTAGTTCCCTAACTCTATCCACCAATGTTGAAATTACATCACCTGTAGATGGTGTTGCATTTGGCTTAGGTGCATTCCAAGTCTGGTTGGGAAGCAAAGGCACATGATTTCCTACTATGGATTGATCCGTGGGAGGCCACCCCTCTTTGGATGTATTTCCTATTATAGGAGGAGGGGTAGTAGAGTTGTTCGAAGAATAACATCAATGTACTCTTGCATCTGGTCCAAAGACCGATCTATTGTGTTAAGACGCTCATCGCTTTAGGTGAAGCACGCAAGGATCTCATCATTTATAAATAGGTAAGATGGGAGTGAACCAACTTGCATGCTGATTTGAGGTCTTGACAAGACCCAAGTTTTGAACCCCTATTATTCCATGAGTGTAATGTTATTTGAACAAAATAACAAAGGCATGGGATATACGAAGGTAGATCATTCTCCTTCATCCTAACTAATGAAACATTGTTGGAAACTTGAGGAGGAGGAGTGCGAGGGAAAGAAATTTAGATGAGTAATTATCATTCCACTTATATAGTGAGGGAAACTGTTGCATACCAATGTGGTAATAATATGACTCAAGACCCAAAATGGGATTGTCGTATTCCTGACCCAACATATTCGGGGGGTATATAAATACCCACATAATAATGGGAGAGGATAAGGATGGATGAAATAAGGAAGAAAAAAACACCCTTCATCACATTCACCTAGCCATGGCCCCTTTCACCTCACTAATATTAATTTAATTAAATTAATTCATTATCCTCACTATATTTATTATTTAAATATCTTATTTTAAATAATATCCACACATACAATTCACTTAGACACCTCACCAAGCCAACTCAACCTAAGACCTCTTCTTAGTAAGTTGCCATAACTAACTAAGACTTACCCAAACCCTAAAAATCAATGCCTACATTCCCTCTAACCACATTCCCACATGCTTACAAGAAGCTCCCAGTCTAATCCATGGGTTAACGACATGAGATCTAAGGAAATCAAGAGGATCTCCCTAGTTTAGTAAACCTAGGAAATCCCACCTTGACCGACGCCAGTTACCCCTAACCATCACCGGTTAAGCCGGAACCACCATCGGTTACCCTTTTAACCCCAAAACAACCTTATTCTCAAGGTTGGAAGTTGAAAAAAAGAAGGTTGGAAAACGTTGTAAAGGTTGGCGAGCATTAACACATCTCAGAGAGATAACACATCTTCAAAGAGTGAATTCCAAAGAGAACACGCATGCAAGGAAGGAGATCAAGCACTTTCTCTTGCACAACCATCCCAACCATGATCTGATCTAACCAAGCAAAGAGGAATGTACATGCAGCCCATGCAGAAGATTTCTTTCAGTTGGTGATCACTTGCAGCCTTCAAACCTCTCATCAACACCTCCATCCCTCACTCACAGACATCCAAGACTAGAATCCCAGTAAGTATAACATCATACTTCTCTGGTTTATTTCATTTCATCATTATTTTATCATCTATTGTTTACCTACCCACCTATTGACCTTCTCCAACACTTCCACCTCCATATACCCATTAAAATCTCACCAAATCCTACCCAAGTCACCCAATACCTCATCCCGACTAACAAAATCCTTTGTGCAATCACAAAGGAGACCCAAAGCTTGTTTTGTGGCATTCCCATATTTCCACAGTAACTAGCACCGGTTACACCTAACCACCATCGGTCACCCTTAACCGACATCGGTCTCTATGTATTTTCCCATACAACCCAGAATAGAGACCTACCCACCTAATTTCATCTCACCCTCATCCATCTGTGATATACCTGAGACCTCTATCAGACCTGCAGAGATCCAGAACCAGTCACTTGACCTTTGATCCTATTCTACCTAGCCTATTAGATTAGATCTATTTCTTATTGTGTTTTAAGTGAGATACCTAAATCATTTCAAACTACAATAGGATTAACTTTGTTTACAACATTAAATTGTTTAAAATAGTGGATTGACAACCATCTAGGAAGTATCACACTTCCCGGATCTAGCATACGCTAGGTAGTTCACTACATATATTGTTTAATTCCTTCTGGTGGTCTTGCTTTTCATTACATAGTAGTTCCTCCTAGCCAAAAGGAAGTTCTCACAATCAGTGTGGATTCGGAAGTCATACGCATGCAACAACCCATCAACCAACATTTGAACAGGTATTCCTCCTATGCCCATTACCCTATTTGTTTCATCAATACTTCAAAGAAATGATCTAGAATCAGTGAAACATTTTGGCATGCCTGGTGGGACCCATCCGGGTTCCTTGCATTTCATTCATTCCTAGGAAAAATTGTGTGTTTGTTTCCCTTCTGAAAAGCATACACATTAATCTTCTTCCTTGGTAACCCACCTTTTCTTTCTATTTTCTCTAAAGGAAACCTTTCTTTTGGTGTAATTAAAAAGAACCATTTCTTCATGTTTTCTGCATTGTAGTGAAAGAGCATCCCTCTTCCTCTTCATCTCTTTGTGTCATCCAACTTCACACTTTGATTTGGGCTTAAAAATAAGTGCATTGCATTCTGATTTATCGCATTAGCTCACATTAATTGAGGGCAAACCTATACGCTGGAAGTCATGACCAGCTGATGGTTGACAAACGAATCATAGAAAAGCACTTCTTTCCTTTTCTCTTTCTCTGAGTCTTACCAAGCCTCACAAAAAATTCAAATATACACATTCTTAAACAACATCCTACCTGGAAGAAGTTGTAGGTGATCACATGATCACGGTACAGTGGGCACCTAGCTCACTGCTCTGTCGAGTCATACTTTAGAGCAAAGCCCACCCCACCATAACATACCTAAAACCTCACCTTTTAGATCTCCTTCTTTATAGGAAGCCATCCTCACCAAAAAAATCTATTTCACAACTCATGTGTCAGTCCCTAAATAGCATAAGCTAAACAAACATAATAGAAAAGGGCACTCCTAGGATCACATTTTTCTTAGTGTTTTTTCTTGGCTTGCATTTTGAGGTGAGAGATCACGTTCTTCATTTTTTTTCATCCTTGCATGCTCCTCATCACAACTGGTGTATTCAGCTTCACCTGAGTGTGCCTGGGCCATATCATCATCATTCTCAAAATTTTGGGTCTGATTCTACATCATATTTTAATTCACAACCACTTTTCTTTCATCACTATTTCAATTTCACAATAACCATATCATCGGTTACCTCTGACCATCATCGGTTATACCCAACCGATGTCGGTTCCAGGTCCTTTTGCTAACCTACCCAAAAGGACATTTTATTCATCATCTTCCACTTTTCACAGTCCCTATCACTACCATCATACCCATTGATGTTGTAAACATCATCAAATTTGGCATACCTATCAGATTTCACCTTCTACTTTGTTTTTCACTCACTGTCCATTTTTTTACAAAGGATGGCACAAAGTGGTTACCCCGACTAGTGTTCATTTTCCCTAACCAACATCGGTTAGCCTGTTTCACATTCCAACCATCATTTGGTACCTAATCCACTTTTTTTGCCACTAGATTCACCTATGTTCTTACTTGTTCTCTGTGTCATTTACAGAGAAGCAACCCTACCTGATCAATATTGGTTCACATGGTGCTGACTCTAAAGACAAGCAAGCACACTTGTATTTCATGCCAGTTGTCAACCACTCCCACCTAGTCCTTCACCACCTTCCATTTTATCACCAGCCATGGATCCCATCCAACCTATTACTATCACTACTAGAGATGAGGAGTTTGCATGACTCCTTGACCAAAACCCTACCGCTTTGCAATTTTACCTTTCCCATTCATCCACTCGAGATGCCTCGGGTCAGTTGATATACGGCATGCCCGTATCTATCCCCCCACTCTCATTCCCACTCCTGCATCAGCCCCATCTAGCTCTATGCTTGCCCGCATCTACCTTACCCCTAGTCATTTTGTCAGCTAGGTCCTATACCCACTATGATATCCATCATCTTCCATCTCCATGGCACCCACATCCACCATACCCTCGACAACTACCCCAAACACAACCTCATCTACCCCTAATGTCTCACACATACCCATAGCTACATTACCACCTCCCGTGTTGGTGACCCCTACCCCATTTCAAAATGTGGTCCTTTCCATTCCACAATCGTTAGCCCCTATTGCCACTAGGGTTACCACGACCCTTCCACCTCCCTATACATACTACCAACAACCTCCCATTTCATCCATTATTCACTCTGGGTACGTACCCCTATTTCACTACCTTCTTCTCAATCAACCTACATGGCAGCCCCATACACTAGAGTGCCACCCCTATTATATGCCCAAAACCAACCTCTCACACTATAGAGAGGCACCCAATCATCACAACCCACCAACGACCTAATTAAATTGATGTTGGACAAGATGCAGACATTGGAGGCATCGGTTTTAGGCTCCCACAACACTCTCACCTATGATGAGATTTGTAACGAGCCCATCCACCCATCCATTCCTATCCACTCATACCCCGTGCATTGGGAAATGCCTAAATTCAATCATTTCAATAGAAAAGAAGACCCACAATAGCATTTGCAGTCATTCAAACATGGGTGTTATCTGATCACTCATGATGATGCCTTGCTCTTGAGAACCTTTCCCATGTCCCTCACTGGACCTGCATTAGATTGGTATAGTGGGTTACCTAGACACTCTATATTCTCATTCAATCAGGTAGCCCAAGCCTTCTTGGATCATTTCTCTATCAATATCATCAAGAAGGTTACCATGACCGATCTATACTCCACGCGTCAGTATGAGGATGAATCTATCACATATTTTTGTTGCTCACTTGGCGTAGCTTGATCAACCAACTCACCTTCCAACTACCCCAAACAAACTCATCGAGCTCTTCACATGGGCTTGTGCTAGACATATCTCACCACCTTGCAGGTCCAAACCTTCCAAACATTCGATGAAGCATTCACTATGGCACAAAGTTAGAGATTCGGGCCATCGAAGAGAAGAAAATCCAATTACGTAATAAAATTTGGCATTCAAGTCAAATGATACCTCTTCTTCTTCCAAACCACAAACAATTATTCAAAAGCTAAGGGCACCGCTAACACAATGGTACTCAAGGCCAGCCTAGCACATCCATCAAATCAAGCTACCCCCTCATCTAATCTCTCACCCATCCAAACTTTTCAATTCAGATGAGAGCAACAGCAGAAATATACCCCAATCGGGAACCTTACTCTTCTATCTTAGAAAATCTTATCAAAGCCGGAGCCATCACCCTTCCACCTATAAAACCACACACTGGTTTTGACCTTGCTCACCCCATGCCCACATGGTATAAAGAACATGATTTCTATAATTATCATCGAGTAAAGGGTCATAGTGATGGAAACTGCATCACTTTCAAAAATATTGTCCAAGAAATGCTCTCAAGAAAGGTGAGTTAACCATGGATAATCCTAATGCACCTACCAACCAAAACCTACACATCTTCAAGAAACCATTTCCCAACCATGCCCCTTCATCTGATCAAACCGGTGAGACCTCAACTCACGATACCCATACCCACGAGGTTCACGCTATCTTTAATGATGTACCCATCACCTCCCAATTACCCCATATTCCTTCCATAGAGGAGATCCTAGCCCGAAATCCTCCTTCCACATCGAACCAACCTCCCCTGTTCCTTCACCAATAGAGGAACACCTTTCATCTCCTTCATCACCTACGGAGGAGTCTTCTACTAACATTGAGACCATCTCACCCCTGGCTTTCCCACTTAGAGAACCTTGACACCTACATTACCTCCTCCACCCATAGAGGAGCACCCATTATCTCCTCCACCCACAGAGGAACACCCATTACCTCCTCCACCCATGAGAGCACCCATCATCTCCTCCACCTATAGAGGAGCTCCCATCATCTCCTCCACCTATCATAGACCCAGTTGAGATACCTTTTCCTCTTGGTGAGCATTCTCCATCCACTACCCAAAATCCTGCTGACCTACTTTTGCTCTCTTACCCACGGAAGCTGAAGCTAGCCAATTTCCCATCTCTAAGACACATTTTATGGGAATTTCCATTAGGTCCTCATCAACTCCACCTACAGACGTGTCCATTCTCACATTTGGCCAATCACTTAGATTATGTGGATAGAGCCTTACTATGGGGGCCTTTTGCTTCTTGTCTCAATGTAGATGCAGAGGTCACTTACTGATACCTCCACTATCTACCCAAAAATATTTCAACCAATCAAACCAAACACAACCACCTCTATCATAACTCCTTCCACGACACTTGTTATAGCTCAAACCACACCCTTACCCATAACTCAACCTACACCTAAACCCAAACCCATACCTACAACATTTTCCTCGACTAAACCTATTACCACTTTAGGGGTCACCCCGACCACCAGCCTTACTCATCCACCTATCAAACTAGATTTAGCTACATCCTCCAAAGTCAACACCATACCTACTCCTACACCCAAATAGAAGAACCAAACCCATCGACCTCATACCCTAGCTACACAATCACACCTGCACCTATCCCATCCATCTTAGGATCTCAGCTTCCCCACATGGTCAAGAAACCTCCACCCACCAATAAACCAAAAACACAACAACCCATTCCTTCCTCACAAACCTCTAATCTCCCCAGATGCCCAACATGACTTACACCAGCACACCTGCAACATCTTTACCACCCATACCTCCAATACCCTCAGTTATTGCTTCACTACCCACTACACTTCAGTCACTGTCTCTCACACCCCAAGCACGACCCACATCATCTACCTTCACAACACCCCCATTATCCCCATGGGTAACTCACCCTCTTCCTCCATCTACTTTTCCTTCTAGACCTCATACACCCACATCACCTTTACCCAAGAAGGTGCAACCCAAAAGCAAAACTCCACTACCCCACAACAAGGTAGTCAAAACAACCACACACCCTCCTACCCATCCATCTACTATACCCCTACCTAAACAAACACGACCGACACCTAAAACCACACCAGCACCTCAACCCATAGCTCGATCCACTCCTCCTCTTCCAAAGACCATTCCTTGACAATCAACCACACCTACATCCAAACCTACGATCACTTCCCATTGATCCACTAGCAGGGTCCTATGCCAAAATTTTAACCAACCTCCTTGAGACTTCTGTCATCACATTACCACCACTCAGACCTTATGACCCCCTCAAACCCAAGCCAAAAGGGTTTGATGATACTAAAATTTATGCATACCATCATGTGTCAGGGCACGATGTGGAGAACTGCAAGGCCTTGAAAACCATCCTTATCTAATTATGTCCACTAGAAACCAACTTTGATGATGACGACCTTCTCGATGAGGATCCTACTTCACCAACACCCATTCCCACACTACCCACTCCACAACCACAACCTCCATCCTCACAACTCCTAGAGCCACCCCCAAGATTTGAAATTAACATGGTTCACATCAGAGAACTTGCCACGCCACCACCCAAATGTCATTGCGCCCAACTCACCTCACAAGGATTTTCTCCTCCAGTAGGTTTTTTCCCTTCATGTCATTATACCACTCATCCTACACCTTCTCCATTTAACAACTCCCCTCAAATCAACATGATACACATCACTACACATGCGTAGAAGGATAAGGGAAAAGAAAAGGAAATCGACCCACCAACCAATCCTATACCCAACATACCATCTACACCCATACCTAAAATCACTATCCACGGCCCCACGTACCCCATTTCTAATGGCATCACACATCACACCATGCTCAAACAATTACATCAATCTCCCCTCAAAATGTCCTTATATGACCTCATTCAAACCTCGAATCCCATCATCAAGCTCTCATGGAGGTTCTTCAATCTATTGAGGTTTTACCCAATGACCCTACACCCGTAGCCTCCATTATCACACCCCATCATGTAGCATCTCTCACCAAATTACCACCTTCATCTTCACCCCACCCTATTCACCAAGTAGCCTCCCTTAGCTTCTCAGAGGAAGAGATCATGCCACACCAAAATGATGACCTGACCCAACCCTCTTCATCTCTTGTCCACATCGATGACATATAGGTACACCATGTGATGATTGATGGGGGCACTAGCATTAACATCATTTCATCCCATGCATTCACTCAAATGTGCATACCTGATAATTACATGCATAAACATCTGGTCATGTTGCATTCATTCAATGATGCTATCACCTCTACACTAGGCACCATCATCCTCCACATTCATGTGGGCCCCGCACTATTCCAAATTGTTTTATGTCTTGGAGGGGGAATTCCAATATAACCTATTGCTTGGTAGACCCTAGATCCATGTCATGGGTTGCGTTCCTTCCACTTTGCATCATTGTGTAAAGTTTGAACATGAAGGACACACTTATACCATTCCAGCTGACCCCTCACCTTTCAAAACATGCAACATGCTTTACCGACCCAATGATGTGCTCATACCTATTAAGTCATCTACCTCCACAACCACTACTTCTTCACCTACACCTCCACCTACCAGTATAACCACTGCTTCTACCACACATACCTCCTCCATTCCTACCACTACCATAACCTCCACAACTGACCCATCAGCTTCCCAATCCATTAACTCTACCTCAACATCGACCTCCGACACTTTATCCATACCAGCTACCTACATACCAACCACTGATCCCTTGGAAGGTGTTTTTCAATGCCTCACTCTGGGAGTACCACTTATATAGTGTCAACACATTCCTTACTCCACAAGAGTATGGAAGCCTTCACCAACACCCACATTATGATCACCGTATAGGAGAACGTCTCCTTTATGGTCCTCCTTACCTTCGTACTAGTCTCACCTATGGGGGACTTGATACTACCACTTACACACCCAAACCACCACCACAAACCTGCCCATTTTCTGTTGACTTCCAATCACTTACCAATCACCATTTCACCCACACCTTCCTACACCAATGTGCATGGAAGGGTTTTGGTTTTGGATTTTACAAGAAGGCCACCATACCATTATTCCATGTACCACCCACAAACATAACGACCGTAGTGGTATCGGCTTTCCCCAAACCACCTACCAAATAGGCCCGCATTGAACTCATTAAGGACACTAGCTCTTCTACACCTTCTTCACCCACTCCACCTTCATCACCACCTTCACCGACGGAGTCGATGGATCCTAAATCTATCCCTCCTAACTTTTTTTTCATAAACACCATTTCCTTGGGGCCTCTGACTTATCAACGCGAGGGCGAGGCCCCTTCCACTCTTCCCTTCCTGTATCCTAAAATGATCGATGATGATACACCTTCAATTAACATCATTCAATGTCAGGATGATGAATCCATACTCACCTACCTTGGTGTAGAAGACTCATATATTCATCAATCGTTACCTTCTAAGATGCAAACCATGTTGAATGAATCAACTATCGAGATCAACATTCATACTCAGATGACCCACACATCCTAAAGATCGACAATCTTTAGATGCTGCCAAACAGGAAGCCATCACTTCTTTTCTCGAGATCATAACCATGCTTTCACTTGGTCTTACATAGACATGCCCTAGTATTGACCCCACCATAGTGGTCCACAATATCGTAACCATTCCCGATGCCAAACCCATCAAACAAAAGCTAGGAAAATGCACCCTCACATTTCTCTTCTCATCAAAGAAGAACTTCAACACCTTCTTTCCATTTCCTTCATCTTACCCATTGATTATCCTCATTGGATTTCTAACATTGTCCCTATCACTAAAGCAACTGGGGACTCCACATTTTCATGGACTTCCATGACCTCAACCTAGCCTACCCAAAGATGACTTTCCCTTACCTAGTATTGACCAGCTGGTTGACCTTACCGCTGGCCATGAGATGCTATCACTCATGGATGGCTTCTCGGTTATAACCAAATCCTTCTTTCCCCAGAGGATCAACACAAAACCTCATTCATCACCCCTTGGGGACCTTCTACTATCGAGTCATGCCTTTTGGCCTTAAAAATGCTAGTGCCACATATCAATGGGCTATGAATTACATCTTCCATGACATCATGCATCACATATTGGAAGATTACGTGGATGATCTCTTGGCTAAATCTAAATGCCACTCCGAGCACCTAACCATCCTCAAAACCATCTTTGACCACCTCATTAAATATTGCATCCACCTTCAGCCTAAGAAGTGCATCTTCATGGTTCTCTCAGGAAAGCTCCTAGGATTTATTGTTTCCCTCCATGGTATAGAAGTTGACCCTACTAAAGTCAAGGCCATTCTCAAATGCCTCCTACTAACCTTAGACAACTCTGTAGTCTGTAAGGTAAGTTGTAGTCCATTCACCATTTCATTTCCCAATTATCTGATCGATGTCAACCATTTCATCATCTTGCTCAAGAAGGATGTCTCCTTTAAATGGGATGATGACTATCACAAAGCTTTTGAGGCCTTAAAACAATACCTTCTCCAACCACCCGTACTCATTCCACCTAAAGATGATCAACCTTTTTACCTATACATATCAGCTACCGATCATTCCTTGGGAGCCATGCTTGCTCATCATGATGAACAACACAGGGAGCAGGTTTTATTACATAAGCCATACTCTTTTGACTATGAAACCCGATACACCCATCCCAAAAAAATTTTTTAGCCTTAGTTTTCATTGCCACCAAACTCCGTCATTACCTACTCAACCACAAAACCTATGTTGTGACCAACACCGACCCCTTACACTTCATGTATGCCAAACCTTATCAAAATCAATGCAGTTGCACACGATGGCTTATGCTTTAGCTGATCTTGACCTCAAATTCATTCATCAAAATTCCATCAAGGGCCAAGCTATCACCACCAATTGGCCGACGCACCTATTTCCGGGGATCAACCCTCTAATTTTGACTTTCCAGATGAGTCAATTGCTACCCTTTCCCTGGATGAACCTCCTTACCAAATGACACTCTTTTTCGATGGTTCCAAGTGTCAGCGTGGGGGTGGGGCTGGTATTATCCTCATTCCTCTTAATGGTGAACCCATGCCTTTGTCTTTCAAATTAGATTTTGAATGTACCAACAATATTGCCAAATACAAAGCGCTCGTACTAGGTCTCCAAGCCACCTATGCCCTAGATGTTAAATCAATCAACATCTTTGGTGATTCTCAATTGGTCATAAACCAAGTCAATGGTATGTACCAATGTCATAATGAGATACTTCAAAAGTATAAACATCATGTAGACATACTTTTGACCACCTTTGATCATTACACCCTTCAAACCATCCCACGTTCAACCAACAAATTTACAGATACCATGGCCTGCTTAGCTTCCCAAATACCCACTTCACCTACCGATTCTATAATCTTCATCACCGTACAATGACTCCAATCACCTTCTTATTTACCTCATGATGTTTACTCGATCGGAACCGATACCCCTGACTCGAGTGACCTTTGGTATAAACAATACTCACTACCTTTCTCTCTCCATCTTACCTCCTGATCTTACCCGTAATGGACAACGCGCCTTCCTTAAAAAGGTCTCTCATTACATCATCTTGGGGGACTCCTCTATAAGTGTGGATTTGATGGTATTCTCTTACGATGCCTCACAAGTTCTGAAATTCCTTATACCATTAAGGAGGTTCATGATGGCATATGTGGAGGTCACTTCAGTGGCCTTGTTGTTGCTAAGCATATTCTTTTCACCTAGGCTATTACTAGCCGACCCTTAACCATGATTGTTGTGACTACGTCAAACATTGTGTAAAATTCCAACAACATTCCAATCTTCATCATACACCCAGTCATGCCTTACAAGTCACTTGTGACCTTTGGCCCTTCTCTCAATGGGGTTTGGATCTTGTCGAGAGATCAATCCTCATTCATCCCAACGTCATCAATGGATCATCACTACTAAATATTATACAAAATGGGTGGAAGCCATACCACTCATTTCCATGAAAGTGGAGAAAATATGTGAGTTCATCAACCACCACATTATTTGTCACTTTGGTGTTCCTCATCACCTCATCACTGATAATGGAAAACAATTCAAAAATAAAACATTGTAAAAAATTTGTGACACCTTCGGCATTCAACTTAGTTTCTCATCACCTTATTACCCACAAACCAATGGCCAAGCCAAATCCACTAACAAAACCTTAAACAAAATTCTTATGAAAGTGGTTGATGATACTGGGAAGGATTGGCATACACACATTCCTTTTGCCTATGGGCATACCACACTAGTATTCACACTTCCACTACGGCCACACCCTTTTCTCTAGTCTACGGTACAGAGGTAGTTCTACCTCTCAAAGTCCAGATCCCCTCACTCGTATTTCTCTCCATGACATGCTCAATGATGATGACTTTTGTCAGGACCATTTAGCACAACTAGAGTTATTAGATGAAACATCATCTTAATGCTCTAGATCACCTTCAAGTTTACCAAAAATGTATCAAATGTGCCTATGAAAAACGTGTTCATGAACGAACCTTCCAAGTCGGTGACCTTGTCCTAAAGAAAATCAACACGTAACCAAAGCAAAAAAAAGTAAACGGGGAAAATTTTCTCCTAATTGGCTTGGACCATACATCGTAACTCATACCTATGGATCAAGAGCTTATCATTTATCTTCACTCGATGGTAAACCCAACCCGAGCCCCTTAACACCTTGCATCTTTGACCATTCTATTGTTGACTTGTCATCCTACCTCACCTTTTGTCTCTTTCCATGCTCATCCCTTGAGCACTATTCACTCCATACACCTCACCAATGATTAAACAAGAATCATGTGAGTACCCATCACTAGTTATCTTCTCTTGAATATGTGTACCACAAATTGCACATAGCATGATTCTCATGGATACTTTTTATCTACCTTTAGATGAGATCCCATGGTCATTTCTCCTTTCCTTTTGAACAAGAGTCCTATCCTTCACCTTGGTCTTGTCCATGACTACAAAGACCTCACATGGGACCAAAATCCTTGAGTCAAACTTCTAATAAAAAGATGACTCCCTCAAAAGGACATCTTCCTCTCAATAAATTACTGCTATAAATAGACTGCTCCCTTAAAGGAAAACTATGTAAAGCTTTTAAAAAAAAAAAAAAACGAGAGCAACCAAAGCTTCCCACATCGATCAGCTTCACGAAAGACCTCAAGGAGTTCAATTTTATTTATCCCATATAGACTTCCCACATCGATCAGTCTATCTCAACTATAGGTCAAAAATAACAACCTTTTTGTCATGGACTTGCCCATTGTGACCTCGATCTCTTGCCCAAAGTGCATGCTACCTCATACCATATAAAAATTAACTACCTTTCACCCTTCTTACCATTCCCACTCCCATTTCCTCATTGCCTCAAGGGACTTCTTGGAACTTAGACATTTGGTGATCATGTGACTACTTTTCACCATAAAACAATCAATCATGCAATGTCTTTCGGGTCTTATGTTCATCACCTCCTCCAAGGTATGATCTACTCGTATGATCCTCCCCAATCAGGTGGCTTTATTTCCCCTCTCATCTTTTAACCATCTTTGTTTACGTTTTGATTACCTTATACAAGACTTGGTCCTCGACGCTTACTTTTGGGTAATCTTCTTCTTTCACCACAATCACCCTCACCTACATCATTTTACCTATAATCTACCCACACCTAACAAACCTAAACCCACAACATGCCCAAAAACCTACCAACTCATTTTCATACCTCCTCATATTCTTCCCTAGCTCATGGGAGAACTACATCGGCCTGAGGTCCCTTTTCACCGGGACTATGTAGGCAACACTCCGAGGGCATGGGGCCCTTGAGGTTAGCTCGGCCATCCTCTACCCTCAAAAATTCATCTTCCATGTGCCTCACATTACATCACACCTAACTTCCATTTCCCTTTTATACCCAACATTGGAAATTAAACCACATACATAACAAGTTGTTTCATATTTTAAACATTATCACAACATACATTTATTATGCCTACCATTTCTCTATCATCACTATGCATAGATTATACCACATCTCACATATGACCCATAGTATCATTCATTGCAAAAAATAATGAATCACAACTTCACCTACTTTCAACACAACCATGCCTAACAAACCTGACTCAATCCATGCCTATAACTTGACTCAACCATGCCTAAATTGACCTGACTCAATCCATGCCTATAACCTGACTCAACCATGCCTAAACCGACCTGACTCCACCATGCCTAAATCGACATGACTCGATCCATGCCTATAACCTGACTCAACCATGCCTAAATTGACCTAACTTGATCCATGCCTAAACCGACCTGACTCCACCATGCCTAACTCACCTAATTTCCATCCATATCAAAACAAAAATCCATATCTCATCTAACACAAGCCATAAATCAAAATCTCATAAACACATCAACAAATCAAAAATACCATGTATCTCATCATATAAATAAATAAATGTGTATCTCAAATATACATGGCTATCTCATCATGTCCATCATCTCAAAAATGTCAGCACGTAGGCCGATATACAATACAAAATGTCATCGGCATGCAGGCCGGTCTCATATATACAAAAAATAATGAAATAATACAAAATCTCTTCGGCACATAGGCCGTATATACTCAAAATATACAAATCACTCATACATCCTCACTGTCTTTGGAACACAGGCCGATATGTGATAAAAAATACAACTATCTTTGACACACAGGCCGGTATATATATCTCAAAAATAGCTATCATACATCAAAAACTAGGTGACGCATATCAGGCATCTCACCGGATGTCCTCCATCTCTGTGTCACCTATACCCTCGGCCTCCTATGTCCCTACTAGCACCTCACCTAGAGCTGGTCTCCATGCACTGGTGGCCTCTCCCGATCGGCCTTGAGCTCACTGACCTCTTGTGCTCTCCACACTATGAGTGTGGGATCTCGTCCTCTCATTGGATGCCTATTATGCCCTGTACTCGGAATAGGATATGAAATCTATCCCAACCACCATAAACTGGTCTTGATAGTATCTTGCCTCACCTAGGGCTTCCCGTAACCTAGATACATGCACAATTATGTGGTGGTCCCATAGGTATCAACTCTTGTACATACCATGCAGTACCCTACCCTGCGCCTACCTATGAACTGGGACCTACTCGGTGCCTATGGTGGTGCCCCCTACCCTTGTGTATTCATGTAGGGCCCCAATCTGTGTTTGGGCTATGGCCAAATGGCCATGTAAACCTGCCACTTGAGCCTATAAGGATGCCACCTAACCATCCCCCTCCTAACCATCTCCATCTCCTCCATCATCCATCTAGGCTCCGCAGATCTTCAGCTATACATGTAGCTCTACTACCTCAGTATTTGAACCCTCCAAATGCTATGTGTCTCGCAGTATACCCAACTAGGTAATCAGTGTAGCTACTTGCCATTGTAGGGCATCTCTCTACATTATAATGGTAGCTAGGTCTGGCTGCCCTGGTCTGGGTGGTATGGCTCGTAACTTAGCCACCCACCACTACCTGTACCTGTCTGTACATCCGACATCATCTATCCACCGATCCACTAGCTACTCCTCCTCCCCCCTGGGGCACTTTGTAGGTTATAGTAGTAGAGGTAAGGGCCTCTCCATGTCATCTCTCCGATACTATGGGAAGGGTGGAGGAATGTCTTGTAAGAGCCCAAACTGCTATCAGAATTTATCTACCGAGATCATCTCATCCTCCCCGACACGGTGACCCTATATCCACCTCTCTAGCTGGAGCTCAGCTGGCTCCTCATGCATATGCCTATATGAGGGGAATCCCACATATGGCCTCCATATAATGTCCACTTGCACAATCCCTCCAAAGAACTACCAAAATGGGCCACATCATGTGTCGACGTATTTGATCTCTCTCTCCTATCACCGGTACCTATCTCCCGTACTCCACCCATAAAAATCTAGGAGTGAATGCATCTACTCGGGGTATCCCTATAGGATGCACACAGACTATGTGCTCGTAGGCCCAACAATGCAGTATAAATGTACAACACATGCTAAACCTACGTAGCCACCCATATGCCCATAGATCTCTATATAACTGCACCAAGAATGATGGTGCCTAGGTAAAGTGGGTCTCATGCACCATCATGTCATGGAGTACCCCCATCAGTGATTGGGAAAGCATCCACCCTCTACATCTGGTAGTGCATAGCAGCACACTACCTCCATCAATAGAACCACTAGCCTCGTCTCCTCTGGATGGGCTAGGTACATCTCTCTATAGCTCAAACTGGTGCTATGGAATCTCAGATCAGCCATGCCCTCACCAAAAATAGTCACAATTAAAGGCTATGAGGCCTCGAAGGAGGTAGAATACACCTGTGCACCCAATATGGGTAATCAAGAATCTGGAACACATCCTCCAGGGTGATAGTCATCTCACCCATCGGTAGGTGGAATGTGTTGGTTGCGGAGTCCCATCTATCGATGAGTGTGACCATCAAGCTGGGCTGCCAAACAACATGTCTGTAGTGGTGAACCCCACTCAAGCCCACTTCCTCCACATGTTGTAGCTCCAACAGTGGTTCTTTGTGGTGCACACATGTCACCAGTAGTGGTGGAACCTTGTCCCGCATATGTAACTATGCTCTCCCCTGCATCTAATACAAACACAACATTAATTTACTCTCGTATCAATCCCTATTCACCAATTATCATTTTCCTACACCCTATTTTCACCCTACCCATCTCAACCACCTAGCCCACATCACTTTTAGACCCTTGTGCCCACTAATCTGACCAGTACTAGTTCATCCTAACCGACCCCGGTCACCCTTTAACCGACACTGGTCACCTATTTGGTGACCGATACTGGTTCACCCTTACCAACCATGGTTACCCCTTAACTAGCATTGGTCACCTATTTGGTGACCGATACTTAGCCTCTGTGCGTACCCAAAATTGTAGGGTCTTGTACCATTAGAATGATTTCATACATACCCCGATGATGATACATGTGACCTCGCAAGGTGTTTGGGGTCCAGAGAAGCTCACGAAGTATATGTTAGCATCCTAAATGCTTTATCTAAGTTCTTCCTACCTTGTTTTATCCCTTACCCCCCTTTTTAGTAGTGCTTTGACCTTTAGTGACAAAACTACCGCCCTGTCAAGGCGGCGAGCTCAGAACCGCCACCCCGATCGGGCGGCGGTCCTCAGAATCTTGCCGCCCGCTCAGGGCGGCAATCCTTCACGCATTTTTAGCATGTTATTTTGATCATGAATTGTGTAATTTTTAACTTTTACCATCTTTTCTCAACCACCTTGGCTCATATTAATGTTTTGTGTTCCCTGAAATAGTGTTTCTCCATTGTTTAATGGTAAAAGAGTTCTAGTTGGAATTACCTTTGGGTGAATGTAAAATCTATAAATAGCCAACTTTTTTCAAGAAAATGGCCCTCAACTTCTCATTTTTCATTGTTTAAGTCTCACAATTTATTTTTTAGAAGCTTATTTCATTTTCATGTTTGCATCCATGCTAGTTTTCCTTCTTTGTTGGAAGCCATTTGATCTTCTTGCTTCGGTCTTGTTCATTGCTGTCCATACAAATTAGTCTAGAGCAGAGTAGTGTCAGTTTTAGATTGAATTCATTACAGTTGTAGGTTGTGTTCTTCACAGAAGGTAGATTCTAGAATCTCTCGGTACACCTTGTGTTGTACTCCCACAATAAATCCCACTAGGAATTACATACGCCCAAGCTTTGTCACTTGAGCTATCCCTCTCCTACTCACATTATATTCACTATATCTAAAGCTGCCATTATTCAAATACCTTCTTCTATTGATGCTAGCATATACATGCTCTTCTAGATTCACGTGAACATAAAAGAATGAGGAGATCAGTTCGAGGGGACAAAGTCATACTCAACTGGATTCGCCACTATTCTACAAATTCTAGGTTTTATCTATTAAAGTTCTAGTTAAAATATATCAAATAGAGTAGTGAAATATTTCATTTCAGTTAAATTTCATTCTCGATATTACCAGGGAAGCTATGGGGATTGATAGTTTTTGAGAAACTATGATTCATTCCTCACTTCGAGGTAGGATAAAAAATCTTTCAATTAAGTTAATTAGCTATGTAGTTATTTAGGATAAAACTCACAAATACACAGATACAAGTAGCTACACCGGGCTACCTTGTTTGTTTTAATTTTGTTATTAGATTAGTTGTCATTTTCTAAATATATTAGATTAGTTTCTCTTTCAATTCCATTCAAAATCTTATCAAAAATACAAAATAGAAGAGTATATATATATATATATATATGTTTTAGATATATCTCACATAGTTTATTTCATTTCAGTTAGGCTTATATTGATCTTGTATGACAATCACGGGACCTAGGGAGCCCAGGGAATACATTTTTGAGCCAATCGTACCTCAACCAAATACTGTTGCAGCAATAACTAACATAGACCAAAATCTCAGAATTAAGGTCTTCCAAACAACAACAGACCTACAAGAAATCAGCTCATAGTTAAGGGGATTAAACATAGAAGATGACAAAGCACTCACGTTCTGGTCAAATCAGACAAATTATATATTTCCTTGATAGATATCCGTATGACCGTAAAAGGACACGAAAGAGGGTAAACATTCTCATTGTGATGCACTAGTCCCAAACCAGGCACGCAGGGAGACCTCCTCGTTGATATAGACACTAGCTTACGTATCAAGTTGTCGAACACACATTAGGTACTCGAGAAAATCATGCAAATTCTAGTTCTAAACGTAGAGGCGAAAAATAATATGACTACTGGATACTCGGAATTAGGAATTGATTCTTCACATGACAATAGGAGGTCCACAACAACCAAAAACTTACGGTTGTGATCCACAGGTCCCACAACCCAACGGACCTACAAATAAATCCAACATTGTGGCTGGTTTGCAAACATTAGTGTTTAAATCCTCTCCACTCCCACCGAGACATTATCACACAACTATCATTATTAAAAGTAACAAATTAATCAAGCTAAAAATTTATGGACTAGACCAGCGAATCGTCCATAAAACACCATAATATCCACTACATATTTGGCATTCCATTTTCATGACCTTGTTGGGAGACATATACAAAGCACCCACATGTTATCTTCCACGTATTCCACAACCCATAGATTGGATCATGGCAGAGCTCGATATTGATTGGAGCCTTCGAGTAGCTATCCTTGTTGAACGATCTATCACATCGGTTCAAGTTTGGAGGGCCTTGTTTACCTTAGATTCGTAGATCCCGCCATTGCATGTTGAAGACATAAGATTACCTAACTAGTTTATCTACATCCCATGTGTATTTCATCCCTACCGGCTATCTCGGCATGACCTTGGGAGGTCGGGTGCAAGGAAGAGTCACTTTTAGATTCCCATGCTTGCATGTCGCTTTTTCATCGTACAAAATTGGTTAACCCGACGTGAAACTTTCTACCTTCTGGTTCGAGTCTTATTTCTACTTGTTCTTCCAATTAGTATACTTTTCATCTTTTCCACCGCATTAGCCTTCACATTAGCTTTACCAAAAAAATTAGTTGAAACTTACGTAAAAGGAACAATTGTTTCACTTTCACACTCTTCTTTTAATTTTATCCACCTTCGCTCTTTCCCATTATTCTGTGGGTATTCATATACCCCCCGAATATGTTGGGATACGATGCATATGGCAGGCCTCTCCTAGGTCTTGAAGCATACTACAATCAACTAAATAGACAACCATCACCCTCGCTCTCAGCATGGGGTGAAAACTATTCAACTAACCGATTTTCAACACAAACTCCACCTCAAAGGACTAGATATAGTTCTTCTTTCCAAATAGAGGAGTTGGATCAACTCACTCAAACACAACAAATAGAGCCTTCAAGCTCAAACAATATGACACTCACTGGAGAATCTGGTTCATCTCCTCAGGTGTTGCTTAGACCACAAATTAGTAGACAGTTAGATCCATATCTATTGTTAGATGATGAATACTTAGCACGTTATGCTAGGAGTGAACAACGCTCTCAAAATATGTACTGTCTATAGGAGGTTTGCAAACACAACCCGAGGTCTCATTCCAAGAAAACACCCCCATCCCTCCACCTATAGGAAATGCCCTCGGTGAAACTTAGCAGGGCACTAATCAATTCATAGCTGGGTACCATATGCCTATACAACCTCAAGGTATACAACAAACACCACTAAGGAAAAATACCATGTCTTCACCAAATGAGGTCATCTCAGCCTTAGTTGAGAAAGTTAGAGGGTTGGAACTTGCTCAAGCAAGTCAAAATTCACAATTCATGTAGGAAGGAACTTCCAATCCTCCACATCATCCTAGCCAAGTAGACCTCCTCACAGGAATATGCACGTTGGGCATGCCTCCTTAGTATTCACAACAAATGCCAACTAGAACTGCATTTTCTAACGCTGCTCTAGTGGAAAATATGATACCTCCTAGTTTAGTACAAAACAATCCATTTCTAAGCAATGCTCCTCCATACTTAAACATGTATTCCAAATCACCACAGGGAGATATGTTCTCTTCTCTTGGCATATTCACTCAACCATAGGGATTCCCTTATGCCCCTACAAATACATATGCTACGCCATATCAACAACCCATTCCACCTCCACCCCCTCAGCAAACACCATCAATGGTCGAAACCTATGCAATAGGAACTTATTCAGAATATTTGAAAGAACCTTTGGACTTCACTATATGAAGCATCATGCTTCCAAGACCTCTCCCGATCTACCCAAGTACAAAGGAGAGGGAGACCCAAATGCACATATTAAGGCCTACGCCACAGCCATTCGAGAACTACTCCCTTGGGATGGAGTTGTTGCTAAAATATTCCCCAAAACGTTAGAGGGTATCACCCTTGATTGGTATTACAGAATACCTAAAGCCTCAATACATTCATTTAAACAACTCGTTTCAGAGTTCATTAAGGCATTCGACATGAACAAATTGTTGAGAACAAGAATCAGGGAACTCTTGCATATTAAACAAGAACATAATGAATCTATTGCTCATTTCATCCAAAGATGGCATACAGTCCTCTATTCTTCAGTAAGCACTCCAAACATGGATCAGATGGAACTATGTGATTTATTCCTTCATTCTCTCGGAAAGAGATAAAGGAAGAAGTCTAAAAGTTCCCACTAAGAACTTATGGAACAAATGGAACAAATGGGAGGTTAAGCAAGACATATGGAACAAATGGGAGGATAACCATCCCCAACCTAAACACTACGACTTATCCTACTACCACAAATGCCAATCAAGGACCTAAAATCCTTAACAAAAACCATGGAGTGACAACAGATGGAGTGACTGACCAAACTAAAAAAACAAACGTTGTAAATGTTCCACCACCAATTAACAACCAACGAAACAACAATTTCACCCCAATAATCAACGTGGTAGATTTTAATCATCCCCAATGACAACAACAACAACAACAACAATAAAAATGGAAGATCTAGACACAGGGTCCAAGTCAAAACTCAACTGGATATCAAAACCAAAGACAACAAACGCAAAAAAAATTTAATCCTAATGGTCAACAGCTTCGATCAATTTTGGACCACAACATGTGCCAAACCAACAACCTAGGAGTTATAATCCCAACTCGTATTATGGTTTCCACAAAATTCAAGGCCATGACACTAGGACTTGCCATGATTACAATAAGTTCATGCAACGTTTTCTAGAAGAACAAAGACAACTCTTTATAGATATGTTCTTAACAGATTTTGTGACACCAATGCCAAATACTTTCACAGGGGCAGTTTCCCCTCAAAACACACCTCTTAAGATCTTCAATGATGCACTTCTAAATCATAATGGAAATAATAAATTAAATCCAAATGGGACGAAAAAAGGTGTAATGATAGGAAATAACGATCATGAAGCCTCAACTTCACTAAATCCACCTATTGCACCACAATTAGGAAATCAACCATGAACCAAGATAGTTGGTCTAGTGGAGTTAGATACTGAGATGCACGTAGAAGCCATAACAAGAACATGAGAATATTCTTCCGAACCAAATCCAATCTATCCACTAGAACCGATAACATTAAACAAACATTGGTAAAACCCATGGGTGCTTATGATTTAATTAATGACTTAACAAAGACCTTTTCTCACATCTCCTTTTTGGACTTATTAAAAATTCTCCTCGCCCATAGGGCTTCTGTTTTAAAGCACCAGGTTTAACATCACTCCACCTCCCAAAACACAAGTAAACCATATAGACTTTGATATCCACCCTCTAAGGCAGCCAGATAGGGATACCAAGTTTATATTCGACATAAACAAAATGCCAACAGATGCTGAAATTACACGTAGAGGTGATCCAGCCTTGCATTTACAGTGTGGGTTTACAATAATTACATTAAATGCGCAATGGTGGATGATGGGGCAGTAGTTAACATTGTCCCCTTCTCTTTCCTTCAAAAGCTAGGATATGGAGAAACAAACTGTTCCACAACAAGAAATACGCTAAGAGGTTATGATAGCCTTAAAGCTACTTCAATTGGGACTATAATATTACTAGTCACCTTAGGACCCAAGACAATCCTCATCGAGTTTTATATCATAGATCGGGAAACCAACTATAATATGATCCTCGATCGACCATGGATACATCACATGAAAGCAATCCCCTCTATGTTATTCTAGGAAATAAGATTCTTACACCTAGGAAAGATATTCATAGCAAAAGGTGACCCAAAACCATTCGACATACACCTAGTAGACCTGAAGAAAAGACCAGGTGTTCACTCTGAGTTTGAACTCCCAAAAAACCAATTTAACAAACCAATTGACTCAAAACCAGAAGAAAAATTAATACCTACAATAGAACTAGAAATTACAAACCTAGTCAAGGGTATCCCAGTCCTCAAGGATGAAGCTAACATTGTAGAAACAATGTCATTAGGAACTACTGTAAAAATTATCAAGTTACTGGAACATGATCTACCAATTTTCCTACTATTTGATTCCACAGGTATGGGACATACCCTAGGAGTTGGTTCTCTTCTATCAGAGGAACTTTGCATGGTAGAAGTAACTGAAATAGAAGAAACAAACGTAAAGAATGTCCCAACATCCATCTTTCCTAGTAATTATTGGACTCTTCATTTCGATGGAGCTAGATGTCACTATGGAGCTGGGGTAGGTGTGATATTTACTTCTCCTGAGGGAAAGATCCTACCTTTTGCTTTTAAGTTAAACTTTGAATGTATAAACAATGACGTTGAGTACGAAGCCCTCCTCCTTGGCCTCATCATAGCCAAAAGGATCGGTGTCAATAACATTAGAGTATTAGGAGACTTGCGGTTAGTTGCAAAACCAAGTCTCTCGAAGTATATGAGATGAAATCCAAGCACTTACAACTCTATAAAATAGTGGTATAGATCTAAGAAAAATATTCAGCATCATATCTATTGAGGCAATCCAATGAGAACAGAACCTTCTTGCAGATTCATTAAAGCAACCTCGACTTCACGTTTTACCCCAAGTAATGAGTTGGAAGATACAAGTTTCAAGGTATCACTTTGTACTGAATCATTGGTGAAGAAAATATCAGTGAACCCTCTTCTAGCACATACAACTGAGAATGAATCTCCTATCTTGCATCATGTTGATAGTGATAAAGTCACTCTCGAATATATAAACACCTATGTGGAGCTACACCTTGCTCACCCTATAGTTGATCTTTCCCTAATACCACACTCCTCTTCCTACTTTGGAAATACCATGGTAGAGTCTCCTCCACGAGAGGATCTCGATATTTATGAGATAGAAAATGGAGAAATCTTAGAACTACCTCTAACCCCACCTGAAGTTGAAGAAGGTAACGCTTCTTTGATAGAAGAAACCATAGACGTAAACATTGGAACGGAGGAAGAACCAAGAATTTTGAAGTTGGGATCCTCACTAACTCCAAGAAATAGAAACAAACACCCAAATCCACAAAGAACATCAAAAGGCTTTTGCATTTAATTATAAAGAAATGACAATATTGCACAAAAAGTTTTGGTACATAATCTTGTCACTAAACCAGATGCGAAGCCAATTAAATAGAAGTCAAGACCAATGAAGCCAAAAGTGGCTCTCATGGTAAAAGAGGAAGTAATAAAACTTCTCCAAGTAGGATTCATCAAACCAGTTGATTATTCACAATGGGTATCTAATATCATCCCCATTCTCAAAAAGAATGGGAAGATACACATTTGCATAGATTTTCGGGATATTAACAAAGCTTGTCCCAAGGATGATTTCCCATTACCATCCATTGACGTCATCGTTGATGCAACAACTAGATTTGAGCTTTTGTCTCTCATGGATGGGTTCTCGGGATATAATCAAATCAAAATATCCGAACAAGACCAAGCCAAAACCACGTTTATAACTCCCTGGGGAACTTATTGTTATGTTGTCATGCCATTTGGTCTTAAGAACATTGGCGCTACATATCAGCGGGCAATGACATACATATTCCATGATCTTATCCATAAAATTGTGGAATCATATGTGGATGACTTGTTGGCCAAGGCCAAGAAGTGCTGTGATCACCGGAGGTGCTCCATATCATCCTCTCACGACTAATTGAGTATGGTGTCACATTAAACCCAAAGAAGTGTGTTTTCGGTGTAATAGGAGGAAAAATTATAGGATACATTATATCTTTATGAGGGATTGATGTCAATTCGGCCAAAATACGGGCTGTTCTTAAATGATCCCACCTTCGGACGAGTCTAGAATCAGGTCATTTCTTGGGAAACTTAGTGCAATCTGAAGGTTCATCCCAAATTTAAGCTTTGCCATTCATCCAATCAACAATCTACTCAAGAAAGATTATAGTATCGATTGGACTGAAGACTACAATGAGGCTTTCAAAGCAGTTAAGCACTTCTTGTTGTCACCACCCATACTAATGCCTCCCAAGCCAAACCACCCTTTGATCCTATACTCACAAGCCACTCATGTCTCATTGGCCTACATGCTGGCTCAAGAAGACGATGATAAACAAGAATGCACAATCTATTTCATTAGCCAAACATTACTCGATTATGAAACATGTTATACACAGGTAGAAAGAGAATGCCTTGCCATAATCTTTGCCACAAAACGTTTAAGACATTACATGTTAAATCAAGAAACAAGGGTCATTGTGAAGATAGACCATTTACGAGACATTCCTCACGCAAGGGTCCTTGTCTAAGAAGGTTGGACGTTTCATAACCCTAATGGGAGAATTTGAGTTAACATTCGTAAACCAAAAATCATGTCAAAGGACAAATCATTGCAGACTGGTTAGCTGACAATCCACTAGATGGAGGCAAACTGGTAGATCTAGACTTTCCCAATGAATGTGTATTCTTTGTCAAAACTAGACCCCCCATCTCTACATGTCCATGGTATACTAATATCATCAATTTTATCATGGACCATACATACCCAGAAAGTGCCATGTCACAATAAAGAAGGTGGTTACTCATTATTGCCACTAAATATGTTGTTTTAGACCAAGTTCTCTATCGTAGGGCCTTCAACGACATGTTTCTAAGATGTGTCGACATAAAAGAATCCAAGAGGATCCTTCATGAATCCCACAGAGGGATATATGGGGGCCACTTTGGTAGTCACACCACCACTCGCAAAATACATCGGATGGGCTATTTTTGGTGACTCTCGAACATGATGCGGTGGAATTTATACGTAAGTGCCACAAATGTCAAGAATTCTCTCATGAGATTCACATGCCAGACAATCCCCGAGCCAATAGCGACTCTATGGCCCTTCTCCACTTGGGGTCTGGAATTAATAGGGAAATTCTCTCCCTCATCAACTGATGGCCATAATTTTATAATCACAACAATGGAATATTTTACCAAATGGGTGGAGGTCATGCCGCTCACCACTGTACTAGGTTCGGTGATTTCCAAATTTTTTTGAACGAAATTATCTATAGGTATGGTGTCCCACAAATAATTATCTCAGATAATGACATGTCCTTTAAGAATGAAAAAGTTCATGAGCTATGAAGCAAGTTCAAAATAAACCATCACACGGCCTCTCTTTACTACCCTCAAGCCAATGGGCAAGCTGAAGTGACAAACAAAACATTGAAAGCTATTCTCCTCAAAACGGTAAAAGAAAACAAATGAGATTGGCACTTAAAATTATATCCAGGCTTGTGGGCCCACCAAAACTCAATAAGAACACCAATAGGAGCAACTCCTTTCTCACTGGTATTCGAGGCAGAATTAGTTCTCCCGCTTGAGGTTGAAATACCCAGTCTCCGCATCTCACTACAAGGGATTCTAGATGAAGAAGATTATAGAGAAGCATGCCTCTCTCAACTAGAAAGCTTATATGAGGCCAGGTTAAAATCCGAACAACAACACAGAGCCTATGCTGACTGGATGTTCCTAAGATAAAAAAAAGGTCAATGAGCGAGAAATATATGAAGGAGATCTAGTTTTAAGACTAGAGAGCCGGATCAATAAGAAAACCGGAAAAGGAAGAAAGTTCCACCCAAATGGTTGGGCCTATATCAAGTCACGAAGGACTATGATAATGGTGTGTATCTCTTGTGCACACTAGAGGGAGAGGATTTTAGTGAATCACCAATTCCTTACACCTTAAATAATTTTACGCATGAAGCATTGGCACTATTTATATAGTTATGTCTACATTACATATTCATTTAAATAGGTTCATTTTGTTCACTCGTTTAGTAAAATTTGGTGATCAAGGGACTTATTCTTAAGCAATTCATTACAAACTTCTGATAGTATTGGTAGGAGCTTTCAAATCATACTTCTTCATTTTCATAACATCATCAACTCAAGTTTTAGAATCATTTCATCAATTAAAGCTAGATATGAAAAAGTCTTAAAGGTAGCCATACCAAGGCTGCATGCTTGTTATCACTTTTGGTTTCTTCTTAGGTTAGGTGTCTTGCTTATGGTCTCTTCTAGAATCTTCATGGTGTCACATCTATCCCGTGTATATATCTCCTTGGAAATAAGAACATACTGACATTTTGCTCAAGTAAGTCAAATATAGATGAAACAAAAATTTTACTTTTACACATTTCCTTGCCCTACCAACCTTCGATGATGAGCTTGCACCTCCTACTAGTGACGTAGGGTTAGGAAAGGATGGGAATGCCTTTACTCACTTGTTCCTTATCCATGGTGATAAGCCCATGCTTCCTACTAGTAGCATGGGGCAAGGTGTAGGGGGTCCACTTGACAGAAAACGTTAAAAGTCATAAGAAAATAGTTCAAACAAACTTTTGAAATATTGAGTCAAAACAAATGAATCAGATGTCCAAAATTCCAAGAGAGTTCAAAACTATGAAAACCAAATTTTGTCAACCAAGTGGCCATCTATGGATCTAAGTCTGGATAAACTACAAAGAAAGTTGCATTCTAAACTATGGAGTCACTTAAGTAAGATAGGTTTGTAGCATCCTAATTTGGTTCCACCAACTCTTTGTCTATCTCCCATCATTATCATTTCAACACACATCATAGCTTGTGCCCTTTCTAGTTCTCGGTGGTGAGCCCTCGCATCTTACTTGTTTGTGTGGAGTTAGGAGTGGGGCAAGTTCATCTGCTCATCATACCATCTCATCATCACATTTTGTCAAAAAAATATGAAGTATTGAAAAATTTCTTATAGAAACTAAATTTCAAGATCACATAGTGTCCACATCATCATACATCAGCATCATGAAATACAAAAAGAAAACATTTGTGATTTTTGTTCTCCATTGCATACATTCTGAAAAGCATATAAAAACAAAATTTTTACAAACATCTAATATACATGTGAAAATGAATCACAAAACTCTAGGTACAAAGAAATATAGATCCAAAAAGAGATGTATATATATATAATTAGGTTTTATGTACAATGCCATCATGCACTAGGCATGGTCAAAATGCTCAATGAGCCCGAAAAATATAGAATGGTCGTATAAAAATCTAGCAAGAGTCACTACAAAAAGAGCAAAGTGGCCTCTCAATCCCTATGGGATCCCTCAGAAGGTGCATGATCACGTCTAGGACTCTAGCTACACCATGCTCTAAGTGCACTAAGGGCTCGTGATCCTGAATGGTAGATGTAGCCTTGTTATGAGAGCGGCTCCTCCTCATCAAGCGCTCTGCAGCCCTATACCCGGCTACCTTGGCATGGAGGGAAGTCACCATCTTGGCCACATGCCAGACGGGGAAAAAACATCGGTATGCCTACTAGTTGCTGAAGGCTCCCCTACATCTGTGGATAGCTCAGCCCGAGTCTTCTCTATGGGGTGAATCAGGGTATCAGTACATACCCAGTGAATCAAGTCTCACCACTCATCAGTAGTCTCTGTAAGTAAAGGATAAAAACAAATTAGAAAGTGATCAAAAGGTAAAACCAAGGATGAACAAAAAGAGAGGTAGCAACTAAGGCAATTCTAGCTAAAATAAATATCAAAAGAAGAGTGGCAACTCACTCGGATCTCCGGGCCTCCAAGAAGGATCTTTGGGATCCATACTTGCCACAGACGCCACTATTGGTGATGTTTTCCTCCCAAGTGCTGGAAAACATGGCATCTTGCCATGGACTCATCCTCTCCACCTAAGTCCTAAGAAAGTAACTCCTCTAAGACTAGAGTCACCCTCTCCACGCTCTACTCTGCCCTCTCGGCCTGTAAAATATCCTAAGTGTCTTACCACTCGGGATCACTATCCTCTCCCCACCCAATGTGATAACCTCCATATCCTCGGTCTCCTCCTCCATCTCTCCCCTTATGAACTCCTCAGACTCGGAGTCTATATTAATGGGGTCATCACTGCTATGAGCAGGAATGGCAAAAATCCAAAGTAAAGGTGCTTGAGGAGCACCGACTCTTGCTTGGGTGTGTACCACCCTCCACAGCTACAATATAGGGACGCCCAAAGTAACAACTATCCAACCCCGGCCTCTAGGACCTCCCCTAGCCTCTCGAACTGATTTAAACACTGACACCATTGGGGAAGCATGTCAATATAAGCAAGGCTAAACTATTGAGGTAATCGATCAAAGGGGTGTGTCTACCTTCCCGTCCTATCCACAAGCTACCCTATAGTAGAGCAGAAATCAAAGTAAAGGTCTCCTCACCCCACAACCTTGCCATGGCCTGATAAGGTGTGGCCTCCATATCCTTAGTAGTTAGGGAAGCAACTAGCTAGTGGGGTTCTCTAAGCACCATCATCTCTATCCATCTAGCTGTACTCATGGCTCTGGGATCTGCCACCTCTATGCCTCTCCCATAAGGGATGATGCACTCATCGACCCAACTCATAACTAAGCTCGGATGGCTCATCGACTGCCCCTATAATTGAACCACCCTGTATAAGTCGTGATAGGTGGTCCTAAGTATATCGGCTCCCAAGCATAAATCCGACCATGTGCCTCAATCTGTGTGATGATGGGGGCCCAACAATAGAGTAAAGTATCCCCTCCCTTGTCTTTGATCAATCTCGAAGCAAGGATTCCCATAATAGCCTGACGGATTAGAGGGATGGGCAAGCCAAGAATAGAATGGACCTTCACCCCCTTCTTTGAACCAGTGGAGACAACTGTGTCTCCCATATAGGTGGCCCACTGAGTCACCTGAGCTCTGGATACTGCTGTATCAAATGAAAGTCTCCTCCCAATAATCGGGACTCCCAAAATGCAGTAGACATCCTCTAGGGTGATAGTCCACTCACCCCTAACACCTGGAAATCGAAGGTGTTCCGATCTGCATCCCAGTAAGAAAATAAGTCACATAGTATGTGACTAGCAGGTGTAACGTGGGGAACCCATGCGATCCTCAGTATACCTACCCTCTGAAGTGTATCCTGCTCATCCTGAGAAAGTGCATCTAGCACTGCTGGAAGCCAATCACTCTCTCTCTCTCTCTTGGCTCCATCTGATGTACTCTTCCTTCTACAAAAACACAAAAACACGTAAAAAGGAGCAAGTTAGTATCAAGATTGCAATAAAAAACATTAAAGTAAATGACAATACTAAAAATGTAAAAAATAACTCAAAATAATGTTGTTTTAACATTCTAAAGAGAACCATCACCTTAAAAGGTGGTGATCCTATAACCACCGCCTTGCTCGGGCGCGATCTGTCCGGCATTTCAAAATGGGTCGTGTGCCCTAAAATTCTCAAAAATACAAAAAATTGACTGCTTTAGCTAAAAAAGAAGCCTACCCATTAGGTGCCCCCTAAGAGACACATTAAAAACGACATTTCTTAGAATGACCCCCCCAAGACAAATATCTTGACATTCTAACATTTTCAGTGCAAAAACGTTAAAACAAGAAGAACTAACCTGAGATCTCACATGTTGATGTTCCATTCGTGGAGGCATGATCGCTATCTTGCTACGAATGTTTCGACTATTCTCTCGTCAAAAACTATTATCGTGGGTCCCAGAGCTTAAAAACTATCAAATCGACACTCGCAAATGAATAGGAAAATGGTCGCATTATATATATATATATATGTGTGTGTGTGTGTGTGTGTTGACTCATTTTAAATGCCCCTCTCACGGGTTTAGAGTGCCAATAGAGGTAAGTTCTTATCCCCGTAAATGGTAAGTCCTCATTTCATACTAATTTAGCATTTATTTTCGATTTATTTTATCTATCTCGTACTTGAGTCCTCTTTCCATTTTGTAGGTAGCGGGAACTCCGATGGCAAAATTTTGACACACGGGCATGTCAGGTATAATTTCTAACTTCCCATTTTGGGACCGCCATAATCAGACCTATTGTTTTATGCCTCTTCATGGAAAAAAACTTCTCTCGAGAGGGCAATATGTACGTACCCAAAATTGTAGGGTACCGTACCATTGGAACAATGTCACACATACCCCAATGATGATACAGGTCACCTCGCAAGGTGTTTGGGGTCCAAAGAAGCTCACAAAGTATATGTTAGCATCCCAAATGCTTTATCCAAGTTCCTCATGCCTTGTTTTATCCATTGCCCCCCTTTTAGCAGTGCTTTGACCTTTAGTGATGAAACTACCACCCTGTCAGGGTGGCGGTCCTGTAACCGCTGCCCTGATCAGGGTGGTGGTCTTGCAGAACTTACCGCCTTGCCTTGCTCAGGGTGGTGGTCCTTCACATGTTTTCCAGCACGTTCTCTTGATCACGACTTACATAATTTTCAAATTTTACCATCTTTTCTCCACCGCCTTGGCTTGTATTAATGTTTTGTGTCCCCTAGAATAATGTTTCTCCATTATTTAATGGTAAAAGAGTTCTAGTTGGAATTACCTTTGGGTGAATGTAAAATCTATGAATAACCAGCTTGTTTTCAAGCAGATGGCCCCTCAAATTCTCATTTTTCATTGTTTAAGTCTATCAATTTCTTGTTTAGAAGCTCATTTTGTTTTCATGTTTGCATCCATGCTAGTTTTCCTTGCTGTTGGAAGCCATTCAATCTTCTTGCTTCAGTCTTGTTCATTGCTGTCCATACAAATTAGTCTAGAGCAGAGTAGTGTCAGTTTAGATTGAATTCATTAGAGTTACAGGTTGTGTTCTTCACAGAAGGTAGATTCTAGAATCTCTCGGTACCCTTGTGTTGTATTCCCACAATAAATCCCACTAGGAATTACATACGCCAAGCTCTGTCACTTGCGCTATCCCTCTCCTACTCACATTATATTCGGTCTATATCCAAAGCTACCATTATTCAAATACCTTCTTCTATTGATGCTAGCATATACATGCTCTTCTAGATTCACGTGAACACAAAAGAATGAGGAGATCAGTCTGAGGGGACAAAGTCATACACTACTAGATTCGCCACTATTCTACAAATTCCAGGTTTTATCTATCAAAGTTCTAGTTAAAATATATCAAATAGAGTAGTGAAATATTTCATTTTAGTTAAATTTCATTCTCGATATTACCAGGGAAGCTATGGGGATTGATATTTTCTGAGAAACTATGATTCATTCCTCACTTCTGAGGTAGGATCGAGAATCTTTCAATTAAGTTAATCAACTATCTAGTTATTTAGGATAAAACTCACAACTGCACAGGCAAGTAGCTACACTGGGCTACCTTGTTTGTTTTAATTTTGTTATTAGATTAGTTGTCATTTTCTAAATATATTAGATTAGTTTCTCTTTCAATTCCATTCAAAATCTTATCAAAAATACAAAATAGAGGAGTATATATATATATGTTGTAGATATATCTCGCATAGTTAGTTTATTTCATTTCAGTTAGGCTTATATTGATCTTGTATGACAATCACGGGACCTAGGGAGCCCAAGGAATACGTTTTTGAGCCAATCGTACCTCAACCAAATATTGTTGCAGCAATAACTAACATAGACCAAAATCTCGAAATTAAGGTCTTCCAACAACAATAGACCTACAAGAAATCAAATCACAGTTAAGGGGATTAAACATAGAAGATGACAAAGCACACACGTTCTGGTCAAATCAGACAAATTATAGATTGCCTTGATAGATATCTATATGACTGTAGAAGGACCTGAAATAGGGAAAACATTCGGTTGTGATCCACTAGTCCCACAACCAGACGTAGGAGACCTTCTTGTTGATATAGACACTAGCTTATGTATCCAAGTTGCCAGAACACCTGTTAGGTACTTTGAGAAAATCGAGAAACTTCTAGTTCTAAACGTAGAGGCCGAAAAGGCATACGACTATTGGATACTCGGAATTAGGAATTGATTCTTCACATGACCATAGGAGGTCCATAACAACCATGAACTTACGGTTGTGATCCATAGGTCCCACAACCCAACGGGCCTACAAATCAATCCAACGTTGATGTTGATTTGTGAATATTAGTGTTTAGATCCTCTCCACTCCCACCAGACATTATCACACAACTATCATTATTAAACGTAACAACTAATCAAGCTAAAGATTTCTAGACTAGACTAGAGAATCGTCCATAAAACACCAAAATATCCACTGCATATTTAGCCATTCCATTTTCATGACCTTGTCGGGAGACATATACAAAGCACCCATAGGTTATCTTCCATGTATTCCACAACCCATAGATCGGATCACGACAGAGCTTGATATTGATTGGAGCCTTCGAGCAACTATCCTCATTTGAATGATCTATCACACCGGTTTAGGTTAGGAGGGCCTTCTTTGCCTTAGATTCACAGATCCCGCCATTACGTGTTGAAGACATAAGATTACCTAACTAGCTTATCTACATCCCGTGTGTATTCCATCACTATTAGTCATCTAGGCAAGACCTCGGGAGGTTGGGTGCAAGGAAGAGTCACTTGTAGGTTACCATGCTTGCATGTCACTTTTCCATCGTATAGTTCCACCTAATCGACATCGGCCACACTTGGATCGACACCGTCATTGTCACGTAAAAACCTGTGACTTCCCAAACCCCCTTTTCTAAAAACCTCCCCCTTTCCCTTTTACTCCACCTACAATGACCTAAACTACTCTTGGACCTATACCCATTTCACCTATACTATGTACTACCCTCCCCATTCCTCCTTTTACCCAATATTCCCCCCATTCCTAAATTCCATTTTTACCCACCCACAAAACTGAAAAACCAAACAAAACCTAAACCAACACTACAATAATACTCTAATCTATCAAATCAACAAAGAGTAGGGTGCTTACCTCGTCGCGCTTCCACCATTTTGGTGGCATGTTTAGCCATTGTATCGATGGCCCACCCAATCCCTCTCTGGACCTCTGCCATCACCGAATAGCTACTCATAACCTCTGACCAATCAAATCTCTCACCCTGATCCCATGGACCCACTACTCACCAACCAATCCCTCGTCAAATCACACTGCCAGCTCACTGTTCCATTTTGTTTGGACACTTTTCTCTCTTTTCTCTCTTTTTGTCATTTTCTCACTTTACACAATAACAAATGAATAACAAAACACATAGATTTTTTTGTTTTTATAACCAACCTGACCTAATTGACGTCGATTACCCTTAACCAGCATTGGTCGCGTGCCCTACCTACCCATCGTCAATTGACCTATACCGACATCGGTTATCTGTGACCGTCCTCGGTCACCCTCACCTGCACATTGCCCTAAATTAACCCCTTTTACCCCACCCTTCACCTTGACCATTTACCCCACCCCACCCTTCACTCGACCATTTACCCCACCTTTCCAATCCTCATCATTTACCCCACCCCACCTTAACCCCTACCTTGGCCTTACCCATGCCGTGACCAAGATATTAAGACTGGACCATCGCTAGTGACCTTTGACCTTATGTGTTCACTATACCTTGCGGCACTTGTTACTGCATTGATTGACCGATGACTTTACATAGCCTATTGTCATGACCATTTATCTTGACCCTACCTTTGGTGTACCGAACATACCTAAACATTCCTGCACCTAACCTACATTGTGTTTCCTGACCATATCCTATACCTTGGATACCAAAATCACTTCAACCTTGTTTGGATAAACTTCTCAACCTTAGACAATGTAGAGTTTACCTGCTTCTTCAACCTAGTAGCGTCTTTAATAGTTTAGACGTGTGCGTGTGTTTGACTGCTTTTCTTTATCTTTGACCCTGACCCATTACCTAGAATGGCCTCGAGTAGACCTTTTACCCTTTTTCCCCGTGCCCACCTACCTTTTCCTCACATTTACCTTTTCTCAAACCACTCACCGATTTTGACTACCGCCTCATCGGTTCTTGGTTTAAGGGAATCACCTTCACCCACACATGGGGCAACCACATCTTATTTTTGTTAGCGTCACTTATGAATACAAGCTATGTAACAAAAGGGGTAAAATGTAGACACTAAAATTAGGTCACACTCCCCTTTGGTCCCTCGACAAATAAACACCCTTCATCACATTCACCTAGCCATGGCCCCTTTCACCTCACTAATATTAATTTAATTAAATTAATTCATTATCCTCACTATATTTATTATTTAAATATATTATTTTAAATAATATCCACACATACTGATTCACTTAGACACCTCACTAAGCGAACTAAACCTAAGATCTCTTCTTAATAAGTTGCCATAACTAACGAAGACTTACCCAAACCCTAAAAATCAATGCCTACATTCCCTCTAACCACATTCCCACATGCTTACAAGAAGCTCTTATTATAATCCATGTGTTAATGACATGAGATCGAGGAAATCAAGAGGATCTCCCTAGTTTAGTAAACCTAGTAAATCCCACCTTGACCAATGCTGGTTACCCCTAACCATCACCGGTTAAGCTAGAACTTTTGTCGGTTACCCTTTTAACCCAAAAACAACCTTATTCTCAAGGTTGGAGGTTGAAAAAAAGAAGGTTGGAAAATGTTGGCGGAAAGGTTGGAAATCATTAACACATCTCAGAGAGATAACACATCTTTAGAGAGTGAATTCCAAAGAGAACATGCATGCAAGGAAGGAGATCAAGCACTTTCTCTTGCATAGCCATCCCAACCATGATCTGATCTAACCAAGCAAAGAAGAATGTACATGCAGCAAATACGAAGCTTTTTTTTTAGTTGGTTATCACTTGGAGTCTTCAAACCTCTCATTAGCACCTCCATCCCTCACTCACATACATCCAGGACCAGAATCCCAGTAAGTATAATGTTATACTTCTCTAGTTTATTTCATTTCATCATTATTTTATCATCTATTGTTTACCTACCCACCTATTGACCTTCTCCAACACTTCCACCTCCATATACCCATTAAAATCTCACCAAATCCTACCCAAGTCACCCAATACCTCATCCCGACTAAAAAAATCCTTTGTGTAATCACAAAGGAGACCCAAAGCTTGTTCTATGGCATTCCCAGATTTCCACAGTAACCGGCACCGGTTACACCTAACCATCGTTGTTCACGCTTAACCGACATCGGTCTCTGTATTTGCCCATACAACCTAGAACAGAGACCTACCCACCTAATTTCATCTCACCCTCATCCATCTGTGAATATACCTGAGACCTCTATCGGACTGTAGAGATCCGTAACCATTCATTTGACCGATGGATCCTATTTTGACCTAGCCTTGTTGGATTAGATCTATTTCTTATTGTGTTTTAAGTGAGATACCTAAATCATTTCTAGCTACAATAGGATTAAATTTTTTTACAACATTAAATTGTTTAAAATAGTGGACTGACAACCATATAGGAAGTATCAAACTTCTCGAGATCTAACATAGGCTAGGTAGTTCACGACATATATTGTTTAATTCCTTCCGGTGGTCTTGCTTTTCATTACAGGTAGTCCCTCCTAGCCAAAGGAAGTTCTCACAATCAGCTATGGATTCGGAAGTCATATGTGTGCAACAAAACATCAACCAACATTTGAACAGTATTCCTCCTACATCTCATTTACCCTATTTGTTTCAAATCAATACTTCAAAGAAACAATCTAGAATCAGTGAAACAATGGGAACTATGGTGATCTAATCATCTAAATAAATGAATTCTTACCTCACTTGGTTAGGCATAATGGAGTTGTTGAGGAGAATGAAAACACAAATAAGTATTTCAATATTGGTATCACCAAATAATCTCCGAATCGGCTACGGAATGTGGGGAATTGTCCTATGTTGTCCTCGTATAATTCTCCGTAAAAGGTCTTAGAGGTGTAGGAGGAAACATGTGAATATGAAAATTGTGTGAATTATGGAAGTTAGTTTTATCTAGGATGATTTGTCTAGAACTCCTAATCATATGTTGGACACTAGCAATCGTGAGATGATAATAGGTGGTAGCGGTGAGTTCGGAAAACTAAGGTTCTAAGGCCCGTGTCAATGTTTATAAATAGTCCAGTTGTGTTCACTTGTGGGAATAAAGGATCATATAGGTAATATCTTGGTTGTTGAGGGACTTGAATGTTCATGTGGGATGTAGAAACTACTAAAGAAAAGAAACAAACAATCTCTCAAATAAAACTGCAAGAGGGTAAGGTTAATCCAAATCCAACCAGGGGTACGTGGGGAGATGTGTTAACTCCTTTCTAATTAACTCTATGTTCCTAATTTAACAAATGGAAATAAACATATTTAAATCAACTCAATTCAATTACTTTCCTCAAATTTAATTAAATCTACGTGTTTCCAGTAGCTAATTAACAAATGAAAGCTAACTAATTTAACAAAGGAAACAACTAATCTATTTTTTTGTTATTTTTGATGATTTCAAATGAAATGAAATAAACCAAATAAAGAACTAATTAATACAATATTTTTTCTATTTTTGAATACTTACCGAAAATAGAAGAAATACGCATAAAAAAATTAAACTTTCTCTAATTAACAAAAAATGCTTCTACACTAAATTGACAGAACTAAACAAGCAATCAACTCGATGTGGATTTTTCCTTATGCAGAGTGGATCTAATCTATTCTAATAAAATAAAATATTTCCAAATTTTACTTATGGATATACAACTTCCTCTGTTCTTACCTCAAATTCACAAGAAGAAAGATAAAGCTTCTCGTAAGCGTTCTTCCCCGAACTTCCCAATAGAATCAACATGATATATGGAAGCTTATAAAAATGAAGGGAACTTATAATAACACTAAAAAGATGTAGAATATCCTTCTAGAAAAACTTCCCATGCAAACAAATAGGGATAGGCCGAGAAGTAGCTTTCAATAAAAGCTTTGTGTAAATAAAGGAAAGCTAAAGTATTACATTTATTTGAATTGATGTACTCTAATTAGATAAAGAAAATATGGAATAAGATCTAATTAGATAAAGAAAAATTTAAGAATCAATGGATACGCAACATGGAATCGTAGAATGTGGCAGGTTCCCAGTGCTAGCTCTTCTTTAGTGTCCCCTCGCTTCTTTTCCTATTTGGTGCTCAAGTGAGTCCAGGGGAATTGTGTTGGCTTGTGTGGAAGAAATGATGAAGAAACGTTGGAGCTGGAATGGATAGAAAGTAATCTTGTGGTAATGTAGGAGATATAATAACAAGGCAAGAAAAATTAGTTTTCTTTTTTATTTCTCGGCAGGATTATGGGAAACATAACAATGTAATTCAAAACAATAATATCCAACCAATGCTCTAGATAGAATCTTGGATCTTATAGGAAAAAGGTAGAGAAATGGTCTAAGCCATTTGAAAGTTAAGAAATTCCACCTCTCTCAAAGAAGGGGTAGTTAACTCACAATTAAAAAAGGAATGGAAGGAGAAGTTGGTACGCATCAAATGATCTCAAGAAAAACCAAATTGGTTAAGAAACATGTGCTAAAATCAAGTTTGAAGAAGTTGACATGTGTTCAGAACACGCCAAAAGAGTCTCGGTTAAATGTGCATGAGACTTCCGGTCTCATGGAGATGGTGGGAGTGTAACCACCAGGAGGTTAAGAAACCACAACTCAAATTCCAAGGAAAAAGCTACGAAAGAGATAAAGGAAAGTAGGAAAAGCATGGAAATGGTTAAGGGAAGCATTTTAGGCTATAAATATATACTGCAAATGAGAAATTGGACTAAAAACCATTGGAAAAGATATTAATCATCATTAGGGATTTTGAACCGTTCCAAAAATGTAGAACATGAAAAATTGGGTGCATATAGTGTCCCCTTAGGGGTATTAAGATGATACCATATCCTCCCTTGGGCTTGCATTTGGATCCATAAAAATATAAAGTCATTTTGGTGAGGGGATTTTCCTGAAATAGGAGGTCTATAGATTCATTAGGGAACCGAGTATCGAAATGTTGATTGTTGGTTAAGGGCGCCTCTGCAAGGTGGTCCATGATGACTTGTATTCTGATGGAATAATTCTAATGCAAACTAGGTTAGGAGCATGATCCATCTGATAATTAGTTGATTATGGTAAGGTTTGGAATATATGAACTTTAAGGGACTGGAGCTTGTGACTACATACATTTTATGGATGAGGATGTAGTGACAAAGCTTGGAGGATATGAAAAATAGGGCACAACATAGTTTTTCAAGGTAGGTGTAGTGGGCATTATAATCAATGAGAGTATAAATTATGTAGTAGACAAGATGTTCTCTATTTTGGTCATCTTAGTGAGCAAGCATGGCTCCTAGGGCACGATCATTAGAAAAAATGTATAAGAAGAATGATTAATCCTCTTTAGGAGGTACAAGCATAAGAGGTGATAGAAGATATTATTTAAGGGCCTTAAAGGCTTCTTGAAGGTGCATCCCATTTATATTGAACATTATTTTTAAGGAGGTGATGAAAGGGTTTGAAGTGATTAGATAGTTGTGTGATAATGTTGCAAATGGGCTGTAGTTTTCCTTACAAAATATGTAGTTGTTTTAGGTTAGACAAAGGAGGAATTTCTAAAATGGATTTTATTTTGGCTGGATCTAATTCAATTCTTATAATGGAAATGATGAAATCAAGTAGTTTACCACTCATTACTATGAAAACACATTTATTAGGATTGATATAGAGAAAAAACTGGATCATTCGGTCAAATATTTTGTCTAAGATGAATAAGTATTCTTTACAGATTTTAGACTTGTTGAGGAGGTCATCTACATAGTCTTCAATGGTCTTATGGATTAGGTCATGGAAGATATAAGTCATGGCTGATTGGTAGGTTGCTCCTGTATTTTTTAAACCAAAAGGCATGAAACTATAACAAAATGTCCCATGTTGGGTAGTAAAGTATATTTTATGATGATCTTTAGGGGTGATGAGGACTTGATTATACTTTGAAAAACCATACATGAGGGATAAAATTTCATGACATACTATGAGATATACTAGTTGATCGATATTAGGAAGGGGAAAATCACCTTTGGGACATGTGAGATTAAGGTATTGGAAGTTGGTACACATGTAGAGTTTCCTAGATGATTTTTGTACTAGCACAATTTTAGATATCCATTGTGGGTAATTGATAAGTTTGATAAAGTTGACAAATAAAAGGCATTGTAATTTTTCTTTTTCAAGAGGGCTACATGAGGATGTGTTTTCCAAATATTTTACTTCATAAGCTTTGTTTTAGGGAGGGTGATGATGTTGTGTATGATTATATTAGGATAAATTCATAGCATGTCATTATTGGACCAAATAAAGGCTTGGCCTAATTTAGATAAAAGGTGGTAAAGTATTATTATTCCTAAAGATTTCAGGATTTCCCATTTTGTAAAATGTGTGGAATTTTGGGGGTTCCATGTTAATATCGATAGTGGATTCATTCAAAAGAGTGGAGGTGTCGGGGTAAATTTTTTGTGTTGGTGGGTCTATTTTTCTCCCATGTAAGTCAAGATGGAGTCTCCACCTTGAAATTATAAAACATGGACAATAGGATAATATTATTCTATCATGCTATAAAAAATTAAAGAAAAGGTTTTAATTTGATCCTCATCTTGGTAAGTGAAATGCCATAGAGAAATGGTATTGGATATTTTTTTAGGGGGATGTAAATTTCATTGTTTATTTTTATGGATATCTCGGTGTTGATGAGAAATTTTGTTGGGTGGAAAAATTTGTGGGTTTCTTACCAACGCTCTGGGAATCAAAGTCCCTCTACTTAAATGGTGTAGCTTCCGTGTTTGCATACACGTGAAAGTGTGGGGTTTTCCCGTGGCCTTTTAGCCAAGGATATAACTCGGGTACTCCAATGACCCTATGGAAAAGTTATAAATTACTTGCTAGAGAAGAATTTTTCAGGAGAGCGGGAAAGGGAGTGAGTAAAGAGAAAGTAGAACTAATGTTAGGGTAGAAAATCAAATTCCTGCACACACTAGTTAGAATTTTCAACACATGCATTTATGAGAAGAAACAAAAAAAAATTCCATGTTATTGGCTAGAGGAAACCATGCATACAAATATTCACACATTCATATGATTTGGAAAACAAAAAATTATTCCTTAGCATTTCGATTAAATTTGTACATAGTGTGATAATGGAGGAAAAGTAGTGGGGAAAATAGAAGAAAATGGCTAACTCTTTTTTCTTCCACAAGTAGGAAAAAGATCTCTCATGAATTCATAAATTCGCAACCAACTATAGAAGCCAAAAATGAGATACCTTTACATTTTATAAGAAGAGGAGTGACTCCTCATATGCCCCCCAATGACTCTTCATATGTCTCAAAATAACTTAAACTTTTCATATTCCTAGAAAAAAATTTAAGTCCCTTTTTATAACATAAAGGTGACTTTTATACATTAGAAAACTAAAGTTAATTTTATTACATTAGAGACATATGAAAAAGTGCAACCCCAAGACAAAATTAGAACATCGAAGAGAGAGAAAGTGTAGTGTCCACTTCCCTTTGACACCTTTGGATGCTTATTTTGATATCTTATTTTACGTAATGGACATTATTATGCTTTGATTTAGTATGATGTTAGATATTTGATCATGGATTATTGTGATCTTGATTTGGTTACGATGCACGATGATTATTAGAGACACTCATATGAGGATGATGATATACTATTTGACATGGATGTTTTATGAATGTTGTTCAGACATGTGATTTTTGATATTGTGAGTAGACTAGAAAATGGATATTATATGATGATGACATAGTTGTTGATATAAATTGTATGTGATAATGTTAAATTGCCTTGATGTTGTTGTGATTCACATACTTAGATGATTTTGTGATTTTATTTGTATCATATTGGATGTTCTGATATGGCCATGAGGCCGAAGGAGGTATTTGTATTTTGCAAGTTAAAAATATCACAACAAAAATCGGGGGATCGAGACCAACCACAATGGAATTCTAGGTGAATTTGACAAGGTCACCATGGCAACTTGTTTTATTGTGTTGTGTGTTGTTTTGTTAGGGATTCCCATGGGGGATTACCTTTACATGTGACCATGGGTATTGTGTATTTTATTAATGTGGTTAATTTTTATTATTGTTGTATGTATTTTATTAGTGATGTGTCCCTTTCTTTAATTAAAATGTGGTAGATTAATGTGGGAAATCATATGGTTAAAATTTAAATAAATAAGAATGGGATATGGGAATTGATAATGGAAGTTGTTGGCTGTTTGCATTTAATATGTAAGGGTTGTGTAAGAGTTGTGTAAGTCTTATTTTGGAGTATGAAATACTCCACCTCCATGGAAATTCAAATTTGTCCTTGGGGGCTGTTTTAGGAGGCTTGTGGGACAAGTAAAACTTGTCCCATACCTCTAAATTTAATTTACCAACCATACTTATGGTTGGAGGGGTGATTTTGGACTTTTATAATGCATTTTGTTAATCATGTTGCATTGTTTTGATTGCACTCTCTTACATTTTATTTAATTTGCAGTCCTTTGGGGTGTGGGATTTTTGGAGTGTGCAAGTAACTTGTCATTTTTTCACCCACCCCTTTATTGTGTTTGGGAGAATGAAATTTTTATTTTGTGTTTGAATTTGAGGATGTGTGATGTGGCATCCTACATGGATCCACATCATCCTCTTCTCTTCCCTCTTCTATAAAATTCAAACTCTTTGCTTGTTTTGGGTTGTTGAATCATTTTGCAACTTCCTTGGGGCACATTTTCTTGGGTTGGAGCTCTTGCTTTTGGAAGGATCTTGGAGAAATCTTTGCATGCTTGGGAGATTGCTGTTTTAGGACTGTGTTTTGTGGCATTGAAAGCTTGCTATTGGAAACAAAAGTACCATGGAGAGGTAGGAGTTTAACCTTTCTTTCATGCTGTTATTTTCTTGTTGTGTTGTGTGAATGGTGAATGTTGTTATGCTTTGTTTGGCTAGTTGGGTAGACTGCCATAGGAATGGTGTAGGAGAAGGCTATGGGGAATCCATGTGGGGGGCATAAGGGAATGCCATTGGCATCAGAATTTTGTGGAGGAGTTTGGGTTTGCGATCCACCATGGAAAAGAAATAGCTTGAATTTCTTACTTTGTGGGGGCATAAGGAAATATGTGGGGGCATAAGGAGGGATTTGTGGGGGCATAAGGATGTACGTGTGATGAATTAATTTGGAAGTTTGTTTTGGTGGATGACTAATCTCTAATTGGGAGGAATAAGTAGCTTCCCCATAGACCTTGCTGCTTTGGCTTGCATGATCAAGCCTGAGTTCTATTTTGGAATGTCTTCAAATGCAGTTGTGAACTGTTGTTTTGTGTTGAATTGTATTTTATATGGATTATGCATGTTGAAAGAATGTTGTGTGTTATGGAAGCTAGTTGTTTCCATGGGTTGGTTCACACTTATTATTGTGTTTTGGTTTGGGCTTGGGGGCCAATGATGAAGGAAGGATTATCCTTTCATTGGATGTCTTGGTTGGGTGGAGAGTGTTGCCTTTCCCCCACTTTTGTTGTGATCAACTTGGAGAAAAAGGAAACTTGCATGTTGCTGTTCGGAGCAAAGGAAAATGTAGTTTGATAGTCCCTTGTGAAACATACTCATTTGTAATCCTTTCCCACTTGATGTGGATGAGATTGTAATGTATATTTGTATAGAAAATATGTATGTAATTGATTATGAAAGTGGATATTCAAATTGTGAAAGACATTTACATTCTAGCTCTGTACATTGGAAAGAAAGAAATAGAAATGTGTTATTGCATTCAAACATGGAAAGAATGTAAAGATGTATCTCCTTTTGAATTAATAAAGAATTGCAAGTTCATCTCTCATTGCATTGTTGGGTTGAGTTGGAATATCAAATTGTGATTGGAATCTCTGTTTAATTGCAAAGGAAAGAAAATACGTATGAAGGAAGTATATTGCTTGTTTCTTTTGGAAATATATGAAATTGGAAATCAGACTTTACCATTTAGCTTTGAAATGATTTTTTTACAAAAAAATAAATGTATTAGACCAGATTAGAAATAAAATATCACACTTAAATGATAAATTGGATATACAAAATTTTCCTAGAAATGAATCTCTGCTGCAAATTTTAAAACTGGAAAATTTAATCAAAATGTACAGTTCGGACCTGCACATAATAATCAACTTGAAATTGATATGATTTAGCATGTTAAGACATCAATGAACTCAAATTGACAAAGAAAACTTAAGAAAACAATTTAACCATTTCCAAATCGAACCCAATCCCTTTCACAGTCGTTTTCTATCAATTGTCGAAAAACGTGAATTGGAAATCAAGCAAGCAAATCTACTTTCCTAAAACACTTTAAATCCTTCCTAGAGTAATCCTCCATGTCTATTTGGCATGTTGAGTGAAGAAGGAGATCAAATTGAACAAAAATTTATAAGTTAAAATTTACCAATTTCCTATTTAAAATCCTGTAGATCATTTTTTAAAATTGAACCCTTAAACTTTACTAGAATGTAAAATTTATGATTCCTATGCAAAGAGGACATCGAGATATTTCCAAAAAGTCCTTGTTTTCTGAAAACCAATCTTTCTAGCTCAAGTTATGGCCCTCTGAAGTTTTCCTACCTTGGCGGGAAAATTTGGGACAATTTTCCACACATGCGCGGGCCGCTGCTCGAAAATTGCCTGTTAAAAATCCTTAGAATTTTTTTGAAAAATTTACTTGGGATTTTTTTGAATTTTTCTCTACCATCCCGTAGCCAATTAGAGGCTACCAAGTGTCCTTACGGGGTAGTGGTGGAGGCGGGAAATTATTTTTTCCCTTAGGCCTTTTGAAAGTTTTGGGAAAATTTTACCCTTTTCCCCGTCGGCCCGCATCCTATCACAGGCTACCACGTGGTAGCATGAAGTGACATTGGGGGTGGGGAGACCCTCGCCACTCTTCCTTTTAAATTTTTTGTTTGGGAAATTTTTTATTAATTTTCCTACAACCCCGCACTCCCGCCCTGCATCGGGGAAGTCTCCTCCATGGACATGTGGATCTGTGTGGCAAGCTAACCCCTTTTTCCTCCCTTTGGAGAAATTCACCAATTATATCTGCCACCACCTCTCCCTCTCTCTTCTCCCCATGGGGAATTGTGGAGTGCCATGTGTCCCTGGCAGATCCGCAAGCACATGGACACCAATTGGTGTTTTCTTCCCCTTAGGTGAAAATTTCCTAAATTTTCCCGCCGCCCTGCCCTTCCCTCTTTCTCTTCGCTTTAGCTTAGAGCCTCGCCACGTGTCTTGGAGGATCCATAGAGGTGCGAGAAGAAGTTTTAAATTTTCACCCGCATGAGGAAAAATTGCAAATGCCATCCCACGACCCACCAACCTAGAAAAAGTGTCTTTGCCTCCTCTTGACATGTGTCTGTTTGGGGAAAATTTGACCCCTGAAGTCCGCTTGCCCATATCTGGATTTTTATAAGGAGTTTGGAAGACTTATTTATCTCATCGAAAAGGTGAGAAAATTTCCTATCTAATGGGAATGATTTAGGGAAATTTGGAATGCATTAAGTGTGAGAAAAATAAAGTTGAAAGTCTGAGACTGTTAGAGGGGGGCTATGGTGATATTTTACCCCACGAACCTAGCTGAAACTTCTAATCTTATAATGTCAACCTTGTGACATCCGTTAATTGTTAATAAATGAAAAGTATGCTCTAATAATTTTAGACTTGTTCCAAAACCTCGTTATTGTCAATCTGTTGTCTTAACCTAGTTATGGATACTTATAACAAAAAAATATTATTCCATAAATTTCCTGACTAAGCTTAGGTTGTTTCTTAAGTCTCAAGTGGGTTGTTTTAACCGGGCACCATAGAAAGTTGGGGGTGATAAAAGATAGAGATAAAAGGAAGAATAAGGAGAAAGAATCATGCCGAAGATGAAGATCGAGCTGATCTTGTGACTTGATCGATGGAATGCTCCAATATGATGAACTCGGATCCTTGAACTCCTTATGCCTCGAGAAACCTCCTTCATATGACTCACAGACACTTTGAGATTTAGTGTTTAGGAACACTATTTAGATGATCACCTCAATGGCTGTGAGTGTTTCTTATGGAGGTCCCCTCCGAAGAATGATAAGAATGGAAACTTCCCTTCGATATGAAAATTCCAATGGAGTATAAATTGAACATTTTGATGATGACGATTACCATTCCTCTTTATACATGACCTGTAGGAAATCTGGATGTCAAACTGGAACAATTTCCATAAGACCTTGAATCCTCCAAATTTTTGAAGTTCTCATGAATGACACTATTATCCCTAACACCTCAATGAACCGGTATAACATTTGAAAACTTGAACTTCATGAATTTTGAAACACCTACCATACTTGGAACAAACACTTACTATTTTTAGTGAATGTCAAGATTCACCTTTTTGGATCCCAATAAATGATGTTGGCTCAATGATTATCTCCTATGTGCACTTCTTTTATGAAATCTAATTCATGGAACAACTTACTATTTATAGCAAGTTCCTACAAGACAACTTACTATTTTTAGTAAGTGATGATTTTTGGCCGAGATGACTGCACCGATGAGTTTTACTTGTATTACTCTCCCTATGTACACTATCTTCTCCTTGATTTATCTTCTAAGGTGACCTGCTAAAAATGGCAGGCACCGATATGAGAGACTAACTATTTTTAGTAAGTGATGAATTCTTCCATTTCTAGCACTGGAATACCGCTATGACCTTCCAAATATCTCTTGTCTACACCACCTTTGTCCGCAACTGATTATGGTACTAGCTTACACAAAATAGCCAGTCCCTATGTAGGAAGAATTTCTATTTTTGAAAGTCGGTATATAGTGGTCGGTTTCCACGAAACAAATGTTTTTGATATGGGTTTTCATCCAATAGTTCTCCTTTAGAATTTTAGCTTCACCCGATTGTTGGTTTGAGAGATTTTAAATTTCAATTTTTTTACCATGGGAAATTGGGGTTTCTTTGCTGCAAAAATATGGGGTGTGTTTTCAAAATATTTCACTTGGATCCTCATGGTCTATGAAAAAATAAATGACTGCAAGAAATGACATCTCAATTCATTCAACGGTTTGCAAGCTACAAAGATTTTTCACTTCATGGGTTACAAAGTCATTTTGGTGAAGAACAAGCTTGAAGCCTTCAAAAATCCATGATTTTTATAATTTTCTCTTCATCCGATCATGGAAAAATGGTAGAAATGGGTCTAATCTTCTGATTCTTCTTAAAAATCTTCAAAAATGACATCCTTCCTTGGAATCACCAAGTGTGCCCACTCAAAATAAACTCACCTAGGAAGCACATAGGGTTTTCTAAAAAATATGAATGTTATATCATGTATAGGATCCTCTCAAATTTCTGAGGAGTATTTTTTTTCCTCCTAATTCCTTATAGAGCTCCCACAATTGTCTGATGAAGATCAGATACCTATTTTGACTACCTTCTCCTCACAGGGGTTGAGACTGGGTCATATGAAAAACCACGTGGAAATAAGGGGGATGGAAAATTTTTGTGTCTCTTACATCCATTTGTAAAATAGAAAAAGGGGACATGAAATTTCCCTTCATTTTGGTGAGGACATGTGGTGGGTATGTATGGTTACATGGGTGCACAAGTCAAATTGGTCAACGAGGGCTAATGGGCAAGTTCTTGGTCATATGGTGACTGGGGATAAAATGGTTGGGAAATTTTTTTGTCCCATTTTACCTTTTCAAAAGGGAAAAATGGGACATGAAAATTCACCTTAACCATAGGCTACCACGTGTCCCATCAGAAATTTGACTAAGTATGAGAGAGCGTACCTTGGGACCAACTTGTGAAGGTAATATCTCAAGCTCTGGATGAATTTTGAGGTGAAATTTTATATTATTACACCTTAAAATAAGAAAAAGAATCCAATGATGATGGTATCAATATCCAATTATGAATTAATCACCTCAAAATGGCCCCTTATTTCTCGGGATCACTTGTTGTGCGCCATAAGAATGAGTTACCTCGGAAAGTTTATGGTGTTTCAATATGTCCCATTTTTCCCACCATGTAGAGTATTGAAAATTATTTCCATAGGTAATTTTTGGAATTAAAATTCCTCACGGGTCTCTCATAATATTTATTTAAAGCTCAGGCCCTCTTTCATGATACATGCTCCTTCAGGCCCGAAAGCCTGCTTCTAGTGAATTGGCTACAAAACTTATGAATCTTCCCTGAATCTTCCAAATTCATTTCACTGATGTTACTAGCATTTGAATAATCCTCCATGATGATTTTTATCTTTTTATCTTCTCCAAGGGTGGTGCACTAGTCTTAGGAAGGCTGATGATAGCCCTTCCCAAAACTGTTTGAATGCTTGAATGTTCTAGAAGATCCTAAATCACCTAGGGGGACTGATTTTACTTTCCTAAATCACCTAGGGGACACTTAAAATTCACATAGGGATCATTTGAATTACAAGATAAGACTAGTGATTGGGATAAAATGACCTAGAGGTGTCTTAGGAAGGTATGAATTTGAAATTTTTGACACTATGGTATGGTTGTCTTGCTTAATAGTGAATTTTTCCCCTTGCAAAATTATAGGACAACAAATGGCTCTAGCTTGGGGACATGTTACGAGACTGAGAAAAAGAAGGACATGACATGAGAAATCTTAGAATCTTAGTTTATAATATGTTGACCAATGCCTTATCCGTTGGGCTTTATAGAGTCACATACAACTCATGAGAGATAACAAGAAAGGAAGAACACACACACACACAACACATGAAAAGGAAATAATGCACACAACCAAAAGAGAAACACACACCTAAATCACCTATGATATAATGTGGGGACAAACCGCTTTCACTGAAGCACTTTTCATTCCTTAGAGGTCACCCCTGAGTGGGTAACACTACGTATTGATGTTCAACAAAGCCATTGACTAGTTCCAGAAAGTAGCCTCCCTTCCTCAACCACTTATGAAATATAAGTGCATTCACATTTTCCTATATACTTTGTAGGAGTGAGCTTACATGAGATTCTAGATGCTCGGTCTTCACTTAGAGATTCCATTGCCTTCATTTCCTTTGAAATTTGTTTCTACGCCTATCCACACTATTGATTTTTTCTATCATACTATTTCTACTGTGGAGTACCTTGAGTTTTCATTTTCCACCCATTCATGTTCATGGGAATCATTTCTACCATAAGAATATAATTCACCTTTTTGAATCACATCAATATGAGGAGTTTAAGTGTTGAATGAAGGATCACAAATAACCTCATATCCATCATGAAATATTTTAAAATTGGGTGAATAATCATACATGACCTCATGCCTATCCTATATGGATATATCTTGAATCAAGTGGTCGAGACTCACCTCGGGATATTCTATACCTTCTGCTACATCCAAAATGTCCTGAACTAAATTCTTCTTTGAAGTTACCCAAAGCTCACCTTTGCCTTTATTTGAAGTATCTTCATTTTGAACTTCAAGGAAACCATTAGGAAGCATTGTTTCTTTATTTTTACCATCATGAAATTCTACCACTTATTTTTCAAGAGGAATCCCAAATTTGAGGGCTTCAAAATTCTCTTCTTCAGCTTCTTCATAAGAGAAAGATTCCTCCTTTTCAAATGGGAAAGAAAAGACCTCACTTTCATCATCACCTTCATCATCCATTGGCTCGGAGAGACATCAGGTTCTTTTCCTTGCTTTTCTCCATCATGAAAAATCTCTAAATTATTCAAGGGATTAGGATTTGATTCATGTTTGTCTTGCAAATCCATATCCTGCATCATGAGTTCGAGACTGAGCTCAAGGTATTTTGTTTCTTCCGTAGCTCTTAAGAGATCTTACACAAATTATTCTTTCAAACTTTTTGAGGGATTATCATAAACTAGATTTATTTCTTCTTCATGGAAGGCATGATTGAGAGAATATTCATCCTCAAATGGGAATGAGAATATCTCCTCCTCTTGGGTAAGCATATAAGCTAATTTCTCACTTTGAAATTCACCAAGAACCAATTCTCCTTCTTTATGGCCCGCATCATCTGGTAATTCAGGGCATATCTTTTTGTAACTTAAATTTTCTTACTACTTCCTCTATATAGATATTCCTCTGGGAAGGAATGTTTGGTCCTATCAAAATTGGGATCTCATCCTCTTCTTCAGTTGTCACAAAATAATTCATCCTCCTACTATTTTGATACAAAATGTTAGCTCTTGGATCTCTTGAATTTTGCACCGTGTACCTCATCTTTTTCACAGGAAGCAAATTCTCCATATCTCCTTTCATTGGTATGGTGGCAGAAGACCAATTCATCTGAATTTTCCCTCCCAAGTCTTGGTAGAAGATTCATCCTAACAAAATTCCAAAATTTGTTGGGATGTCCGCTACCAAAATAGTCATTGATATCTTTTTATCTGGAAACTCAAGCAAGAGCCACTTGTGCATCTTTGATCTTCCCTACAAGTGATACTTCCTTTGACTCCATGGAGTAACAAGAGACATCGGGTGGAGTCATGGTGAGTTAATAAGATTTATAAACCTTAATAGGCATTATATTATCAGAGGCACCAAAATCTATAATGCAATTATTCAATATGTATTCTCCAATGAGAAGGGAGACATAGAAAGGATCGACCTTGTTTGTCTTTGATGCACTCATGGAAAACATGTTATATGAGGGAGGCTTAAGTGGGTTCGGCCATATTACTTTGGAGCTAGGGGTTACAACATTGGGTGTTTAACTACCATTCATGATATATCATATGAATCTCTCAAATTGTTCAGGGTGGGTCCACAAATATCTGATTTCAGTAATATGCACTTTGGAGTTGTTCACATATTCTATGAAGTCAAAAGGGGTACATGCAGACAACGGGGGATGAAGGGACTACTTTTGGAGTTGGGATAGGTTTGGAAGCAGGGGTTGATGTTTGGGGAAAAGAGGATGTTTTAAAAGGTAAAGTGGAAGATTTTGAAGCACTAGATTTTATAGGAGTAGATTTAGATTTAGAACTAGAATAATCATTGGAAGACTTACTTGGAATTGCGGGTGACCTCCCATTCGTCACAGGGTTAGTTTTATCCAATGAAGACTCCATGCAAGGTGGGAGTAGAGATCCTCGATTGATTATATTATTTTTGAATTCACCATAAGAGGATCTTCATTTTTCTTTCTCTTTGTGGCAGCAATAGAGTAAGAGGACCCCTTTTGAGACCAAGAATGTGTAAACATGATAGATGAGAAACTGGGCTCATATTTGTCATCATATTCATCACCTCCAAAATACTCACAAAATTTAATTTGTGTGTCATTATCTACTTCCTCAACCTCCATAGGGTTGTTATCTTCACTTTCTAATTCCAATCCTTCTTCATATTCTTGAGTCCTACAACGAGCATTGATAGGTAAGGCCTTCAAGGAAAGCCTTCAGGGTTCTCATGCAATTTGATTTCTATTATTTTTGTAAGGATACACTCTTTCAAAAAATTCCCTCTTCAATGATGTCATTTCATTTTCTAATTTCTACAAGAATGGATCTATTATCTCATCTCTAGGATGCTTGGCTTTAACCATTGAGGGGTTCTTGATCTTTCCAGATATCATGATATCATCATCAATTTCATTGGCCATTCTTTGTGCTTTTGAAATATTCCTTGGTTAAAATATACGTAGGAAAAATCCTACCTCCGATGACTAAGCATTGATGAAGAATCTCTTGATGTTATTTTCAGATGGCAAGTCTTCTTTTGCTATTGTGTAGAGTAACCATTGAAATGAGCCATGAAGTCTCTCATAGTTTCATTCTCTCCTTTTTTTTTATTACCAATTGAACAAGGAGATCTTGACAATCCTTAGTAGATTTGAATCTTTCCTCAAACTTTCTTTTTATGTCATTCAAAAAATTTATGGATCGGGTAGGAAGGAGGTAGAACCATTCTGCCACTTTCTCTTAGAGAGACTCTATGAACAATATTAGGGTGAAATTTTCATGTTGGACACCAAGAATCCCACATGATGTGGTGAAGGCTGATATGTGCTCTTCAGGGAGTTGTGTTCCATCACATTTGAACTTGGGAAAGTTATTGTGGGAATCACAAGTCAATAAATTATGAAGAGGGGGTTCAAGAGAAAGTGGGATTGTATTTATTCCCCATGGAATAATGGGTTGAAGTGTTTATGCTTCATCCACTATTGTTGTTTAGACTTCAGATTCTACCTCGGAAACTTCTTCTCCCAATTCTTCTTCTGGTTATTTTTTCTTCTTGATTAGGAAATTCATTTTTCAATGGCATGTAAAAATGGGAGAATTTGTAGGAGTTTCAATAGGGGTTTGGATCAGATTACTAGATGAACCACTTGAAGACCTAGAAGGGGAGGATTCTTGAGAAAAATAGTAAGGGTTATCTTTGATTTTTCCTGTTGATTTTGTAAAGCCTCAAAATTGGGATCAACAATTCCTCTCAACCTACTAAGTCTGGTGTATCTTCTTTCAGCCAACTTTTAGAGAATATTATGATTGGAATATGAAAGGAAATTGTGGAATATGAAAGGTCACTTATGGGAAACAACAACGTGTTGTTTAGTAATGGATATCCATCAATTCCAATTTTTAACTTTTAATTTTTTCAATTTTCAAATTTTTTTTTTTTTTGGATATTTTATTATTTTTTGGTAATTTCTTGATCTTGTGATCATATTTTGGGTGTAGACGCTACCAAGCTTGCTCCATGGTGGGCACTAAAAATTTTTGGGGAAAAAATTTGTTGAGTGGAAAAATTTGTGGGTTTCTTGCCAACACTCTGGGAATCGAAGTCCCTCTACTTAAACAATGCAACTTCCATGTTTTTATGCACATGAAAAGGTTGGATTTTATTGGTGGCCTTGTAGCCAAGGATCCAACAAGGGCACTCAACCGACCTTGTGGAAAATCTAGAAATTACTTGCTAGAGAAGAGTTTGTTAGGAGACTGGGAAAGGGGAGTGAGAAAATAGATAACAAAACTAATGTTGCGGGTAGAAAATTAGATTCCTGCACACACTAGTTATAAATTTGAACACATGTATTTATGAGAAGAAAAAACCGAAAATTCCATGCCATTGGCTAGAGGAAACCATACATAAAAACATACACACACTCAAAATTGAAACTTCTTCCTTAGCATTTCAATTAAAGTTGTACATAGTGTTATAATGGAGGAAAAGTAGTGGGGAAAATAGAAGAAAATGGCTAACTCTTTGATCTTCCACAACTAGGCAAAAGCTCTCTCGGTAATTCAAAAATTTACAACCAACTAGTGAAGCCAAAAATGAGACGCCTTTACATTTTATAAGAAGAGGAGTGACTCCTCATATGCCCCCCAATGACTCTTCATATGTCTCGAAATAACTTAAACTTTTCATCTTCCTAGAAAACATTTAAGTCCCTTTTTATAACATAAAGGTGACTTTTATACATTAGAAAACTAAAGTTACTTTTATTACATTAGATACATATGAAAAAGTGCAAACCCAACACAAAATTAGAACATTAAAGAGAGAAAATGTTGGGGGTGAGAAAAGAGAGAGAGAGAAGGAAGGAGGAAGAATCATGTTGATGATGAAGAGTAAGCTGATCTTGCTGACTTGATCTAATGGAATGCTCCAATATGATGAACTTTGGATCCCTAAACTCCTTACGCCTTGAGAAACCTCCTTCAGATGGTCCACAGACACTTTGAGCTTGAGTGTTTAGGAACATTTTTGGATGATCACTTTGATGGCCATGGGTGTTGCTCATGGAGGTCCCCTCTAAAGAATGTTGAGAATGGAAACCAACCCCTATAATGACCTTTTGCAACACTTCCATGTTGATCTGAAAATTCCAATGGAGTATAACTTGAACATTTTGATGATGAAGATTACCATTCCTCTTTGTGCATGACTTGCGGGTAATATGGATGTAAAAATGGAAAAATTTCCACAAGACCTTTGATCATCCAAATTTTTGAAGTCCTCGTGAATGACACCGCTGCTATCCCTCACACCTCAATGAACTGGTCTCACATTTGAACACTTAAACTTCATGGATTTTGAAACACCTACCAAACTTGGAACAAGCACTTGCTATTTTTAGCAAATGTCAAGATTCACCTTTCTAGATCCCAATTGATGATGTTTCCTTGATAATTACCTTCTCTGTGCACTCCTTCTATGAAATATAGTTTCGAACAACTTAATATTTATAACAAGTGTGTAAAAACAATTTAATACTTTTATTAAGTGATGATTTTTGGCCAAGATGACTGTATGCCGAGTTTTACCTTTATTACTCTCTCGGTGTACACTATCTTCTCCTAGATTTCTCTTATGAGGTGACTTACTAAAAATGGAAGGCACCCATATGGGAGACTTACTATTTTAGTAAGTGATGAATTCCAAAATTTCTAAAGCACTGGGATACCGCTCACGACCTTTTAAATATCTCCTATATACACTTTGCCTTTTCCGCAATCGCTTATGGTATTAGCTTGCAAAAAATAGCCACCCATGTGTAGGAAGACTTACTATTTTTGGAAAGTGGGTCTCTGGTGGTCAGTTTGTGATGAAATGAATGTTTTTGATATGGGTTTTTTCCTAATAGTTCTCCTTTGAAATTTTAGCTTCACCCGACTACCGGTTTGAGAGATTTTAAATTTCATTTTTGTACCATAGGAAATTGAGGTTGCTTTGTTGGAAAAAATATAGGGTGTGTTTGCAAAATGTTTCACTTGGATCCTCATGGCCTCTGAAAAATAAATGATTGCAAAAAATGACATCTTGATTTGTTCAACAGGTTTGCAAGATATGAAGATTTTTCACTTCATGGGTTACAAAGTCATTCTGGCAAAGAAAAAGCCTGAAGCCTTCAAAAATCCATGTTTTTACTTGTTTTATCTTCATCCGATCATGGAAAAATGGTAGCAATGGGTCTAATCTTCTGATTCTTCTTAAAACTCTTCTAAAAATGACATCCTTCCTTGGAATCACCGAGTGTTCCCGTTAAAAATGAACTCACCTAGGAAGTACACTAGGTTTTATGAAAAATATAAATGTTTCATTATGTAGAGGATATTCTCATATTTTTTAGGAGTATTTTTTTCCTCCTAAATCCTTACGGAGCTTCCACAATTGTCCTGATAAAGATCGTGTACCTATTTTGGCTCCCTTCTCCTCAAAGGGGTTGAGAGTGGGTCATATGAAAACCACGTGGAAATAAGGGGGAGGGAGAATTTTCACATCCATTTCATCCATTTTAAAAAGGGAAAAAGGGGACATGAAATTCCCCTTCATTCTGGTGAGGACATGTGGCGGGCATGCATGGTTAGGTGGGTGCACAAGTCAAACTGGTCAACAAGGGCTGATGGGCAAGTTCTTGGTCATATTGGTGATTTGAGGGATAAAAAGGTTTGGGTGAAATTTTGTGTCCCATTTTTCCCTTTGTAAAATGGAAAAATGGGACATGAAAATTCACCTTAACCAAAAAAATTCCACATGTCCCATTAGAAATTTGACTAAGTATGAGAGAGCATACCTTGCGATCAACTTGCGAAGGCAATATCTCCAGCTCCATGATGAATTTTGGGGTGAAATTTTATATGATTACACCTAGAAGAAACCAAATTAATCTGATGGTGAGGTTATCAAGATCTAAATTTCATTGAAAAATCCCCAAATGATCCATTATTTCTCAGGATCGCCAGTTGTGCTCTAGAAGAATGAGTTACCTCGAAAAGTGTATGATGTTTCAATATGTCCCATTTTTTTCCACCATGTATATTATTGAAAATTATTTCCATAGTTACTTTTTTGGACTTAAATTTCCTCATAGGGATCTCATAATATTTCTTTAAATCTCAGGTCCTCTTTCACAGTGCATGCTCCTTCAGCCCAAAAGCCTCGCTTCTCGGTGAATTGGCTACAAAAATTCTCAATCTTCTATGAATATTCCAAAATCATTTCCTTGATGTTTGAAGCACTTAAATACTTATCCAAGATGATTTTTTTCCTTTTCTTTGATTAAGGGTGGTGCACTAGTCTTAGGAAGGCCATTGATAGACCTTCCCAAAATTGCTTGAATGCTTGAATGTTCCAGAAGATCCTAAATCACCTAAGGGAACTGATTTTACTTTCTTAAATCACCTAGGGGACACTTAAAATTCACATAGTGATCATTTTATTAATAGGATAGGACTTGTTATTGGGAAAACTAACTGAGAGGGTCTTGGGAAGGTATGACTTTGAAATGTTTTGACACCGTGGTATGGTTGTCCTATTTGATAGTGAATTTTCCCTCCTTCAAAATTATAGGACAACACTCAACATATGATGAGATGGGGTCTAGGTTGAGCTGAGGGGTAGGAATGATCGTAGAAGTATTTATGAAAAGTAGGCCTTAATTCTCGTGAGGTAATCTAAATTCTTCCAAAGAGAATTTATGAGGGCCTTGTTCATATTTACCCATACCAAATCCTTTCCACGTGCAACAAGAAAGGTAAGTTTGGGTAAATCGTGGTTTTTATAGGAAAGAGAAATTAGAAGAGAAGGATGGTTAGTTGATCACCTTGTGTGTTGTTGGTTTCTTGATATAAGGATGGTCGGTATATATCCTCATAGATGAGATTAATTTTTGATAAGGGGGTTCAAGAGGATGAAACTTATGACTTTTGGATGGTAAAAGGGATTTTTGTATGGATTTACTTGTTCTTGTGGTTTGTGGAGTATATTTAAGGATAATAATTGGTATTCACCTAGTGAGAGCCATTAGAATATAAAATAAAGGGAATCACTTTGTTGGGGAGTTTGGATGATGGTATAAGAGTACTAAAAGTGGCCTCACTGGAGGAGGTGGTACTATTGAGGGGTATTAAGACATCATTAGGTTGGTAAGTCATGTTGCAAGTTTTGAATGGATTAGGATCAACTGGAATAACATGAACTCGTCACTTCATGTTCATATTTTAGGCATCTATGCAAGGTAGAAGGGACATAAAACATTTTCCAAATATAGGGACATACAAGTAGGATATGGTATTATAATTCCCCTTCTACTAGGTAGAAGAGTCTAGGGATGGTATGATTTCGACTTGGAAGGGTAGAACCACTATTCCTAGTGTGGGGGTAATTATGTCAATAAAGATAAGCTTGAGTGTAGTTGAGTGACACACCATGATATTTGGCAAAAATATTCTTGAAGGAATGGGTGGAGATTATATTTATGCTCATTCCATCATCAATCACGACTCGTTTGATATGATTTTGGTTGATTTGGGGTGTGATAAATAATGGGGGATCTTGATCATCCGATTGAGATGTGTGCATTTTGTGGAGTTGAATGTAATGGATGTGGTTTGTTTTAGGGGAAAAATGAAGGTGACCAATGATTGTGGTTTATTTGAAGGGATACACATGGATTGTAATGCCTCGATCATTTCTTGTCGATGTTGTGGGGTGTTTTGGATGAGCTCGTAAGACCATCTTACTCGATTCGATGAATATTTTTTAGGATTATGTTTTGGATGGTTTTGGTGGGTTTGGTTTGGGTCAAGCCAAGGATAAACACCTTATCCTTGGGGGTTGATAGTGAAGGAGACTCGAAGCTAATCCAGGTATATAGACCTTGGATTTGCCTTTTTCTTACATTTTTAGGTCTTGGTTTTGGGTGTATGTAGCTATACGTATTATGTCAATTTGGAAGAAAGGAAATTCAACAATAAGTGATGAGAAAATGTTTGACAACGGATTTTTAATACTGAATTCCATATTGTCCCCTTTTATGTGAATGTTGTTTTGATACTATTGGGGATTTAAGTATGGGTTATTTAGGGTTGGTAGTGGATTGAGATGATATCATTCTACGAGGATATCCTCATTATGAGAGAGTTTTCAGATTTCTATTTTAAGGGACTTACAATTCTCAAAGTGTGATGACCCGGATCTTGTGGTATTTACAATTTTGTTTGGTTAGTACCATATGGGTCATTTTGTATGAGGATTGGAAACTTTGATCAACAATAATGTGATGGTAGAGGCTTGTATGCGAGTTTCTCAATGATGGTAATGTAGGTTATTTTAAAAGGTTTGTGTGGTATGGTGTCCTTTGGAGGGGGTGTTTAGTTTTTAAGTTTACTTATTTTGTGTCCGATTTACAAGGGTGATTAGTGGAATGTGCCTTATTTTTGGAGATAGTATAACATGTTGGAGCCCAAGGGTATTGGAATGATTTTAGAATCATTTGAGATGTGGGTGAAATAAGAGGAGGTTTTATTTGGATTGGTTTGGAATTTTGGATTATGATGTTTAATTTAAAAGAAGGATGGGCCTCCAAAATAGAAGGTAGGGAGTAGACTGTGTATGTGAATGAATTTTTATCTTTGGTTTGTGGTAGTTTAATCTTCCGACATGGGTGTTGTGGTTTTTCCTACTTTTGGATATTCATATTTAAGATTAGTCTATGGCATGTTTTTGTTTTGGGGTTATCTAGTTTAGGTTTCCTGTCGGGCATGGTCCATGAAATTAGATTTGGAAGGTTAGAAGAAGTAGTGGGTGTGTGGATAGTTGATAAGGGTCTCATTTCAATTAGAGGACTTCCCATGAGGAGGTCTAAGAACTTTGGATTTTTAGGGTAAGTGTTGGTAGTGAGTGGATCTTTGTAGGAATGGTATGTTGTGAGATGGGGTTGATGACATAACTGGTAAGGTTCTTGCTGATTTTTTGTAATGAGTTAGTTGTGGGTGAGTGATTAGGAAATGGTTTCTTAAAGACATATAAGTATTGGTTTGTGGGAACATTGGGATTATATAGTTCTAACTCTCCTTTATCTATGGGATTTTAAACCACATTTTCGAAGGATTGGAATTTATTTTAATAATGGCATTTTGCTTGATGTCAGTTGTAAAATTAATCTTCCTATACCACTTGGGTTTAGGTTGAGACTCATAAAAAAATGGGGATGGGTGGTAACTTGATTACACGAGAATTTAGGATATTTTAAAGGAAAATGTCATAATATTATCCTAAAGGTGTATATTGGCTTGATGGTTGAGCCGTTGGTCTATATGATTATGTCTATGAAGAATTAGATTGATTAGATGAGGCTATATTAAGGATGATAGCATTAGCGGTGCCCTTCAAGTTAGGAAGGTTTTATAAGTATTTGGTTTGGTGGTTTTTGTTGCGTAATTTGAGTTTTCCCTCTTCAAGGGATCACATTTCAATTTTCTAGCCATGGTAAAGGAATCTTCAAAGGTATGAAAGGAATGGATTTAGAGTGTGGAAGAAATATGTTTGATGCGGACCAAGAAAATAGATCGATTATCTCATACTAGTGAAGCGAGAATGAAAATTGGTTTATAATTCCTTTCCATTTGGCAAAAGAAATTAGTAAGGGACTCATCCTCAAACTATTTGATGGCATAGAGGTTGGTAATAGATATTTTCCTCAAAATGTTGATGGAGAAATGCTCAAGGAATATTTAGGCCAGTTGTGTGAATGTATATAAGGAATGTTGGGTGAGGTTGCTATACCAAGTATAAGGTAGGCCCCACTAGAAACACGAGGAAGGTGTAAAGACAAAGGGCATAGTCATGGGATATAAGATAACAAGCATGTCAGAATGCTCTCGTATGGTTTTGAGGGTCCTCCTTACTTTAAAAATTAGTAAAATTGGGGAGTTCCCAATTTATAGGGTATGATCTGATCACGATTATTGCATTGATAGGTTCATTATAGATTTTCTCATATGAAAATGTATTTTGGGCCCCGAGGTAGAAGATTGGCCATCCTGGTCATGAGGGCTTGGAGGAGGTCGATTACGATGATCTCGAATTTTCGAGGTGGATTATCATATGTGTAAACCGGGATTGGTTGATGTTGTTGAAATGATAATGGAGGATTTTGGAAAGGAGGAAGGTTTCTAGCATATTGTAAGTTGGATAGGAACCCAATGGTTGTGATGAAGGATAGATATATTGGTAAGATTGAGGGATGGTTTTGTTGAAGAGGTACTATGAAAGTAGTGGGTTTTATTGGGGGAGGGTATGTAATGTGTACTCTTGGAAGCCAACTATAGATATTGGTTGAGACATGGGATGAGTGTTAGTAATAAAACTTGTATTGATAGCAAGTATATATGTAGGAATGGATACAACCAAGTTTTGGATAATAAACGAGGACCGTTTTAGAGCCCATATGATGAGAGGTAAAAAAGAGATTGTATTATGAGGCATACCAAAATAACTTATCGAGGGAGGGGGATATGTGGATATCATGTGCCTAACCACACACTACAGTCGTTTTTGTGTTGAGACACATAATGGGATACAACCAAAGTAATAGGTAGTATGGACCCTAAGTGACCAACCATGGTCCGTGATGAGATAATATTAAGATCAAAATTGGCTAGGGAGTTGATGAGACATGTTTAAGTGTTTTGATATGACTAGAGGAAGAATAATGGAAAATTTCTTTAATGAATAGTTGGTAGGTGGCGTCAATGTTCTAGGTGGGATTATAAGTAATGAAATTGAGGTCCATTCAGGGTTTCATATTGTGATGGTGAATACAAATAGCTCGTGAGGTGAGGTAACTATTAAGGGTGATTTGATTAGTATTTATGAGTTCCTCAAAGGTAGGATACCCACTAGAAACGAACTATGGGAGATCCCGGTAAGGTGGCTCAGGGGTCTCGACATGTCTAATATAACACTTTGTGATAACATGAAAACTCTTGAGTTTTTTCAACTGATTTCTATAGTGGTTCGACATGTGGTGGTATTCTAGGTTGGGGACTATTTTTGAGTCAAACCATGTGATGATAAACAAAAAAGAAATAATTTTTTTTTAATGAAAATCACATAATTGGAGATAAAGTTTTGATTATCTTGATTATATTTTAGAAATGTGTGAAGAGAAAAATTGGTTTATATAAGGTATTAGAAGGTGAGCTTACTAAGGTAGGCTTCAGTTGTGTTTAGGTGGTAGTCCTTGAAATAACAAAATGTACGTGAGGCTCGTATATGTGTTGGTGTCGATATGAGGAATGATATTGAGGCCTACCCTCTCACTTCACAAATCATGTACAGATAAGGGTGTTGGGTGCTTAGCCAATATACCCCATAAATTATTTATACCCAGCTAGAACACACGAGCCGCTTTCCCCCTTGGTGATGAAATCCAAATAGGTGAACACGGTAGAAGATATTTAGATGTTTTATTTATATTTTTATGATTTTGTTGTGTGTGAGGGAAAGATAGTGATTTATAATAGTTTCTTCTTATTTAAAATTATGTGAGTGAAAACACAAGAATGAATGCAATTATTTTTAGTCCAAAAGCAAAAGTTTTTCATTTCTTTCTTTTGATGAAAAATCATAAAAGATAACATAGATACTAATTGAATGAAAAATAACAAGGAAACCCTTAGGTCCCACTCAACATGCCATTATTTTTAGTAATTTTAGTTTGAAATAATTCCTTTAAGAAATGATACACTAAAACTTAGAATGATAACAAGGTTTAGAGTTACATGTGGGATGGAGAATGCACACTATTGAATCTAAGTGACGTAGGAACTCATTTTTGGATGGGAAGGAAAACCTTTACACAAGTTGAAATATTGAAAAACATAAATTAGTTAAAAAAGGTGAGTTTCCTTAAAATTCTAGCCTCGGAAGGAAAGGAAAAGACTTCATTTCAAGATATCTACCCACTCTTAAGCAATCAAGATAAGAATAATAATAAATGGAATTGCAAATAATAATGTATGATAATATGGGTAACAAATTACTAATATGCCATACTTAAATGTTGGGATTTAATTGATGTATTCTATGATGGGTTGAGGTGGATTAAAATGATTGGCCTAATAAATATCGGCTTAATCATTGTCTTCAGGAGGAGATCCATGGTAATTGGGGATGTCATCCATTGGGTGTAAGAACGATGGTCCATATACTCAATATGCAATCAATATCATATTGATCCCAAAAAATGGTTGACGGACTATGGGAAGGTTGTAGATGATAATTAATTCAAAATATGATCCTTGAATGGCCATCTAACATAGAGCCATGCTTTCACACATGAGGGAAAATTAGCCATGACTCAAAAATATGAAGGAAATGTATCAAAATTTATTGAAAATTCAAGGTTAGCTATTTTAGAAAATAATCAACTCCGATCATACCAATCGATGTCGATCTGTGTGATCGATGATGATTTGTGTTTAAAGGCATTTTGTAATCACAAATTATTCACAATGTAAATTTTCTAAGCATATGATTAGATGGGGATGTTTCAGATTTGATTCTTGGGTAAAGTAAATAATTCTATTATTGAACCTGAAAATATTGGATTAAAAAATAAAATGAGGAGCATACCTTTATGAATAATGTGACTCGATGATCAAGTGATGAAGATAACTTATCCAAAGGGATGTTATTAATTTTTACATCAACAAAGGGGATTCTAGTTCATCTCTTCAAGTGTTTATTCAAATGACCTTGTAACATAAAATTTACATAGATCCTTAAGAAATGACCTCTATTGGTTTATATAGAACCAATACTATTTAACATCGGTGCCTTTATGAAATGATCAACACCAATCTAGATGATCGTCTTGTTGGTACCTAGATTTACTCTAAGCAATTTATCTAACTTTTTAGCACTCAAGCCTTGAAGAAGTGGGTAGCACCTTAAAAGGATTTGATCTTATCCTAACTATTTTAGGTTGTGCCTTTCAACCAAGGTAAGAGAACCTATTTTTTAACCTCTATTATTGAAGGAGATGTAGATACCTTTCTTTTACACAAATTTTATAAAGAAAACCTTGGAAAATATGATCAACACACCAAATATGACTCTCACGAGTTGTCACTTCCAGATTATGGAGATATTTTCAATACAAGGAAAAGGTTACTAAAGACATTAAGAGATCTTGATTGTTCTGCATATTTTTGCAAGTAGATTTTGTTCCTTTGTTGATACACAGGGAAAATAGGGGTAGTTTAGGGTGGATCAATGGTTTTTAAATGATTTTGGTGGGAGATGAAGCAAGATAAAGTTGATTATATTGGATCTTTGGAGGGACTTCACAATAATGAACAACTTCACAATAGAAAGCTCCAGAACAGTCAAGACATTCCTTTAACTAGAAGGTGTGCTTCAATGGAGGCCCAGATCAACACGTTTTCACATAATATTTGAGACTCCAACACGAAGGCTCAAATTTAAAGAATCAATTAAACACTAAAGTTTCTGATTAATCATGCCTAAGGTACACCCAAAGACTTACAGACAATCTTTATCAACAAATGACAATAAATTGATTTTAAATTTGTTTATCTCATCCAAGATGAAGGATCTTCTTGAAATGAAATTGAAAATACCATTAGATTGTCACAGGGATGAGATCCTGTGTGATTTCAAAAAATTTCAGTATAAGATTGCAATAGGAATGAAAGAAACTATTTGTAGACATTCTAAAATAAAGCAGACACAAAATTGCTAGAGATTAGACACAAATTAATTCCAAAATTGCTTAGATTCATTAGTAGGGGAAAGCTTCTAGAGAAATCTTAGTGCTTTTCAATGGCTATACATCTGCAACCAACTTGACATGATAAAAAATCTAACATAGAAAAAAAATAACAGGTAATCTCGGCTTTGGCCTCTCGGAAGACGACTTTCTCAAATTTTTCTCAAGAATTCATACTTCAACCATTTGCAAGAGTAATCTCATTGCATTTATAATACACCCTTTACATCCAATTTTCCCCCAAAAGAGGAATATTTGAAGCACCTTTGTTGCACATATTAGATCATGATTTGTAGAAAGTGACATTCAACAGATTCACAAAAAAGTTGCCAGGTGTTTTCAAAAAAGGTGAATCATTACAAATATTTGCATCATTGTTCTAACTGGAGGCATATTCTTCACCCTTGGCACCTACAACACCTTTTCCCCTCAAAAGAGAAGAATATTTGAGGGACCTTTGCTTGTTACCAATTTGTTTCAGACAGAGACATTTAACAAATTCAGATCCGAAATCTGCTAGGTGGACCAATTATGAACTGATCACATCTCTTGGGACCCTCAAATAATGACTAGGATGCCATGCCACAACTTTTTGGGAGTCCTTTTAATCATTTGATTATGTCATGTGAGAAATCCCTTTTAATCATTTTTCAGAGCCTCTGCATAGCTGGACTTGATAGGTCATCCCTTTTTTCTCTCGAGGCAACACCTTTTTCACCTTTTTCACACTTTCACTTTCATCCCTTTTCCCACCTTTTCCTCTAAAATTTTACTCTATAATTTTTGGATCTAGAATTTTCTATTTTTACATGAGCTTGAGAAAAAATCCACTTCAAGAGTACTTTAAATTTACAAATTGAGATCCCAAATTGATTCAATTAAACTTTATAGACCAAAACGACACAAATTTGCCAAAAATTGATGAAGAATGATGCAAAAAATGCATCTCCAAACATCATGGAGCTTCAATGGTGGTAAAATCAAATGAAATGCATAGCTACCATTGATCTTTCCTTTCAACTTTTAATATGAGCCCTCCACGTGGAAAATGTGATTGGAAATGGGCACAGAGCATTTTTTGACATTTTATAACTTTTGGAAAAAGTAAAATTTAGAATTTTCTCCACCCCTCCACCCTCAAAAATGGGCTTGACATGTGTCCTAATGTGGGTCCCAGTAGACCTTTGCTTCATTTTTTCACTTTATACTTATTTTCCAAAAAGGAAAAAGTTCCATATTTTCCCCACAGCTCCATACCTTTCCATTTTTGACTATTCACACTAGCATTTCTTTCCTGTCAAGGCCGCACTTCAACTTACAATTTTATCCCTTTTTACAAAAGGTAAAAAAATTTAAATGAACCCATCGAAGCTCCGTTTCTCCATTTCCCCACCTGCTATGTGTCTCAATGACACATTTTGAGATGGTCCTAGAAAAGTAGAGACCACAAACATGTGCGGTCCCTCCACATGTCCCAAGCCCTTTAGGAAGTTGCTTGAAAAGTCTAAGTATGGGAAGGCTCGAAGCCTCCACATGTCTTTATGGCACAACTTCAAGATGGTCCCCAAGAGTGGAGACCCTGAGCAAGCACGGGCTCACCACATGGACATGTTTTGGGTTGAAGTGAGCCTTAGAATTTTTAAAGTGCCCCATAGAGCCGCATCCAACCAGAAAGGGCCACATTTCAACTGATGCCAAGAAGTAATTTTGACCGAGAAACTACACCCGTCAAACCGTAAAATGCAAGAGAACCACCATTTGAGCCCGGGAGATAGAAAACATAACAGAGGCCACAAACTAAAGAATTTCAATGACAAATGGGGTGAGACAAATTTGAGCACCAACATAGGCTCCAACTCGGGGATGGGCACTCCTTGTGAGTGCCACAAGAACAAATAGCAGACCAAGTGCCAAAAAACAAGCCAAAAACATACCATTGGGCAAATGGAGTCAAAGAATAAGCTTGCAGAGTAGAACAACCACAACCATCCTCCAAAAAATGAACCGAGAAACTAGCAAAACTAGGTCACCAAGGACCAGAATGAACAAAACACAAAAGTAGATGAGAACAAAGAACTATACACTATACAAATGGAGAGCATCCTGATTCAAAGAAAACAATCAAGGAAAAACTTCAAGTGCCTGCCATTCTGGATATGACCATGCTAAGCAGTTATGATATGTTTTTAATAGCTGGTCATATGATTGCCTCTCTTTTCCATCCAAGTCACTATCTGACCACATTTCTTCAGGCTTATCCTTTGTGCTTGGGTCAAGTTTTCTAACATCTTTTGAGGTGCATCAAACATCAAAGTCTCAGGAAAATCATCTTGCTCATGATACCTGCATTGATCAATTTCATATTCCTTGAAAGTAACATAACTCATAGAGTTATCAATATCAATATCTACATGCAATACTTCATAAGAAGCATTGTTGGGGTCCTCAATAAGATATAACATCTTCTTTTCACCAGGTAACTTCACAAGGTTTCCCTCAATTGGTATGGTGGCATAAGACATGTCCATCTGAACATTTCCACCAACACTTGCAGCCCACTTTCTTGATAACAACATGCCCCATTTGGCAGGGCAATCAATAATGACAACATCAAGTTTTAGGTTCTTACCTAGATAAGCTGTAAGTTGTACCACCAAACCTTTCACACATCCAAAATGGGACCTCTCTAGAGTCCATTATAGTACACTTGCCATAAGTTGTTGTCACTTTAATGTTCAATTCATTCATGAATTCTAGAGGCATAACATTGCATGATGCTCTGAAATCAAACATACAATTGTGCAAGTAGTCTATCTTTAATAATCAGTGTTGTAAAAATGGATCAACATTTAATTGAGACTCAACCAAATATGTTCCCAAGTAAACTTCAGGTGGTTCACCTAGTTCCTCCAGTACTTGGGGTTTTTTCAACTCTGAAATGGTAGGAGGAGTCTCAACATTTCTGCCTTGGGTGAATTTTTCTTCTCTAAACCCCAAATATTTGAATGCTCTATTCCTATGCTTAGGGATTCTAAGAAATTCAACAATAGGAACAAAATCTTGATCTGACTCAAGATTTGGGCTATGTCACAAGGAACATATTTGGGTAATGCAGTGTTAGGAGGGAGGTTTACAAATTCATCTGATGGCACATGATTTTTATAGTCTAAGCATAGGGAGGGACACAAGTTCTACTTGAGACAACAAGGCCTTTTCCATATGTATATTTCTTTGGAGTCTCTTTTGGGATACTTGGTAAGCACTGAAAATTTTGGTTTGGCTTGAGGCCCTGCCCCTTTGGCAACCTTACTCCTAGTATTATATTCTTTTTCATGGCCAACCACAACATTCATTAACAACTACCTATCCTCCTCAGAAGGTATCCCTCCATCATACTTCTCAATCATTAGAGCTCTTAGGTACTCAAAATCATTATTAGGAAGTTCAAAATATTGCACCATATCAATTTCAGAAGTATGAGTGGGAGGAAGAGGTAATACCCGGTGAATGCAATCCCAAAAATATTTAGTAGTTTTGGCACTCATCAGCTCAGTTGAGGTTGCTCCCTGTTGTGAACTCATAGAGGAATCCACCATGCATGCATCATCATCAGTACCATCATCATTATCAACTTCTTCTTCTTGCTGATTTACTTCACATGGAGGATGGGGCAGAAAGCATCTATCACACCAATCAATCTCATTGGCTTCATCAAAAACAATAATATGGGTAGCTAGAGGATCAGGAACAATTCTACTTTCATGTGCTTGGGGATGTCTATTTGTAGATCCCATGGGTCCTTTACCTTTGTCATCTAACCTTTGATCACCCCTAGGATGATTTCCAAATCTATCATGATTTTGTGCCTTTTGCTGACCTTGTGAACTTTGCCCAATTCCTTTCTCTTCCGGGCTAGTTTGTAGGATATTTCTTTGACAGCCCCTACCAAAGTTTTAACAACCTCCTCAAGATCCACACTCTTGCTTGCTTGAGGTTTTTCTGGGTTTATCAGTTTGACACCCTCCCTCTTAGGAGGTTTTCCAACTGCTTTGATGTTGTTCTCAATTTGCAGAGCCATAGTAAAGGCCTGCCTCAAAGTGCCAAGGTTTTTATCCCTCAAATAGTATGCAACCTTCTTGTCAAATGCATCAGCATACTTTATAAGACAAGATTCATCACATGGCCTCAAATTCACAGGAAATATTCTCAATGTCTTATTGAATCTCGTATTAAAATCATGCACTGATTCATTAGGATTCTTTTTAATATTCTCAAATTCTAACAAAAGAAACCTAGGGTCTATTTTGTCACCATACTACAATCTAAATGCATTCTTCATTTCAGTCCAAGAATCAATAGAGTTATCAGGAAGAGCTTTATACCAATCCCTTGCATCCTCTTCTAATGTATGAATAAATAATTTAATGTATACATCTTCAAACTCTATTTCAAAATCCTCCATCATATTGACAAAGAGTTTCAAGTGTTGATCACCAGTTATTGCATTATTTCCTTGAAACTTAGGCAATCTGTTTCTTACATCTTGTGGCACAACATTCGGATAGCCATCCATACCTCTAAAAATGATGGGACCAAAAGTATTAACAATAAATGGAGGTCTAGGTGGAGGCTGAGCCATATTATTCTGAGGAGGTGATCTTATAGGAGAAACACGAGTGATGAGGAGTGAGGGGTCTATTTGGTACAAGGATACAATTTTTCGAATGACTATCCCTAATGACTCTTTTTTATGGCAGACACTATCATATTTGGAAAATACAGGGGTAGAATGAGATGTAAATATTTCAAATACATGGGTAGAATGAGAAGGCCCCTCTCCAGATGGAGAATTCAGATTTACAAAGAGACTACCTGATTTAGAAGTAGTTGAGGAAGCATTGTAATCTTCAATCATGTGCCAATCAGTTTCACCAATGGAGATCTCTTTTCTTGAGGTTTGATCTCCAACAACCTTCCAAATTCTTCCTCCTTCTGAATTAGACTTTCCAAACTCTGGAAACAACCTTCTACTAGGGTCCGTAGTGAAGAAAGAAAGATTTTCTTCCTCTAGCTTCAAAATATTAGTAACAAATTTACATTGATAGAGGTTAAGACACTGGCATTTACCAAAAACAAATCAACACGGAGTTGCCACTAAGGATTTTCACCCTAGTTGTGCAAATGCACTAAAATAATATCAAATGTCATCAGCACTAAAAATCATGCAAAGCTTTACAAATCAGACCTTCCTTCACCCAAATTTATCAATGGTGAGGAAAACTTAGTATAATAACTACTGGAAAATTGGACATACAACATGCAAAACTTATAACTTTGTTCAATTCTTACAGATCTGATTAGAGAATGATGTTTATAAAATGTATTTACACATAGAACTACAAGAAACATTACCAGGGTTTATGTGTACACCTTTGTTTAAATAATTCAAAGAGTCCCCGACAGAGTGATAGAAGTGTGTTGATGGGCCAAATGGAAATCAATACAAACCGGCAATAAATCAACAAATTAGTCTCAAACATAAATTAGTTCCCAAAACGTAAATCTCATACCTAACAACAACACCAAAATCATTTTGACGGGCCAAATGGATATGAACTCAAATATGTATGCACATGGATCAAATTGAAGTCCCTGGCAACGACACCATTTTGGTGTTGGTACCTGATTTACTCTTCTTCACAAACTGAGTAGCATCATGGATTTGACAGGACACTCAAAATTAGATAAATGATTATGTATGTCATTTTGTAGCCGGGAAGCAATTTATCTGACTTTTTAGCACTCAGGCCTTGAAGAAGTGGGTAGCACCTTAAAAGGATTTGATCTTATCCTAACTATTTTAGGTTGTGCCTTTCAACCAAGGTAAGAGAACCTATTTTGTAACCTCTTTTATTGAAGGAGATGTAGATACCTTTCTTTTACACAAATTTTATAAAGAAAACCTTGGGAAAATATGATCAACACACCAAATATGACTCTCACAAGTTGTCACTTCTAGATTATGGAGATATTTTCAATACAAGGCAAAGGTTACTAAAGACATTAAGAGATCCTAATTGTTCTGCATATTTTTGCAAGTAGATTTTGTTCCTTTGTTGATACATAGGAAAACAGGGTAGTTCAGGGTGGATCAATGGTTTTTAAATGATTTTGGTGGGAGATGAAGTAGGATAAAGTTGATTATACCGGATCTTTGGAGGGACTTCACAATAATGAACAACTTCACAACAGAAAGCTCCAAAATAGTCAAGATGTTCCTTCAACTAGAAGGTGTGCTTTAATGGAGGCCCAGATCAACACATTTTCACATAATCTTTGAGACTCCAACACGAAGGCTTAAATTTAAAGACTCAATTAAACACTAAAGTTTCTGATTAATCATGCCTAAGGTACACCCGAAGACTTACAGACAATCTTTATCAACAAATGACAGTAAATTGATTTTAAATTTGTTTATCTCATCCAAGATGAAATCTCTTCTTGAAATGAAATTGTAAATACCATTAGACTATCACATAGGGATGAGATCCTATGTGATTTCACAAAAATTTCAGTGTAAGATTGCAATAGGAATGAAAGAAACTATTTGCAGACATTCTAAAAATAAAGCAGACACAAAATTGCTAGAGATTAGACACAAATTAATTCCAAAATTTCTTAGATTCATCAGCAGGGGAAAGCTTCCAGAGCAATCTCAGTTCTTGTCAATGGCTATACATCTACAACCAACTTGACATGATAGAAAATCTAACACAGAAAGAAAATAACAGGTAATCTCGCTTTGGCCTCTTGGGAAGACAACTTTCTCAAAATTTTTCTCAAGAATTCATACTCCGACCATTTGCAAGAGTAATCTCATTGCATTTATAATACACCCTTTACATCTAATTTCCCCCAAAGAGGAATATTTGAAGCACCTTTGTTACACATATCGGATCATGATTTACAAAAAGTGACATTCAACAAATTCGTAAAAAAGTTACCAGGTGTTTAAAAAAAAGGTGAATCATTACAAATATTTGCATCATTGTTCTAACTGGAGGCATATTATTCACCCTTGGTGCTTGCAGACACCTTTTCCCCTCAAAAGAGAATAATATTCGAGGGACCTTTGCTTGTTACCAATTTGTTTCAGATAGAGACATTTAACAAATTCAGATCCGAAATATGCCAAGTGGACCAATTATGAACTGATCATGTCTCTAGGACCCTCGAATAATGACTAGGATGCCATGCCATAAATTTTTGGGAGTCCTAATCATTTTTATTCTATCATGTAATAAATCCCCTTTTTAATCATTTTTTAGAGTCTTTGCATAGCTGGACTTGACAGGTCATCCCTTTTTACTCTTGAGGCAACGCCTTTTTCACCTTTTGCGCCTACACCTTCATCATTTCATCCCTTTTCCCTCCTTTTCCTCTAAAATTTTACTCTGCAATTTCTGGATCTAGCATTTTCTATTTTTACACGAGCCCGAGAAAAATCCACTTCAAGATTACTTCAAATTTACAAATTGAGATCCCAAATTGATTCAATTAAACTTTGCAGACCAAAACGACACAAATTGCCAAAAATTTGATGAAGAATGATGCAAAAAATGCATCTCCAAACATCTTAGAGCTTTAATGGTAGAAAAAACAAATTAAATTACATAGCTACCATTGATCTTGCCTTTCAAATTTTAATCTGAGCCCTCAATGTGGAAAAATGTGATTGGAAATTGGCACAGGAGATTTTTGACATTTTATAACTTCTAGAAGAAAGTAAAATTTTGACATTTTCTCCGCCCCTCTGCCATTAGAAAATGGGCTTGACTCGTGTCCTAATGTGGGTCCCAATGGACATGCACGTAATTTTTTCACTTTATACTTATTTTCCAAAAAGGAAAAAGTTCCATATTTTCCCTGCGGGGGCCTGCATCTCCATTTTTGAATATTCAACACTAGAATTTATTTCCTATTGAGGCCGCGCTTCAACTTATAATTTTATCCCTTTTTTACAAAAGGAAAAAAACCTTAAATGACCCCGAATTTCTCGTTTCTCCATTTCCCAAGCTTGATATGTGTCTCAATGGCACATTTTAAGATCGTCTGAAAAGTAGAGACTCCAAACATGCACGGTCCCTCCATGTGTCCCAGTGCCCTTTAGGAATTTTCTTGAAAATTTTAAGTACGGGAAGGCTTGGCGGAAGCCTCCATGTGTCTTTATGGCACAACTTCAAGATGCTCCCAAGAGCGGAGACCCTGAGCAAGCATGGGCTCACCACGTGGACATGTTTTGGGTTAAAGTGAGCCTTAGAATTTTTAAAGCACCCCCGTAGAGCCACATCCAACCAGAAAGGGCCATGTTTTGACTGATGTCGAGAAGTAATTTTGATTGGGAAACTACACCCATTAAACCGTAAAATGTAGGAGAGCCACCATTTGAGCCCGGGAGACAAAACATAACAAAGGCCGCAAACTGAAGAATTTGAATGAAAAATGGGGCGAGACAAATTTGAGCACCAACAAGTACCAATTCCTATATTTTTAAAGGTGATTAGTTGGTTATGGTTCTAACTACATTAGTTTCATGGTTGATACTAGTTGTAATGGTTTTGGGGTTGTTTTTAATTCCGTGGGGAGTTTTTTGGGGGGTTTAGGTTTTAGGTTGTGGAGCTTGTTTTCATGTGTGAAAGTGTTGAAGACTGTACACTAAGAGTACTGTAAACTTTCCACAGTTTTCTTGCTAGGGTTCAGGGTCAGGCTGGGCCCGAGTAGGGGTTCAGGGGCTGCAGCTCCCGAGAATTTTTTTTGGCCTTAAAACGTGCCTGATATACTGGGAAACATGCTTTTCTCATATGGGTAGGATTTTGACCCATTGGTTTATGGGATGGTTTTGATACCCAGAGTTTTGTAAAAATACTTAAGTAGTTGTCTACTTATATGGTTTTATGTATATGGTAGGGATACTATAACATTGTAAATGTGTTTTGAATTCAGGTGTGAATTTTATAGAGTTTGTTGAGCATAGCTCCAAACAAATCTGGGTATTATATTGAGAGAGCGGTGGCTTGTAATAAAATATGAGTAAGTGATTCTTGGTGGATGTAGCCCAAATTAGGTGAACCATGTTAAATACTGTCTCTTTGTGTTGTGTTATTTTATTCTACAATTTTATTTGAGATCTGTAATATTTTTTGCATATTAGTTTCTACTTTTGCAATTATGTGAGGGATTATTCCGCATATTTTATCCCTTATTTCCTAACATGAGGTTTTTGTTTTTGTTTGTTTTATGTGGTTATGTGTGGTTGGTGAGGTAAAATAATAAATACAGGTGTAGATATGGGTTGGTAAATATAGTGATGGGTTAAGTTGTTGTGTGTGTTTATAGAGGGGTGTTTTTCGGTGCGTATATAGGGTATGAATTAAGGTGACCTAATTCTAGTGTCTACACTTTTATCAAACTATTATAGCGAGTGAGATTTAGTTTGGTGATGGAGGAACCACCCAAGTATACAAAAACACATAAAATATTATGAAGCTCAAGGGATGGATATAGGAAAAATTAATAGTATGGAAGATGGTAGACGTCTTATATACAAGGATTAAGTAACATAAACCGGTTTGGGATGATACTGTAAGATGGATAGGATGAAGGAGCTGTATAAGTGGATGTTCCAAAATGTCTCGAGGATAAGAGGTATGCATAGATGAATCAAGAATAGAATATTTTCAACTAAACCCCATTCATGCGTTGTTTAAGCTCTTTCCTATCTTGAGTAGATAAATTTTACACATCTAATTTGAATTTTATAGTGATAAGATAAGGACCCAACCAATTTGGTTCAAAATTTTCTTTCTTGTCTCAATATTTGGTTGTATTTTTTTATTTTATTTTAACACAAGGTTTCCAATCTCAAATTTTCTTAGTTTGATCTTATTTTTATAGATGTGACATAGTTAATTCTAATACACTTTTAGATGATCTAAAACATTAAGCCACTTTTCATCTAGAAGGTCAATCTCAACAAGATGAGCCTGTCTATAGTCATCTTCTTTGATCATATGTTAGAGGGATACATAGAGTGATGGGAGCTCGACCTCTATAGGTAATACAACTTTAGATCCGTATACAATTGAAAATGGAGTGGTCCCTATTCAAGTATGAAAGGATTTACAATAAGACTAGAGGACATGATATATTTGTGTATGCTGATTGCGACCCTTCTTATTGAATTTTTTTCCATGATGGATTTCAGTTTTTTATTAGACACTTCATCTTGGCCATTACATTGTGGATAATAAGGTGTGGACCAATGAAGGTGGATGTGGAAGTGTTTGGTTAATGCTTTAATGGTTTTATTTTTAAACGACTTACCATTATCTAGTAATAATGGAGGAAGGAATGTCAAAATGAAAAATGAGGTGGTTGAATATGAACTTGGAGATATTATTACTAGTGACATATGTGAGAGGAATTACCTCTACCCATTTGGTAAAATATTATGTGGCAATGATAATGAATTTATGGCCATCAAATGAGGTGGGATTGATTTTTCCTATAAGGTTAAGCCCCCATTGGGAGAAATGCCAAGGTGTAGTGATTAGTTGTAAAGCTTGTGAGGGTGTGTGAATGAGGTTCCCATGTGTTTGGCATGCCACACACTTCTTGACAAAATTTCATGAATGAAATTCCATAGAAGGCCAATAATAACCTACGCGTAAGATTTGCTTTACTAATACCATTCTACTTATATATGCACCAACAATACTAGCATGTACCTCTTCTAGAGTTTAGAGTAATTCATCTTGGTTGATACATATTAATAGAGTAACATCATAGTCTATTCAATAAAGGGTGTTTGTAAGTAGGGTATAACACAAAGCATAGTGTGCTAAGGATCATTTATTTTGGGAGTTCATATTTTAGGATATGTGTGGTCATGGATGAAAGTATAAATATTGTGATACCATGGACTTTCGGACTAACTATTTAATATACCTTGGTTGACTTAGGAAAATCATAGGTTGGAACTAGATGATGTTCAATGAGAGAAAATCAATATGTTTTTAATAGTAATTGAACTCAAGAAGAGACTTGATAATCACCGTTGTATATGCTGATTTATTTAAGAGGATAAGAACTTGTCCAAAACTAATTAACTGACAATAAACTTTGAGTATATCCACCATAAATTTATAAGGAACTATCTTTTCACAATTTACTTGATTAATGATTATAAGTGAATAACCAAACATGATCAAAGCCTTGATATTTCATTATATAGACAATTTCAATCTAACTATGAGTACTTCATACTCTATAGTATTGTTTGTTTAAGGGAAGGCTAAATAGAAAGATTTTGGGATAACATTTCCTTCTGGTGTATTAAGAAGAATACAAACTCTTGATCCATGAAAATAACAATATCCATAAAAAATAGAGTCCCCGGAAGGTACTATATCAATACAAAAGAGTTATTCATCCGGAAATTCAAAGCGAAGAGGTTATAATCTTGGTAGAGATGTCGTAGCTAGTTGATCTCGCAAGTGATTGTCCTTTGATTGATTTTTTACTAACAAAATTGATATCAAACTCACTAAGTAGACCTAACTTGACATTCTTCCTATGAGAATGGGTCTAGATAGTAGATATTTGAGGGGATATACTTTTGCAATGAGTTTGGTTGTATGATTGAGAAAATAGTGGTATAGTTTGTGAAATGTGAAATCTATTGATAAACACACTTTCTCAACCTATGAATACTTTAGATCATGATCAATAAGTGTTCTACTAATTGTTGTCATGAAAAATTATTAACATGTAACATTGAAAACTTTAGCCATGAAAACCAAGTCCACACTTGGAAATTATCTCTCTTGGTCAATGTAAACCCTTACTCTATCCATACTACCCATAGTGTCATCCTCAATTTGGATATTAGGAACATGCTAACAATATTTTCAAGTGTGTTTCATGTGTATAGAAATTTTCCTAAAGTGATTTTCATGTGAGATACACTAGGTTTTGTAGCATATGGATACCCTCCGGAAGCTTACACGAGAATATCTAAACCATATATAAGGTATATAAGAGATCCATGATGTTATCTAGGGTAGTTTAGGAAGATATTTAGAAATAAGTGATCTTAGGAATCAAACATGTCAAATCCCATACTCCAACCGTGCAAGATGAATGGCCTAAATGATTCTAGAAGTTACAAGAGAAACTAGGAGGAAAACAAGTAATCATTAGGAAGCTACCTGAACCCACTCCATGATGGGAAGATCACTTTTCCCAATACTAAGAATCTTACATGATAGCTCAAGACACTATTACTACTTCTCCATGCTAAAAGGGTGAATGGTGTTGTTGTTACAATATCAATGTAATTTCAAAATTTTGAGGTCATAGGAAAATACTCATGCTTTTATTATGTTTTCATCCCTTATGAGCCTTTTTAGTTTAGGAGTTAGTAAATTTTGGCATGTTTTTGGGTAATGTGGGAAAAATCAGCTTTTGGAGGAACATTCAAAATAATTTCCCTATTCCTCTTGTTCCCGAACCTTTGAATTGGCCACTTTGTAAAGGAAATCAGTGATTTTGGTTTTCATGACATTCATGGAATATTTTGTAAGCTCTAAAAGTTCCCCGATCACCCGTAGACATTGACAAGGAACTAAGTGTAAAGGAGTCAAACATGTTGACTTTCTTTGGGAACTCATAGAACTGCTCCATTGTTTTGACGACACCCCACTTCCATACCTTACCTAATAGGCTAAATAAATCATAAATAAGAAGTGGTATAGCTCCACCATTCCACTTGTTCCTTGATTACCCATAATCACCACTGGAAGAGGGAGTAGCTGCCATAGTTAATTAAGTCAATCTACCATGGAACAAAGGGAACTATTCCATTATTCCCTCTATTTCCCATCTATAATATAAATTCAAAAGGAAATTTGGTGTTTGAAGGCCCAAATTTTTATATAGTGTTCCTCCCGCTCTTCACAAAGCCGGTTGGATCAATTATAATGCAAATTTTCTCAATAACCTCCAAATTTTTACCAATAAGTTGAATATGAAGGGTCCTAAACTTAGGTTTTAAAATGTAATATTGAATTAGTGCTCAAATTGATTGTATTAAATCAATTGTAGGAGATGAAAGGTCACAATTGACAAGAATGTTAAAGGTCATGTTGTAAATCTATAAATTGTAATGCCTTCTCCATTCTAAAGGGTTAGTAGTTGTTGATTGTTGTAAGTTGTTAGGATTTGTATCACTACTACTATAAGCAATAAAGATATATTTCCTCTATTTCCTTTGTCTATGTTCCTCCATACTCTCTTTTCTAACTTTGCAAGAATTGTGATCTTATATAACTAAGAAGGAAATTCATGTCCTTGATGAATGGAACTGTAACAATTTGTGTCTATAGTTTATTAGTCTTTCTTCTAATTTCATTGTTGTGTTTTTATAATTGAATGTGGAACTAATTTGACTAATTCATGTGAATTATGCGACTCTACTCACAACATTAACCTTGTCTCACTATTTCTTTTATTCCCTTTACCTATCCCCCAAGAAAATTCTGCCTTTGTACATTGTACATGAATTTTACCATAGGTTTAGTGGAATATTCCTATGTGATACCTAACATAATGGCCACCCCATAGTTTTAGGTGGTTTACATTCAATAATGGGAGCCTCCCCATACCCAAGAAGGAGGGGATTAGCCTTGTGACCATTGATGAAAACTCATAATATGCACTACAACAAATTATTTCACCAACATTTTTGGGTGAATCCACTAGGGAATATATTCCCTTTGTGAAAGTTATAAATATATATGAAAATAAAAAAATGAGACATTTGAAAAACACAAAAAAATCATAAAATATAAAAAATCATAAATATAAAAACTCATTGTTGATTTCGATATAAACATGTCATTTCCAATTTGAAAATTTCCATTTTCAAATTGGAAAATATTATCTAAACTGGAAAAAAATGATGCACTTGATCTGATCAATAAAGTGGCATTGTTAATATTGCATTCGAATAATTGCAACAAGTTGATTTCAAACTTCATGTTATCTAGGCAATAATTAAAGTTAAGTAAGAAATCCTTCCTAAATTTTATCCTAAGTTCCCTCTTGAAGATCCAATTGAAGAAGAAACTGTAGAACCACTTGATCTCATTCCTCCAGAAGAAGAAGAAGATGATGATGAAGAGGAAATAGAAGAAATAATGGATACATGTGTCATGGGGACAAAACATTGGCCCGCTAGCACTAACTCCTCTAATTCATGAATTATGAAAAGTAGCAAGAAAGAAATTTCCAAAATTCTATGGAGATGGAAAGCAACACCCATATGATCACATTACAAATTTAATCATAAGCTGTGGCATTATTGGATTGGGACATGAATATATTGGTGTTCAACTATTTGTAGAGTCATTGCAAGATTCCCCTACGAATGGTTTGACTACTTTCCATCACGTTCAATTACTAATTGGGATGATATGAAAACCATGTTTGAAGAAATATTCAAGACTGAATAAGATGTATCAATTGGATCAAATGAATAAATAATGAAAATATCCCATGAGATAATTTGTAGCAAAATTTAATAAGTTGATCAACAAGATTCCTACTCGTGCTCATCCTATCGCATATAATCGTAACAAGTTCTTTGTGAATGCTCATTTGCCTAAAGTTAATTTAATAATATAGAGAGATCAATCAAATACTCTATAAAATGCTCAATAAATTTCCATTAAAGTGGAAAATGACCTTATCATGTCAAGAAAAATCAATAAATTTATAGTAAAGGATAAGATCCAGAGTTTCAAAGATGAAATAACTAATCCATTGCTGCAAAAATTGGTTAATGATTTGGCTACATTGAAGAAAAAATTACTCAACATGCCTCATTACCAAAACCGGAATAGAAATCATATTATGAGAGAACCTTGAAGGATTTATTTAGAAGATCCTCTGGTTAATTTTATATGTGAAGATGAAGGAGAATAAATTGTTGAATTATAATTTGAAGTAGAAGAAGAATATGGATGTGACAAGATTGGGTATTATGAATACTCATTACATGAAGACTCTGAATAATCCATGGCTGATATGAATGGTTACTCATGTGCAATGTTTACCCACTCGTAAATGGATAAAGAAACCTATTATTCCACTTCCCAAGAAAAGAATTTGGGTCCTCAAATGGTGAATCTAAAGAAAATAAAAAATAAAAGGAGGATCATCACTACCCAAATCCATAAATTCAGCCAAGAAGAATCCAAAGACTACCTCAATCGATACTCCATCTAAATATTTGAGTAAGTCTCTTTCATCTCCTCTTGTCAAATTAAATTATGATTTTATTGATCCTAATAATGAAAATACTACTCTTGTCAAGGCTGCCATAGTTCCAAATGTGCATATCACTTATCCACCCTTTGAAATCATTCACCATATAAAGAAAACAAAAGTTCAAATTTCTAAGTTTGAGTACTTGAGAACTAATCCCAAGAAATTTGATAGGATTTTCAAATTTATTAAAGAAAGTAGTTCAAGTTCATGTTCTAAAATTCCACTACTAAAGAACTATATCTCACTCCTCATACCAATCATTATTAGAACATTCTTTCTTCAACATCCTCCTCTTCTAAGAAAGTATAACATGTTCATATAGCCTTGTTGGTCAATGAATATATATTTAATAACTACATTATTTACTCTAATGCCTATGATAATTTCATTCCCACAAAAGTTACTAAATTCCTTGGGATTACTCTCACTCCTATTAATGGCCATCATTATTCCATGGAATTTCCTCTTGTTGGCCAAGTGAAAAATGAACAATTATCATTTGTAGACTTTCCGATAAAAATATCATGATGAAAATAATTCTAATGAGACATTCCACTTCGTATGATATCTTTTTGAGCTAAAGATTCTGTAGGGATGTTTACTTGAGATATATAGATGGATTTTTTCATGCCACCATTATAGTCAATGGTAAGATGAATAATATCCTTCCCATCGGAAAATGAAATACACAGGTTCGAGATACCGGATGACCTAAGGGTAGACATACTATTTCAAAATTCAAGGTATGTAAAATTTTTCAAATCTTTAGAGGAATATGTTTATATTTCCATGTTGATTGAGGAGTATATACGTGTGATGGAACTGGTTGGAAAACGTCATGATCATTTGATGGATCCATAATTTGATAGTATGTACTTCCCATTGGATATAAATACAGTTTCTCCTTTTGGTGTTAATAAAGTTCATGTAAACCTTGACTTGTAGCAAGGCTATCCCAAGGTGATGAGAAATGTGGATAAAGGAGTGATATCAAACAAATTCTTGGAAGACAAGTCCCATCTTTCTAATTGTGTTCTCAAGGTTTAACATGAAGACTTATTTGATGAGTATGAAAATTATTATGAATATAAATATTTCTCTTTCTCATTGGGAGAGGATGACTCTTTCAAGAAGGAATGCATAAATGAAAATATGTTGAGGAATCTTAAAGTTTAATCTACTCAAGAAGATATTTACTTCATCATGGAGATGAATTTCAAAGCTCATAATGGACAATATTGGGAGAATGATGATCTTTATATTTAAGCTCTAAACTCATGCTCATTATCCTTTCAATAAGATGAAGACCTTCTCAGTGAAGAACAAATAGATGGAATGGTGCTTGATTTTCCCAAGGATGATTCCATTCCAAAGGAAAACCTTCTCAATGAGGATTATATGAATAAGAAGATTCCTGAATATTTAAATGGTGACTTTACTCAAGGAATGAATGTTTTCATCATGGAGATGGGTCTCGAGGCTCAAATTGGTCAAGATAAAGAAGAGGATGGTTTTCATTTTTCATATTTGACCTTGTTATTTTTGAATATCCAAGATGATGATGCAATGTGGGAATCACATCATAATGAGAAGCATGTCAAAAATGGGAAAATTTGTGTGAAGGATAGTTGTTTGGAGTAATTGAGAAACATGGAGGATCAAGAGGCTTGTGACAATGTTCGAGAATCTCAAAATATCTGTGAGAACCAAATCATAGAGATGATGGACATGAAGTAGGTAACAAGTAAAATTCAAATGCCTATAAAATATCATGAGCCTTGGTATATAAATAAAAATCCTATTGTGATCAAGAATAATTCTTGTAATAGTAATGGAAAATCAACAATTAAAATGAATTTGGAAATAAATGAGCATATGGAAATAATATGTCAAAGCAAAAAGAAAATAAGCTATCTAAATTAACCCTCAATTATAATAAAATTATTGTAAACTTTCCTAATAAATTGAGAAAGGGTTCATATTTTAGTGATTGATTGAATGGATTTGAAGAACAAAGGCCTTTGGTGATACTGTGCATGGGTAAAAAATTAACAAATAATGACTACTAAAGTGAAAGTAGGTTGTACCCACATGTATTATAGGTGATTTAGGTATGTTATATCATATTTCCCTTTATTTTGTGTGTTACCCTTCCATTTTTTGGTTTCCCTTGTGTTGTATGTTTCCCTTCCCGTTGTGTGTTTCCTTTCTTTTTCTTGTGTTTGTTTTGTTTGTTTCGTGGTTGTGTTTATAGCTTTGATTGTTCTTCAAGATCCTGAATCTATTTCACAATGGATAAGGAACTAATATTCTTACCCATGAGATACCTAAGGTTAATCATTACCCCTTAAAGTCTAATGTCCCTAAGCTAGAGCCAGGTGTTGTCATGCAAAATGACTAACATGTAAAATTGAAATCCATGATAAACAATCCCACACTTGAAAATGACCTTTCCTAGTCACTATAAACCATTCATCTAGCTAGCCAACCCAAAATTTTATCCTCATTACAGCTTGTAGAAACATGTGTTATCCATCATTAGAAACAATCCATCCTCCAACAATCAAAGAATAAAGAATGGAAGGAAAGAATAATCTGTACCCGGCTTGTGCCAAAGAAAAAAATAATTTTACTACTACTGCATAAGGATTGGGAAGTATTTGTTCAAGGATGCTTCAATTTTATTCTAGGCATCCACCTCACTCTGTACTTGTTGAAATAAATCCCCTATTAGCATGTTGAATTCATCAAATGATAAATCTTCACCCTTATCCTTCAGTGTATCAACAATGTTCTCCATCTGCTTGCTAAGGTCGCTCAACGTGTCCATCCTTCGCATGACCTAGGGATATAATTCCTTTACTTTATTTTTAATTGAGACCCTTAGGCCTTCAATCACCTCTGACTTCTTCTCAAATTATGCTATGATTTTATCCCACTCTACCATGTTACCCTTGTTCTTCTCCTGAACTCCTTTAGGTCTGCCTCATGGGTAGTAACCAATATAACTACCACCCTGTCCTTGTCTCCACAATCGTCATAAACAACTTCGGCCATGTGAACCACGGTTTTCACGAGGCAAGGAGCTCGAGTAACAAGTTATGGTCTCCTCAATATTCCAATTATCATGTTCCTTTTGTCGCAGAAAAACTTCCTCTACCGGAGGATTCGACACACTTGATTACAATTGAGAAGAAACCACTTGTGGGAACCAAGATGTAGCCTTGTTTACCTTCTCCCTTAAAATCCCAAGCATGTCGAACTATCACCCATCATCTAGACACTTACTCAAGGTGTGCATGGGTTCCGAGCCCCTCCTTTATATCAGCTTTGTAATAATGCTTTGCCATTAATGGATAATGTTTACGAAACAAAAATAAAAATATAAGTAAAGTTACTAGATATAAGAATACACACATCATGAAAATAACATAAGCATTATAACAATATGAGGGAACCAGATCTAAACTATGAGAAAAGTGAACACTAGGGTTTGAACCCATAAACATAGATATATAAAATAACCAATTATATATATATATTGAAAATCAATGTTTATAGTAGCCATACTACATCAAAAGGGTCATAGCAGACCAAATAGATCAAGATAATAACACCCTACAACTAGAAACCCTATATTACCCCTAGAGCCATTACATATTTATCACCATGAATCTGTCATTGCATACACACTCAGCCTCTACACACACCCTCTACCATTTTATTCTCTACACATTATCCATAGTCAGAATACCCTTGTCTAGATCTAAATGATTCCTTAAATAGGATGGAATATTACCTAATCATCAATCCGTATAGTCCTGCATGCCAAATGTCATAATATTCTATTCTACTCGAAAGTGCCCATGTGAGGTATCTATTACAACCTTTACTTTACATCTCATAACCATTAATATTCCTTGGAATATTATTTTATTGAGCCTCAAGTCTTCATGTAACAACCTTCTCATCATTACACTTATCCGCAGCCTCACGTGTTTTGCATGTGATGCCTTTAACTGGAATGTATCTAAGTCCTTAAACCCTTAAACCATTTTCTTACTCATGCGCACCAACCTACCTCTCCTTGTGTGCTTTAACCCACTCACTTTTCTCCATAGTACCTTCCACGTGTGCTCATCTTTTCTTTAGGAATTATTCATTGTTTGGGCTCAACAACATGCTAAAAATATTTTTAAATGTGTCTCATTTGTGTATATGTTTTCCTAAGGTGATTTTCAATTTCACTAATATTCAAAGAAGAATGACTATATTCGAAGGTTTTTAAAGATCCATTTTGGCCATTTTGTAGTATATGGATACCATCCAAAAGATGACAGGAAGATATAAACCATATATAAGTTTTAAAGGAGAGAAATCATGTTATCCAAGGTAGTTTAGGGAAGACATGTATAAATAAGTTATCTCAAGAATTAAACACATCAAAATAGGTCATCTCATGTGTTGACAATGTCATACTCTAATGGTACAAGATGAATGGTCTATATGATTCTATAACATTCAAGAGGATATGGGAGGAAAATAAGTACTAATCGGGAAGATACTAAAACCCTCTCCATGATGGGTGCATCTTTATTCCAAGACTTAAGAATATTCATGAAAAATCAAGACATTGTTTCTTCTCCTCCACTATAAAAGGGTGAATGGTTTTATTTCCACATGATTAATGAATTTAAATTTTTTTGAGGTCATGGGAAAATAATAATGATTTGGTCATTTTCCATCCTATTGCTGAGCCTTTTTAGTCCAGGAGTTGGTCAAATTTGGTATGTTTTAGGGTAATCACTGGAAAATAAAAGATTTTGAAGGAACAAGTGGAATAGTTCCTCCATTCCTCTTGTTCCCTGCACCTTTTTCTTCACCACTTTGCAAAGGAAACCTATGAGTTTGGGTTTTATTAGAACTCATGGAATATTTTATAAGTTATGGTAGTTATTTGATCACTCGTGAACACCGATAGAGGAATTAAGTAAAATGGGAGTTAGATATGTTGGATCCACTAGGAACTCACAGTTGTTATGACTGTACCCCACTTCCTCTCCTTCCTTGATAGGGATTAAATAAGATAAATAAGCCAAGTGGAATAGTTCCACCATTCCACTTATTCCCGATTACCCATAATCACCACCGCAAGAGGGAGTTGGTGCCATGGTTAGTTAAGTCGATCTTCCATAGGATAAAGGAAAATGTTCTAGTGTTCCCTTTGCTCATTGAATCTCCACCCTATCCGAAATATAAATAAAAAGGTAATTCATAGTTTAAAGGCCCAATAAGAATGTTCTAGTGTTCCTCTTGTTGTCTGCCAACCTACATGGACTGATTATAATATAAATTTTCTCAATAACCTCCATATTTTTTCAAAGAAGAGGTATATAAAGGATCCTAAACTCAGGTTTTAGAATGTAATATTTTATTTTTACCCAATGTAAATGTATTAACTCAATTTTAGGAGATAAAATATCATAAGTGAAAAGAATGTGAAAGGTTACGTGGAGGGAAGATGAAAATCTTTAAATTTTAATTCCTTATCCATTCTAAAAGTTTGGTAGTTTTTGATTGCTATAAGTTGTTGGGATTTATATCATTACTACTACTAGTAATAAAGCTACATTTCCTCTATTTACTTTGTATAAGTTCCTTTATACTCTTGTTGGTGAGAAAATTTGTTGGGTAGACAAATTGGTGGATATCTTGCCAATGCTCGGGAATATAAGTCCCTCTACTTGAATGGTACAACTCCATATTATTATGCACATGTGAAATTGAATTCTATATTGGCCTTATGACCAGAGATCTAATAGGGCACTCCACCGATGTTGTGAAATTTTTTTATAATCAATTACGAGAGATAACTTTTCTAGGAGAATGGGAAAGGGAGTGAGAAAAGAGAGGGGGATTAATGTTGTAGGTAGAAAATAAGATTCCTACACCCATTAAAAAGAAAATTCCAACACACATAGATGAGAAGGAACAAAATTTTGTAAATGACAACAAGACAAGTTGATATTTTGAACACAAAGTCTCAAAAACCTCCTTATAAAAAAGGAAACAAAATCATTCTTTCTTCATTGATGCTTGAGAAAAATTGTACATAGTGAGAGTGGGAAGAACATAGAGATGAGAAATAGAGGAAATGCTATCTATTTTCTTCTTCACAAGTGATACTCTCTCATGAACACAAAAAATTGATAACCCTTTGGAAAGAGGGTGTCATTACAATTTATATACATGGGAAATCCCTTATCCAACCCCCAAATTACCTTTTATATGTCTTACACAACCCGTGAATTTTATCATTCCTAAGAATATAATTAAGTCCCCTTTTATGAATTAAGGGTGATTTATTACATTGAAAATTAAAGTCACATTAAATAAATAAGACATAATGAAAAGTGTAACCCCCAATGAAGAAATAGAACATGGAGGAGAGATAAAGGGGTAGAGAAGAGAGAGAAATAAGAGAGAGAATAATGATGATGAAGATGATGCTTTCGAAAATTGACTGATCCTTTCCAAATGATCTAATGAAATGATCCAATGCAATGAACTATGGATCCTTGAACTCCTTACACCATGAGAAACCTCCTCTAGATGATTCATAGACATGTTAAACTTGAGTGTTTAGAAACACTAATGATACACCATTGACAAAAATGAATAATTCATGTTCCATAATATGAATCTCCACCATCCCTACGATCTTCCAATTATATGCTCAAATGATAAACATGAACAATTCCTTGACAATGGAGTCATGATAATTCTATCATCCCAAGGACACAGATAACCACAATTTGGAATCAACCTGCTTGTGAAAATTTCATCCTCCACTGGCTCTCTCTTGGGTCACCAAATATTTGATCCTTCAAATTTTTAAAGTCCCTGTGAATGACATTATTATCACTTACACCCGAATATTTAGAGGAAAGAGCATGAACTGGTTTCACACCTACGAACTTAAATTTCATGGCTTCTGAGACACTTTATTTTACTAGAAAAGGGGGCTTAATATTTTTAGTAAATTACAATTTTCCACCATTTTCAAATTCAATCACTCAGATTTTCCTTCTAAATGACCCTTATGCACACTGCCTTCACCGAAATTGCTCTTCGTGTTGACTTACTAAAAATAACAAGTCCCTATGTAGGAGGATTACTATTTTTAGAAAGTGGTGTTTGGACCTTAGTTTTTGATGAAATTAGTTTTTTTGATATGGGTTTTTCATTTTTGTTGCACTTATGAAGTTTCATTTTGATCTGGTCTTTGGAATGAGAGATTTTAAAATTTAAAAAATTTTCGCGAGGAAATTGGGGTTTCTTTGCTACAAAAATCTAGAGTGTGCATGTAAATTATTTTTATTGAATTTTAAAGGCACTTAGAAATGAATATTATTGCAAAAACCATAGAGATTTGTGCAATGGTTTTTAGATATGAGAAATTCTTCCTCGTGGGTTTCAAAGTCTCTCTGGTGAAAAATATTATTTTTGTTTTCAAAAAATCTGGATTCTTTTGTGTTTTTTTATTTTCTTAGATCATGGGAGAATGAATGAAATAAATGAAGGATGAAAATGGTGGAGGAAAAATTCCAAGAAAAAGTTGGCACAGCAGTTTCGGTATGAGAGGGAATGAGAAAAAAGTTGGCCAATTCTCGTATTTATAGTTTTGGAAGGCATGAGGGGGTTGGGCACTTATTTTGTCCCCATTATTCCCTTTGGGATGGGAAAATGGGTACACTATAAGGTTCCTTAACATTTTCTTGACACTTTTCACTTGTTCATTGGCTAAGAGGAATGGAGAAGGGGGATGACATTTGGTCATAGGAGTGACCTAAGGGAAGCCCAAGGAGGGAAAATTTTATGTTCTCATTTTTCCCTTTGGGATGGGATAATAGGTGCATAAAAGGCACATTATCTTAGTTTTTCCACTTGTATTGCATGCGTGCAATGAGAGGGGTGCTAGAAAAGTTGGTCTAGAGGGTTAAACTGGGTTGCCGTGGTCACAAGGGTGACCAACATGCAAAAAACGGAGAAGGGTGCATTTTTTTATCCCTCTTTTACCCTTTTTGAGGGACTAATAGGACACAAAAAGGTGCCTCAATCTCATGTTGACACGTGGTAGTCCAAAATTTGACTAAGTATTGAAATGCATACCTTGGGTGACAACTTGAAAAGACCATAACTTGAGCTCCCGGATGAGTTTTTGCATGCTTATTTATATGATTTTACATGGAAAAGGAATTTTGAGAAGGGTGATATTGGTACCATGACTTAATTATAACTAAAAAACCCTAAAAAATATCCTTTTCTCTTGAGACCGTTCGTTGTGCTTGGGAAAAATGAGTTGCCTACAAAAATACATGGTTTTTAGATAGATACGATTTTACCACCATGTAGGGGTTAAAAATTATTTCCAATAATATATTTTTGGATCTCAAATAATTATAGATCTCCCAAAATTACTTCTTGAAGTTGAGGTTTTATTTCATGATGCAAGCTCCTTCGGCCTCAAAAACCACTTTTGATGAACTGGCTCCTAAACCTCCAAATATTTCTAGAATCTTCCTAAATTAGTTGCTGACTTTGTGATCCTAGCTCTGAATACACCTCCTTGATGAATTTGGGCCTTTGAAAAAATTCGAGAGAGTATGAAATTTTCTTAGGAAGACTGATGATAGCCCTTCTTAATATTGTTTGAAAACCCACTTTTAGAGATATTGCTCATGAAGTACTTGAATGATTATTTTCTTCCTAAATCACCTATTGGGGAGGATGAAAAATGCATCCGGACCATTGAAAGGACATGATAGGACTAGTATGGGGAATAGGATGACCTAGGGGTGTCTTAGAAAGGTATAACATGGAAATTTTTTGACACTAGGGTATGGTTGTCCTATTTTCAAGTGAATTTTGCCCATGCAAAAATATAGGAAAACAACTGGATCTAGCTTGGGGATATGTTATGGATTGAGCACAACAAGGACATAACATGAGAAATCCTAGAATATTAATTTCCAAATTAGACCAATGCCTTATCCATTGGGCTTCATAAAGTCATTTATAATAGATAGCTAGAAGGAGTACACACACACACACACAAAAAAGGAAACACACAACACACGAAAAGGAAATAATACACACAACAAGGAAGGGAAACACACACCTAAAATCACCTATGGTATAATGTGAGGGACAACCCACTTTCACTACTTGTAATATTTTAGACATTGACTACTGCTTAGTAACTCTAATTATGTTCCATCCAGACATGGTCAATAGAAATAATTATCTCCACATGTTTCACAAATATGGAATGGCCCACACCAAAATGAGTCAAAATTTTTGTGGCTACCATTTAGATCTATATACTTATCCAAAAGTAGAAAAATATATCCAAATTTGAATTCATGAGCCTTCACCTTCTTGTCAAACAATCTTTTCACCTTCAACTAGTGAGATTTGATTCTATCCACCACTTTGCATCTATCATATTCAAGCTTCTCAATTAAAATAATCCTTTTATAAATGGCATCATAGTACTACCCATCATCCATTGCTTGGAGAAACTTCAAGTGCAGGAATCTCCATAGTAGCTAGAATCTCCACTTCTATACCATAGACAAATTGAAATGGAGACATGCCAATGGTATTATTTGGCGTTATCCTATTTTACCATAGTGCATCATATAACTATTTGTGTGAGTCCCTTTGATTTTCATCTACAAGATTTTAGACTATGGTTGTGTTTTTTTTTGCTAGAATCCACTTGAACATTTCCTTATGGGTAGTAGTCAGATGCATGTAAAATGAGATTCCATACCAAAAAAATTCGAGTTAGATCCCTTGAAGATAAATATGCACTTTATCTACCATGATCTTCTCAAGTATACTGAAATGAACAATGATGTTATCCTTGATGAAATTATAGTTTATTTTGGTATTTTCTTACTTTGTTTGGATGTTCTCAACCCATTTTTGAAATAATTTGTTACAGGTGAGCACATATGAATGACTCATGCTTTAGTGAGGATTAAAGACTCCAATGAAATATAGATCCCACTGTTGGAATGGTTATTCAATCGTTACCGGCTTGAAAGGAAACACATCAAGTTTTGGTCTCCTGAAAAACTACTAACTTACCTCACACTTAGAAAACTACTCTTGGGCATCTGTAAATAGGATTGACCAATAATATCTTCCATGGAGGATCTTATGAGATGTGACCATTTCTAAGAAGTTTCCTTCACATGCTTGATCATGGTAATCTTTCAAAAACTACTCCTACTTCCCTTTGTCAACACACTTAAGAAAACAACCATTGAGTCCCCTCTTGTAGAGTGCATGATTTCATATGACAAACTTGTCCGCCTTTAAACTGATATTTCTTATTTTATTATAATCAAGGTGAGGAGGGAACTCACCATAGGTCAAGAAGTAAGTGATGTCAACATACAATTCATTTTTTGAGCTAAAAAAAGGAAGTGAGGCAAGTCCTTGCTGAAACATTCATAATATAAACATTCTTTTGTATAATTATTGACCACAAATGCGTCATCTTCTACAAGTAGTCTTTATATTCCATTTTCCCTTACTAGATTGGAAGGCTTGATCTCTAAATCATACTCCTGGATCCTTATTACCCAGTTCCCTCATTTTTTACCTTGGATCTTGTTGAGTGAGAATGGACTTGATGGGCAATCCTGGTTCCATGATTATGGTATGTGAGTTGAGGATATAAAACCTAAAGTTCTTCACTTCCTTGACTAATGCATATGTATGCTTTTCTAACTAGCTATATTTCAGTTCATGATTCTTTGAAGGTGCACTTGTGAAGGAAATATGGGATTCTATACCTTATTCATTCTTCTACACTAGGATGGCCAATATTGTATTTTTAAAGCATAAAAATATAAGATGAAATCCTTATCAAATTCTGGTCTCACCAAAGTGGGGGCCTTTACTATTGCTTATATTATTTCCTCGAACACTATATTTCCTTTTTTGTTTCATTTGAAATTATCCTGTGGATTCATCATGATGGTTATGTGCTTGGTTAATTTGGAAAATTTTGGGACAAAGCACCGGAAGAAATTGACCTTACCAAAGAAGGAATGTAATCCCTTTTTACTTGTAGGAAGTGAAAACTCTTGAATAGCCTTTATTCTTTTAGGATCAATATTTTCCCCTTCCTTGTTCACAATGTGCCTAAGGAATGACCACAAAAATGCACTTTGTTAGATTCGGGATATGCCATGCTTCCCACATCTAATGAGTCCTGTTTCTTGATGATGAATATGGTATCCTTGCTTCTTTGAGAAAACCATGAGGTCATCTAGATATATCATAATGCAATGTTTGAGATATTTGAATGCAAGATCTGTAATCATATTGTATACCCTTAGAACAATAGTCTAATCCCATGCATGCTTTGAACTATCACCCAAAGGTCTTGGACACTCACCTCGAGGCACACATGGGTGCCAAGGCTCTCCTTTATGTGAGTCTTATGAGAATGCATCATCTTATGACAGATAATCAAATAGAAATGGATAGAAAATGACCGTGCATCATTATGAGAGCCTAGGACGAGTTGTTATCTTATTACATCCAAAAAAGAGAAATAACAAACAACATATGGAAATGGTTCATACAGAAAGGAAACCCATAAGTATTATACTCCGAACACATATATATATGATTTATAACAGAGCCTTATATTCATATAAACATGTTCAATAAAACATTACAATATTTTGAGGTCATAATATACCCTCATATATACAATGCGAGCCAAGTCATGCATCATGAATACAATATGTTCATCACATTATAGAGAAGAATGTAGACCCATCCCTCTAAATGTGCCATGATTCCTATATTTTCCTAATCCCAACCCATAAATCCATAGAATCCTCCATGGTATTTCTATATATCTTCACATCTCTTCTACTACTCTTTTCTTTTATCGGAACTTGTATTTATAACCTTAATATAACCACCGCCATGCCTTTCTGAAGTTATAGATCAGTTTTCAAGTGTCGAAGTGGTCCTCCATGGGAGCATTCCTTCTTAGATCCGAGCTCTCCATGTTTTAAAATGATGTCCTTCTAGATCCTTCCATCGCATGGAATATTCCTTTTTGATCCACCAATTTTTCAGTTAGCACCTTATCCATTCCACATGTGTAGTCGGGTCATGCTTTTCTCGTGTACTTATAGGAACATTGAATATGGCTAAGTCAAAACCTATCTTGCCTTGCGAACACACACCGTATGTTTTGAAAAATATGTTAGAAACCTCCCCTATGTGCCTTCAACCCTATGCACCCTTCTTCAACTAGGTCCCATGCACCCACGTGCCTTCTCATCCTTAGCCAATATTTTGGGGCCCAACATCACCCCACACTACACCTATTCTCCATCCTTGAAACACTTTAAAGAATAAAGAATGGAAGGATCTTAAGTTTTTTTGGAAAAAAGAATAAGGGAATGAAGAAATGGGAGAAATAATGAAATAATGGGGAACTAGTTTATTGCTTGGAGGAGGAGAGGGAAATCCTTCCCTAATTCTACCTCTAACTTTCCCAAGCGTTGACCTCATTCTAGGCTTGCTGACAGAGGTCACCCACCAGGTGCTCACTTCCTCAAAGCTAAATCCTCTCCTTTTGCACTCATGGTGTCAATACCCTCCAATTGCTTCCCCAAGTCTTCAAGGGCATCCATCCTGTGGGTGATTTGGGGTAGAGTTCCTTTAACCAGTATTTTGATCGATCCTCATAGAGTCTCAATTGCTTCTAATTTTTTCCACCTCATCTAGGATATTGTCTCTTTCCACTCTATTCCCCTTATTTTTCTCTTGGAACTCCTTGAGTTTTCATTTCATGGGTGGCAACCAAGATACTTTCCACTCTATCTCTATCCATGTAGTTATCATAGGTAGCTTCAGTGACTTATGTGACGATATTTACCTCTGCAAAAGTTTTGTGTATCGAGCCACAATCTCAACAATCTTCATCTTGTTTTCTTTCTCTACCATGCATGCATCTCTTTTGTAGATTCCAAAGTAAGTGGTCACCTCTCCATTGTGAGAATGTGAGTCAGATCCTCTAGACATTGTAAGGTTGATTCATACTTTTGATCGGGCGGTGTTAAATCGGGGTGCTTTAGGACAATTGCATCTATAATCATCTCCACCTTCTTGGAGACTTCACACACCTTAGATTTTTCTTCCTTCAACTCATGCCTTAGTTGAGTGCTTGATTAACTCCTCTTGCTTTAGGTCCTTTTCTTTCTCCATGAGCTCCTTCTTTTTCTTCTCCAATTCCTCCTCCAGGAATTTCACTCTATCATTTCTCCCGAAGTTTGGCCTCAATTTCGACTAAAACTTTATTAAGCGCATTACAAACCTATTCATCTGATAGTTGTTGAGTGTTCACCAATGGATTTATCCCTTTGGCTTATGGAACCTTCATTAGTGCTCTCTGACTTACTTCAAATTCTAGTTCATCCATGTGGGACTCAAATGCCCAAGATAACATCTTTCTTGTCCATGGGTATGCCTTCTTCATCAAATGATGACATTGCTAGGAGTTTTTCTATAGGTACGGTGCTCTAGAAGCACGTGCATGTAACACCTTGTTAGGATCATCAATGTATCCCATTCCTTGACCCTTGTGATAATACTATGCCTTTCCTACCTTTCTGTGAAAATTTTGGGAAGCTCACTTTGCCAATTTGGGATCTCCACCCATGCTTCCATACTCCTTCCCAACACTCTCTTCTTCTATCTCTTTTATAATCTCATTCGACGATCCTTTCCAACTCCTGTTCCACCAAATTATTTATGATGCCAATCCACTTCTCTCTCTCATGAATTTCTCTACTTCCTCCTTGGTGAGGCTTGGGTTCTTTGGTTCTTGTGCTTACTTCTTCGCTCACCCCCTTTCCTTGAGCCTCAACTTCTTCTCATCATTCTTCTCCTCATCTTTTTGTTATACTCTTCATCTCCTTCTTCCTCAAAATCATGCACATCATATATTGGATGGTCTTCACCTCCTTCAAGCTCATCATCATCATCCTTGTCACCAATGTAGGCATCTAAACTCTCTGTCTCTTCTAAGTCTACCTCATCTGTCACCTTCTGCTTCTTTCTTACTGGGGATTCTAGTACATGAGATTCTTCTTTTCCTTCTCCTTGACAGGTGATCTCTTCATTGGTGATTCCTCATGGGTGAGGTGCTCTTCATGCTCTAACACCTCTTCTTCTGGGTCTTTGCCTTGATAGGAGACTTCTTTCTCCATGCGTAAGTACTAGGTTTAGCGTGACTTTAGTATGCACCCACCGATTGTGGTCTACACACTTGGTGCTTTCTTCTCCTGCCCTCTTCTCTTTCTCTCTTCTTTGGCACGACCTTCTTTCTTCTATGGGGTCTTCTGGTATGGAGACATCATTCTCCAAATATGCACCTTTTTCAACTTTGGCCTTATGCAAAGGTATATCCTTGTTGTAGCCCTTCCAATGATTGGAAACATTATTGGTTTCATCATTTGAACCTTGTGGGAGACATACTTCTCCACATACACACACTTTTTAGGATACACAAGCTTTCAGCGTAGCTCATGGTGGTCTTGGTCCACTTCACTAAGGTCAAACCTTAGTCTTTTGGCCTCCTTGAACCTATTGACCCCTACTTGGAAGTATTGTGTGTGAAGGAGAAGGGTAGCTTGCACCATGGACCCTTAGTCCCATTTGTTAAAGTAAATCTGCCAATGTAGAAATGTTGGTACACTACAAATTCTACTTCTCCATCCATGAGCATGGGAAACTACTCTGGGATCCTCCACTCTTCCCCTGAATGTGTCACACATTCATTTATACCACTTCTCTAGGCGCGCCTTGTGAGTGGCCATCATGGTTTCACAAGTGTATTTTTCAAATCTCTTTGCGGGTGAGGGATCCTCATTTGGATACTCCCAAACAAACTTTTCTAACCCATCTAGCACTCCAATTTCTGAAAAGATAATGGTGAGGAGGACGTTACCAAATAATATCTTTTCTCCCTCCTGCATGCCTGCTTATAATCTCATCCATGATGAAAGAAGACAAGTTATAGATGGTTCCTCCGATATCTTCCGACATACATTTAGCCATGCCTTGTTCACTTGTGTCCATCATTCCTAATCATTGAGCTTGGTCACCAAGCATGCAACCATCCTCATAATAGGGTCTAGAATCTTGGTGATGTCAAAGTATCATGACCCCTTCTTGTAGTCATACATAGCTACAGTCTCCTTGATAGCCTCCTTGTCACTCAGATCATCATCTATGCTATCTCCTTCACAAATGAGGCATGTGAACTTGGATATCAGTTGTGGTGTTATGCATCTTGTGCCCCATGAAATAAAGTGATCCTCATGCACGTGTGACATCAACCATTGATAAAGGTACTTAGGCTTTCCAAAGTAAGGAAACTCATATAGTTGCAATAATCCACCTTCTCCAATTTGACCTTCACCTCATCACTTGTAAATGGGCATCCCATCTGGTGTCCTTTTGTTAGTTGGTTGGACCAACTCTAGCACCATTTCCTTCTCGGTTGTGCTCATGTGATGGTTATAATCACTCACGGCCATCTTTCACAAGTGTGACTCCCACTCTTTTCCTAGCAATACCCCATCTGGGTATTGCATTTCTATATACCATTCTTCATTGGAGCTCGTGATGGTAGTAGTTTTCTTTCCTTTCCCTTGCCCTTTGTTTTCTTTGGTGAAATGGTTTCTTTCTTGGGTGTCATGCTTTTTTTCGGGATAACTACAAACTCCTTACTCTACTCTACTACTCTACTATACTCCAAACTCAACTCCAAAGCTCAACTCTTGGAATAAATCCTTCTATCTTCATGCCCTAGCTACCAAACCCTAACTAGGAAAACCTTCCACAAGATGACACACCACAAATAACCTTTCCTCATGCCCATGTACTCCTTCCTTCTAGTTTGTAGATCTACTCTAGTCACACACTCAATTTCTCGATTCTTCTTCCTTCACAAAAATTTCTCTCTAGATGCCCTAGTTCGCAAGAGCGTTTCAATTTTGTAATAAAAATATAGAAAAATGACTTACTTGGACCTTATATTTATAGTTTTTTCTTCCATCTAACAATAAATGCTATACCACCTACCAACATACTTTAACATTAAATGTGATTTTTCCACTAAGCTGACTTTAAGTGCCCCTTTACCCATGCACCTAATCTGTGTGAAAAAAAATCCTTTACACCTTTTGGCATGAAAAAATCCAAATGGAATGAAGACTCTTACACATGCGCCTACAATGCAAAGGCACTTCTTCTATCCTTTACCTAATTTTTTCCCTCACCTACCTCATGTTGTTCATGCACTCTTCATCCTTTATATGTGGTCTTTGTTATAACCTTTTGAAACCATAATTTATCATCCACCATTTCCTCATGCACTTTCTCAACCTTACGCTCTTCCTTCTACTGGGCCACTTAACTTGTATTGCAGGCTTATACTTTACATTACTCCACCCCACACTAAAAAGATGTGTGGTCCTCTACACATACACAACCTTGGAAAAATAATGTGGTTACCAGTGCACAAGGCACAAAAAAAAAAAAAAGGAAAAAGCAACGAGAAAGGGAAACACAAGAAAAGAAAAGCATAAAGGGAAATTATAGACTAATTGGAAACACTACCTTATTACAAACACCAAGAAGACTTATTTATAGTAGGGCTTCAGCCTACTCCCATTGAAATGACCTGGTAATCTCATCCCATCCAATGCTTATAACTAAAAGCACCTAAATCAAGAATGTACGAGATGATGTAGGGTCCCAACCAATGGAATTTCAACTTCCCAGATGGCGCAGATACTTGGAATCATACAACAACACCATCTTCCCAACCTCAAACTTCTTGTTCTTGATATGATGATCATGCCATGCCTTTTGTCTTGATTTTTCTATCTTCTGACTCCATCTAGCAAGTGATCACCTTTCATCTAACTACATCAAATTATCAATCCTTTCTTCTAGTGCTTTCTCATCAGCTAACCCTCCTCATGCTGCTATATAACAATGATGGTAACATGAATTCAAATGGTAAAACAACCTCCATATCAAACACCAATTGAAATGGTGTGGCCTTGTTCAACCTCTTGTAGGTTTTCCTGTATGCCCATAGAATGGATGATACTTTGTCATCCCAATCTTGTCTTCCAACATCACAAATCTTAGTCAACGTGTGACTTAGTATCTTGTTAAATGCCTCAGTAGTTCCATTTTCTTGAGGGTGATAAGGGGTAGTCTTGTGATGGGCCACCATAAATTATACTAATAGAATCCTAACCATTTCATTGAGAAAGTGTGTACCTCTATCACTTGTTAAACTTAAAGGACAACCATACCTACTGATTATGTTCTCCCATAAAAATCTATAGTAGTTATCATTGTGGTGCAATCCTTTGTAGGCACTTGCCTCTTCCCACCGTGTGTAAGTAATCAGTGTAAGTAATGATATACCATGAACCATCCTTTATGTGGATGGAAAAATTGGCCCTACAAAGTCGATTTCCCATTTTTCAAATGGTTTAGCACTAGATATTGGTTGCAAGGGAATTTCATCCCTCTTTCCAGGTTTTCCAAGGCATGGAAATGGTCACAGCCTTACAAAACTCAATATAATCCTTGTAGATGGTTTCCCACCAAATCCCTACTAATAAAATCTTCCACATGGTAGCATTTCTTGCATAGTGTCCTCTTGTAATCCCACCATGTGCTTCCTCCATAATTTCCATGCACTCATGTTCCAATACATCATCGTGCAGAAACCTCATCATGACCTAACTTATATAGGTCTCCACTAATCAACATGTAGGGTGTGGCGTGTGTATTGCTAACTAACTTTCTCTCTAGAGCCTTCATCCCTTCTAGTGCCACACCTATTTTTAAGAACATCGTGATATCTTCCAAGTCGAGGGCATGCATGCCACAACCTAAATAGTTGCACATCTGGCATGGTATCCTCAATGCTTTACACATCCTCCCCTGAGTTAATCCTTGATAAGTGGTCGGTCCTAAATTACTCTTTCCTAGTTTTATGACCACTTGTGAACTCAAAATTGAAATAATAGGACCCAATGACATATGCACCCTTGTAGAATGGGCTTGTTGACTAAGTACTTCAATGCCATGTGGTCCATGTAGAATATAAATGGTGTTGCCAATAGATACTACCTAAACTTGTGCAACGCGTAGATCATAGAAAATGCTTCACTCAGTAGTTGTGTAATTCTATTATGTAGTGGTGTCAACTTTCTACTTGCAAAACACAAGGGATGATCAACAATTCCCTCACCAGGTTGTGCTAGTATTTCTCCCATAGTTGTCCTTGAGGCATCAACATGCACATGGAAAGGCTTATCCCAAGAAGGAAAACGTAATATGGGCATCATGACAAGCCTATCCTTCAAAGTGTCAAATGCCTTTTGTTGTGCCTCTCTCCCAAATGAAAGGAACTCTTGTGTTTTAAAATTCCTCTAAGGGCATGGTGATCTTGGCATACCCCTTGATGAATTTCTATAATACCCCATATGCCCAAGGAATCCATGCACTACACTGCTTTGACTAGTAGGCTCCCCTAATCCCACAATAACTAACTTTGGCGGGATCTACTAGTAAGCCTTCTTTGCATATAATGTGTCCTAACAAGGTTCCAAATGGAGTAGCAAAGACACATTTCTTAATGTTGAGGGATATCCTTAATTTCGACATCTCTCAAACATCAGCCTCAAATTTCACAATGGTCTTTCACCAATCCATACATAATCCAGTCATCCAGGTAAACTTGAAGAAATTTATGGATGAAGTCCTGAAATGCTTGTACCATGATGCGTGAGAACACAACAGGTGCATTCTTCAATCCAAAAGGCATAACCATGTAGGAAAAACTTCCCCATTCAGTGGAAAAAATTTCTTTCTCTTGGTCTTCCTTTGCAATCCTGACTTGGTGATACCTTGAGAACCCATCCATGAAAGAGTAGACTTCGTGCACGCTACTCTCCCTCCAAAATTTCTTCAGTAAAGGGGGTTGGAAAAGGATCGATGACACATACTGCATTCAGATCCCTGTAGTCAACACAAATTCTTATCCTTCCATCCTTCTTGATACTTGATGACCATTGGGCTTATCCATTCTGATTCTTCCACTACCTCAATGATACTAGATGCTATCATCTTGTCTATTTCTTCCTTGACCCATGTATGCACAAATTTGGATTCATCCATAAGGCCTCTTCCGAATCGGGCACACCTTCCTTCAACTTGATCTTCATCTCCCCTAAGGAATGGTGGACACCTTTGAGTTCATGATACCCATGAGGGAATAAATCTTGGAACTCATGCAATAGATCAATGACCTTTGAAAATTTTTTTCCGACCAATAGTCCCCAATGATAGCTTCCTTAGGTTTTGTCTCCATCCCAATGTTAACCTTCTTTGTTTTCAAGGGCTCATGGTAGGCACGTGCTCTCTCATCATGTTATCTATGACTTTGCACACATACCTTCTTCAAATGGTTAACATCCAAAGTTTCCATTTCTTCACCATCTACTACATAGACCATCTTTCCTTTTTCTTTTTCCATGCACGCGCGCTCAAGTTGTACTTCCTCTGATTCTTCTTCATTGAGGCACATCTCCAAATAAGGCTCACCCAATAATTCCAATAGCCTATCCTTTTCCCATAGCACTATCTCCCATCGTAAGGCACTTGATCACTTGTAGTGCCTTATCCTTATCTATGATGGCTTGTACTCCTATACTCGAAATCTTGAATGAGATCAGCCACCAACTCCTGCCAATTACCTATTTGATGATGCATCTCCGAATGAATATACCATGTGTGTGCACATCCTTGTAAGGTGGAATATAACTTATGCACCCATAATGAAGGTGGTAACACTTCTGTGCTTCCCATCCAAGCCTTCTCACATGCTTGGATATGAAATGAGGTGGTCTCTTTACCATGGTAGTCTTGTATGACCATGGGCACATTACTTCTAGAGAACCTTACAAGAAAATGTGATTCTTACCTTGCGCCATTCTAGGAGGCTCTCTCGATGTGTAGCCCACTAGCATGTCTGTGCAGTTCTGAGTAGGTTATAATTGAGCATTCCCTTCTCTCATCCTCATTTTTCCACTAAGCCTCCATTTCTTGTAAGAAAATTTTAGGGATATGCTCCTCTAAAGTAACTTGGAAACTTCTTTCCTCCTAGGTGCTTGAATGAGCATGCCTTTTTACCCTTATTACAGATCCTCTCAACTATCACCCAATCAACTCATAAGTCCCATGTGCCCAATTTTCACATGCCATACTAGTGGTATCACTCAAGGATTGAGCATCTTCAAACTAGATAACTCCCTCTGTGGGATGAATTATCTCAGGATCTCTAGATGGAGCACACATAGATTCTATCAGGACTTCTTCTCCTAAGGGCTCAATATATAGGGCATGTTGACTTCCCATCTATTAAAGGAATGATCACCCTTTCTTCCTTGTTCTCAAAGATGATATACCCTTTGTTAAACCACAGTCGACATTGTTCTTGTAACACCATGGGCACCAAAAATGCTGGAAAGTTGTCTACCTCTGAGTGAGTGCCAAGACTTCAAAGTCTCTAGTGAACTTGGCCCCTTGAATGGTGATAACTACATCCTTCAAGACTCCAATGGGCATTTCCTTAGTCTTGTTTTCCATATATAACACATTCAAGATGGTTGTAATGTGGGCCTTCCCATTTGATGCCAGGACATCTAAGGTAAGAACATTGACCTCTTCTCCCATGTGTCGATGAGGATATTACTCAGAAGCCATCCATCAACAACTACATTCAAAGTAATCTCCTTATCATAGTCAAGGCTGTGAGGAGGAAGGTTTGCATGCAAAACCTTCCTTTCACACTCTACTCTCGGTGCGTGGTACCTTCTCTCTCAGCCATTCTCCTAACAAGGAATAATATTCTCTTGCCTTAACATCCTACATACTTCCTTGACCTCATCCAAGTCATCCTTTGGAGCCTCGACATTCTTCCTTTGCTCCAACTACTTTGATTTCTCCTTTAGACATTGGATCTCCCTTACAAACTCTTGAATCACATCCATAGTCTCTTGATACACCTCCTTTTGATGAGTAGGGTCCAGATACTTTCCATGTACCACTTCCTCTCTTGAAACTAGTGTCCTTTGTCTTGGCATCTCCCTAGCATGCGTGGCCTCTACTCGTGTCATCACCAATATAGGTTCTAGCCTTGACTCATGTGCCACTCTTGGCATCCATTGTGAATCATCCTTCTTGATGCTCACCATCCCAGCACCTTTGTCTTTTTAGTGCTGCTGGTTCATATGCTCATAAAGCTCTAGACACTCTTCATACTTATGTTTCTTTCCACACCATGAGCATTGTAACAGATCAGGACACTCACATTTGTAATGCTTTGTAGATCCACAGTTATAACAGGTTCCTCACGGGAATCACTTCATCCTCCACCATGGTTACTGTGACCACAAAATCCTCTCATGAAAAAACCTCTTCCACACGCTCCTCCATCTACACACCCTTCATAATGATGATCATCATCCTTGGAACTTCTTGTAAGACTAGTCTGGTGAACACACTAAGATCAATAACATCATGGATCTGATCAATCAGTCTGTAATCCTTGGTATCATGGGTCATAGAGGTATAAATATTACAATAGAAAGAAACATTCTTATGGATTGTCACACTTGTAGTAGAGGGAACCTACTACTTGCATCATGATCCCCATGGAAAATTTCACAGTCTACCACCATAGCGCATACCGATTTCTAAGGGAAACTATCCTTTGCATGCCCTTCCACTTCATAGTTTGTACACCAAAGCCCACTATGAACCTCATGTGCTTGAGTTTTAAAAAATTCTCCAACTGCTTGGCCATTGCAGTAATTTGAGCCTCCAAAAAGGACTAACACTAGTATCACGCTCCCAATAACTTCAATGTGTAGGGAAGCTTCCAATGCCTCACATGGGTCTGTGAAAGTCTTGTGTGATAGAGCCCTTCTAAATGGTGTTATCAATCCTCTAAAAAACCATTGAGCATGTTGAGAAGGATGAATTTCATAGGATAGTTTAGATAAGAGAGTCTTGAAATGCACGTCATACTCCCACACACTCTCTGCCATTCCTGTTGGATCTCCTTGAGTGTTGATGCTCTTCTACTCAAACTCGGGATATGGAACTCTTAGGAAGGTGTTCTTTAATGTGGTGTAGTCTACCACCATCTGATGGGGTCATACTTCTATACCAACTATGCACACGTCCCTTGCAACATTGTTTGCAAACTGACTTGCCTTTCACTCTGGGGTAGTGATCCCTTTCACGTGCCATAGTAATTCACACTTGTGCACATGCTCTGCTAGCATCTTCAATACCCATATAGTCTGGTAAGTGTAAAGACATCTCAAAAAATACTTGGGGAGGTGGTTGGGGTCCTTGTCCTCCCGATCCAGAGCCTTGGTTCCCTCCGGTGTTTCCTCCACTCAGATCCACTGGATCCACTGGTCTGTTCCTCCTGACCCACCGATCCACCCACCTCCTGTAGTCGGAAAAGGGCCTAAAGTGGTCATGCCTAGTGTTCCCAACATCCCACTGAACTTGCATGCATTGATGGTTTGTGATATTTTCCCACTACCAGTTATGTGTCCCACACCACTCCCAGATGTGATACCCAAACCTTGCGTACTTGCACCTTGTCCAAATATTCCTCCAAATACAGGAATGGATTGTGTAGCCATGGATGTTCCAAATGAGAAATTATATCTCTTGGGTGTAGATTGGTTACTCCCACCGATACCAACTGGGTTAATAATACTTCTCCCTTGATATGGAAAACCAAGCACCAGGGGTTGGTCACCAGGTGGGTTTAGATGTGCATGCGATGGCTCTTCTTTCTCCATGTGATGAAATCTCATCAAAAGCTAAAGGGGCTTCTCTCCCATGCTTTGCCAAGATGGGGTAACACAGACTTCTTAGGTTCCACATCCTCTACATGAACCTCAACTCCTTCCCATAATGTCTGCCTCCATAGATCCATCACACTTACAACCTCACATTGTCTAGTCATCTCCCTTTCATGAGCTTTTCTATACTTGAGTCATCTCTCCTCCCTTTCCTTTTCAACCACAATGTCCACCATCTTCCTCCACCTTAGCTTCCTCTCCCAATGCTTAGAAGCTTTAGCCGAGCTATGGGAAATGCCTCTAAACTCAAGGTAATGACCAAGATCTTCATAGCCAAAGGAATAACATGCAAAAATGATCCTCTAGGCTCCCTCAAAAACTCAAACTCAACAACTTCTAGGAAAGAATACATATAAATGGTGTATTCAAGAGTATAACTGGTCAAAACTCTCTTCCACCAGTGATCAACAACATGCATCCAAGTCAGATCTACATCCTATAGCCTCTGATAGTCATCTTGGGTCCACATGCATGATCTATAGTACTATCTTGATCTAGATGCATATGCTAAAATCCATTCATATAGTTCTACTAGGAAAACAATAAAATAATGTCTCATACATACTCATGGTATAGGTTCTCTTCTACCCATCTACGCATGCATCAAACTTAGGTCCAGTGCTGAATCTTTGAGAAAACTCATCCTCTATGCTCTTGAACCATGTTTTAACACTTTCCAAGGTCGAAGCTTTGTCATCATCACATCATCACAGGACAAAGATGCATGCCATTTCTCACAAAACTTTGAAAAGAGGTCTGAAATGGAACCAAGATGTAGTCATATTTTATACCCTTAGACCAATAGTCTAATCCCATGTGCATCGGCTATCACCCAATGGGTGTTGGGTGCTCACCCGAGGCATGCGCGGGTGCCAAGCCTCTCCTTTATGTGAGTCTTGTGAGAATGCATCATCTTATAATAGATAATCAAATGGAAATGAATAGAAAAGAACCATGCATCATTCTAAGAACCTAGAATGAGTTATTATCTCATTACATCTAGAAAAGAGAAATAACAAACAACATATGGAAATGGTTCATACAGAAAGGAAATGCATAAGTATTATACTCTTACACACATATGATTCATAACAGAGTCTTATATTCATATTAACATGTTCAATAACCACATTACATCCTTTGAGGTCATAAAAGACCCTCATATAACCATGCAGCCAATTCATGCATCGAGGACTACACTATGTTCATCACATTATAAAAGAATGCAGAGACCATCCCTCTAAATGTGCCATGATTCCTATATTTTCATAATCCCAACCTATATAATCCTATATGGTATTTCTATAGAGCTTAACCTCTCTTTTACTAATCTTTTCTTCTATCGGGAATTGTATTTATAACCTTAATAACCACCTGTCCATGCCTTTCCTTCACCAGTTATAGATTGGTTGCTAAGTGTCAAAGTTATCCTCCATGGGAGCATGCCTTATCATATCCAATCTCTCCACTTTTTACAATGATGTCATTCTAGATCCTTCTATCACATGGAACATTCCTTTTATGGCCACCAAGTTTCAGTGGCTAGCACCTTATCCATTCTCCATGTGTAGTTGGGTTATGCTTTTCTCATGTGTACATCGAATATGGATAAGTACATAACTGTCTTGCCTTGTGTGCACATGCCATATGTTCTACAAAACCCCGCTGTAACCATTCCCTATGTGCTTTTAACCCCACATGCCCTTCTTCAACTAGGTTCCATGCACCCACACACCTTCTCATCCTTATCATATATTCTAGGGCCCAACAAGATCCATCACCCTTCAAAATTTTTCCCTGTATTGATTAGACCAAAAGGCATTTTTCTATATGCAAAAGTGCTCCAGGGTGTAAGTAAAACTATCTTGGTCCTATCGTCCTCTCGCTACTTCAATTTTATCATACCCGGAGAAGACATCAAGTGGTGAGAGCATTTTAGACCCCGTGACCAATTGTAGGATGTGATCCATGATTGGGAGTGGATAATTATCCTTCAGGAAGGCTTGGTTTAGGTTGTCAAAGTCTACAAAGATCCTTATTTCCCATTCTTCTTTTACATCGGAACAATGTTCACTACCCACATGGAATGGTGGATAGGGAAAATGATTTTAGATTTGAGAATCTTCAATACCTCCTCTGTGATAGTGTCTACTATATTTGGATTATAGGGCCTTTGTTTCTACTTGAATGGTTTAGCCTATGGATTTAGAGGGATGGAGTGATGCATTTATTTTAGTTAAAAATACTTTATCTCATCGTAAGAATAGGCTAGGACATCAGAATATTTCTTCAATAGTGAGATGAATCTTATTTTCTCCTCGGGAGAGAATTTTTTCCAATGTTGACCTTTCTAGGCTGCTCCAAGGTGCCAATGTTCTCTTTCTCAAACTTAGTGGTACACATTGATGATTCCTTTGCTCTATCCTTGATGAATCGATCATACTTGTCAAACAAGTATTCACACTAGACTAGGCCCTTAGGAATTTTATTCCCTTTTAATTTAATTACTTTGGCATCATCTACTCCTTTGATTCCTTCCTTTTCTTATTCTTCCATAGACTCCTATGTGGGTTTTGTTTCCTTCAAAGTGTTAAGAATTATAAGCACTGAGAGGGGGGGAGTGAATCAGTGTCTTATAAAAATTTTAGAATCAACTTACACTTCTTCAATTTGTTACAATTAAACCATATTAATTGTGATTAAGTATAACCATTCAACCATGAGAGAAAGAGAAGTAACCACACATGAACACATGAGGAGACAAGATTTAATGTGGGAAATCCATCTCTAGACAAAATCCCACTGAAACTAGAGAACTAGATTGGACAATTGTCCTAGAAAGTTACAATGATTTCACGTTGAGAATCAACTCAACTTGGAGCTATAACTCCAAAATTTAGTCAAGTTGCTACTTGACCTTTAACAAGATTCAAATTTCATGGAAGCTTCAACTCCCAACAATTTAACCAACAATAACTGATCTTCTGTAAGCTACTACTTATAAGGAAGCTTCAACTCCTATAATTTAACCGAAAACAACTGATCTTCTCGTAAGATACTACTTAGTAGGAAGATTAAACTCTCGATTTGGTATAATAACAAATGAAATTTAGTAAGCTTCAACTTACAGGGAAGCAACAACTCCCCACATGCTAAGTAAATTAGAATTTTTCAAATTTTGTCACACTAAAATTGTTGTCTCATATAATTGATAGTGATAACTAGATTAACTCACTCTTCTTTCTTCTCTCCTATTCTTAATTTTTCATTTTTATACACTAAAACCCTTCTTATTCTATCAAAATCATGCCCTCAAATCTACACTCTTTCAAAAACATATTCAAGTTCAAAATCCTTCTTTTATATGTGCTATTCTATCCACATCGACCATTCACATTGACTCAATGTGTACAAGAAGAATATCATTTGTCTTCTAGAATGTATCTTCAAGTGCTTGATACTTCTCTGACTTGTCTCTTCATTTGTTGTCTTTAGAAGATCCATTTGTGAACATGACCTTACATCTTCACATGAATATCATTATCCATTTTTCCCCGAGATAAATGGACAACTAGAGATGAATTGGCTAAGACACTCGAACATGTCTTCGTAGAGAAATAATTGAGCCACAAGTGAAATTAAAAGTTTCAAGACTATTAAATATTGTTTTTGAAGGTTTTGAAGTCATTTGAGGAATTTTCCCTATTCTTGTTCTTGAAAGACCTAGAGCTCCATCACACAAGTAAAATCGGGTTCCTAGGCCCACTTTTAGGAAAAAAAGATCACTTTCAGAAAAATATGAAATTTCGGTTTCGTAGTCCACGACCATCCCTCAATCTTTAAATCTTGAGAAGTTATAAAAATACCTAAGAAAATGTGAAAAATCATTCGAAAACCAACTTGGGTTAGTTGGAATGAGGAGCTCGAGTGGCTTAGTTTTGGACACAACTCGGTGGGGGAGGTCGGGAAGTTCAATGGTCACCGAGCTAGGAAGATCAAAAGTGGTGGGAAATGTGTCGAGTGTGAGTTGGAAAATTCAATGAAACATTGTATTGGTGCATGAGGTGTTTGTGCAAAATGGATCCCGCATTCGAGGAGCATGTCGGTGGAGTTAGTGGGATGCCGGTGTAGAGGGCTTGGCGGTAGTAGTATATCGGAACTCACTGGTCGGGAGACATAGTTGGGGTTGCACAATGTTACAACACGTCCCCCTTTGATGCACATGCACATGGAAACCCCACCCTTGACTCAATACAAATAACTCGGTCATTTAGAGAGCAAGCCAATGTAGAGGTGGAATAGGAGATACACGTGCACGATGCAAATTGGTTGCTTGCATGTAAATATAAAATTAACCCAAACCTCAATTGGTGGGGTGGAAAGTGAGCCACCATGTGATGCATTGAAAACCCCAACTTGATTTTAAAGATGAGCCACCCGAGGAGCCATGGAAAGTTGGTTATGTGGGAATTGGGGAGATGACCTTAAAAATAATCCACCTTAAAACCTTCATAACTTTTGCTAAGGATATCAAAATTTAACAAATTTATACTAATTGGAAAGCTTATTTAGATCCCCTCATGAAATGATAAAAATGGAAAGTTAATGCACCTATTAGGTGTAAAATAATGATGAAGATACAAGGCCATGGAGGAAATACTAGGGTATAAAGATGGAGTAAATGCAAGTATGAGCCATTCTTTCTTATGCAAGGAAAAGTACAAACATGAAAATCATTTTTTACAGGTGTCATGATAGATTTTGGGGTGGTTGAAGCATGGATTTAAGATTTTCCCCTTCTCTCTCATCTCTTTTTCTATAAAATGTAATGGAGGGAATTTTTACAATGCTAGACATTCTTGTATCTTCCCTCCCTTCTCTCTCACCTGTGAGTGATTTGTGGAAACTCTAGCCTCCATTTTTGGAGCTTTGTAATAGCAATATTTCCTATAGCCCATGTAATGAATCATTATGTAATATCAATTAGAGAAATAAAATTATTGTCTTGTGATTATTCTCTATCCTTGCTTGATCTTGTTGCTGCAACTTACCTTTATTTATGCTTATGGGTATATTGTGCATATAATATTATCTATTGTAGGTCCATATTTGATTGTGCTTAATGGAAGTGGGTTTATTTCTTGTGTTATGATTTGTGGTACTTGACCACCCTCCTCATTTTACTTGTCTATATTCCCATGCAGTGTAGAATTTTTCAACACCCCTCTTCTTGGTGTATCACCCTCTTAGTATAGGTTTTACTTTTTATGCATCCTTTTATCCATGTATCCTTGGAAATCATTAAGGTAGGATTAGATTAGTTATCCTTCTACATTTTGGGTTAGTTATGGCACTAGTTTAGGTAGAATAACTAACTTGCTCTGAAGGGTTATCCTATTTTTAAGGTCCCACACTTTAGGATAATCCCATGTTATGCAAATTATATTAATTACCTCTCACACAAATCACAAGCAATCGGGGTGCTATAATTTTGGAGTAACAATTTTGGCATGTCTAGTGGGAATCATTTGAAGTTAGGTTTATATTATTTATAGGTATCCTATTGTAAATATTTAGTCATGTCGTGTGACCACACTAATAGTTTTTGGCATGCTTGGTGGGACAAGAGGTCAAAGATTAGGTGTTTCTATAAGTTTGGAGGGTTTGTAAGATAAATTAGGAATTTAAGGTTAGAAAACACACAAATGGACAAAATACTTATATTTAGGGTTTCGCAAGTTCCATTACATGCCACTGAATTTTGAAAGTGCAATTCATATTTTCACAAATATAAAATAAGTCCCAAGTTATGACACAAAGGGATCAATGTTTCATGATTTCATACATGCAAAATAAGTCCTAGGTTCTGACTCTTAGTGTTTCAGATTTTAGAGGTTACAAAGCGGATCTTAAACCCCAAAAGCTAGTGTTTCTAGTTTTCCTCATTGCATTGCATGAGGAAATATCCTAAAGTATTCATGTTAGGGTTTAAAGGTTATTTTGCATAACCTGATTTCTGATTCTAGTATTTTGAGTTTTGACAATTTGGAGAACAAGAGGAAAACCCCAAAACAAAGCTTGAGCCCTTTAGGGTGAAATTACTATCAAGATTTGATGTGTGTCTTAGTAAATATCTATCCTTTGGAGGCTCATTCTCAAATCATCCGATGACTCAAAGAGAAGAACTCAGTGGTATAGCAGCCCAAGTACCTCAAGTTCATGAGAAGGATCCAAACCAGGTCTAGGAAAAAGAAGGTGTTTTCAAGTATCTACAATTATCTCTAGGTAGGGGAAGGAGAGGAAGAAGAGTAAAAAGGTCTCCATCTCCACTGAATAAGACTTTGTTAACACCTCCACTTAGTAGAACCTTCCTTCAATCAACTAGAGTTCTAAGACCAATCAGGATGACACATCAACAAACACCATAAGGACCACCAAATCCTTTTGTCAATTTCATGGGTAGTATTCCACTTACATAAAATTCCTAGAATCCTATCCCAGTTGTAACATTATAAAACATTACCTATTTCACAAGTGAGAATCATACGAATTCTATATACCATATCTAGGACATTGCCAATGTCTATACAATCCATGAGATCAATGAAATGGACATTGCAGTCAAATTTTTAGCTTCCTCTTTCAAAGGAAAGGCTTTGCAATGGTTTAGGAGCTTAGTAGTGGGATCAATTAAAAATTAGGATTAATTATGCACAACTCTTTGTAATCAGTTCGGAGAAAGGGAAGATAATATATCTTTATTGGAACAATTAACCATAATCAAAAGAGCCTTGAATGAGCAGATGTAAGATTGTAATTTCCATTTCCAAAGGACATGGGATAGGATCCCAATGGCCATGAGACCAAATTCCCAAGGTGCATTCCTCTACTTCTTTAAGGTTCTAAATTCCAAGATAACTATGATGATACAATCAATGGGAGGAAAAACAATGCCGGGGCTTATGCCATAGCTATTAGAGTGGATAATTTTTTTGATACAAGTTGGTAAAATTATACCTAGGTTACCTATTCATCTATATTCAGAAATGGGAATTCCTATAACTAGTCAAGTACCTAAATTAAGTTCAGTTCTAGCCCCTAGGAATCGGAGCAATACTGAGGCCTCCACTTCTTCTAGCACTTCCAAAGAACTTTAGGATTTATGAAGTAGTTACAAAATTTAGGGAATGAGTTGGTTAATATCAAGAGGCAATAAGATCGAGATTCAAACCATATCAACCTAAATCTCAAGTGAATAGGACCCCATATTAATAAAATAGACCTCCAACTCAAGCTTCAATTCAAAGTAAGAACTAAGGAAAATTCAAGCTACTGGACATTTCAATAATATAATCTCAATGCGGTTTCAACATTTAGAGCCTTGGTTCTAGCTCAAAACAACCTTGTATGGGAGTATGAATGGTGATTCACATGCATTTAACCTCACAAATAGGTAACATGCTTCATGGTGTACTAAATAGAGCTTTGATGGTGCATAAAATTATGTACCCCAAGAGCCAAGTGAGGAAGAAAATTAGTAGGCCAATACTAAAGAAACACCTCCAAGTGAATCCACATTGGTAAATTGGAAAACAAAAGACTTTTGCGGTGTCAATTAACCCCCTTTCGAGGTATAACAACTAACACATGATCAAAGAAAAAGAACATAGAGGAGGGTAAATCATCTAACCCAGATTGTTTCTCACCCACTCCTATAAAACAACAAGTTAGTAGACCAAATACAACTTCGAGTGTACAAAATTAGTCCAGGATACAACCTATAGCAACTCATAGACCAAATTAGGTGACAAAAAATATCATGCAAAGAATGGGGAATCCAAAAGAAATCTCACCTCCATTAAATATCATTAATCGAATGAAGTAGACCAATGTCAAAATTTCCATGTGGAATCATTGACAATTCCAAGACAATAAGATTTGTTCCAAGAAAATATGGAAAATTGGTCCGCTTCTAATGAATCACCTAGAAATCTAGAGAAGGTTCTTACCAATAAAGTACAACATGGAGGATGCCAACCAATGTTTTTTTAATCCTCCATTCTATGTGTCACTGATCATTGGGTACAAATTAATGCACAATTTGTATGATTGATTTGGGGAAAACAACTCTATAATGCCTAAGCCAATTGCTAATCATTTAGGCCTAGAGGATGAATGAATATCTAAAGGAATGGTACCGTTAGATGAGATAGTAGTAGGGATAAATGGGGTGATCAAAGGATTGAACCTCACACTAAATCCACAACCTAAATGTTACAGTCTAAAAATATGTATATGCGATTGATTTTCCACTTGTTTTTCACCTTTTTTATCAAGAGAGTTCACAACCAAAATTGATGGTATTTATCAACATATTAGACCCACATGCTATTCAGGACAAGATATGGAGCTAAGGCTATAATTAGGTTAGAGCTAATTACACACTTTCACATTGATCCCCATGTGCTAAGCCCGATAAATGCCAATTGTATAGTATTTGAGTAAGATGAATGCTTAGATACCTATGAAGCAGATACTAAAGTTGGGAATATTCTAGATTTGACACTTGATGATTGGGCTCAAAAAAGGTACGGAGACATGATCCATAAAATGAGATAAAATAAGTAGAGTTAGGTATTTATTGCACGGATGAAGAAAATCCAATTCTCCCTAGCATCATCAAGCCATAAAACAAGAATGATAATGAAGTATGAAAACTATTTTTTAATGGTTGAAGGAGAAAGAAAGGTGCTAGAGGAGGTGTAATGTTGGGTTCTACACAGGGAATCAAGTACTAATCATATTTCTACTTTCGAGTTCACTTGTTCTAAAAATGCAACCGAGTATGAAGCATTGGTTCATGGGATGCATTGGACAATGAAAAGGGGCATCAAGAATATAAAGTTTCTAGAGATATCGAGCTAATTTTCTATCAAGTCAAGGGAATAATGTTTCCAAAAATAATCTCCTTAAGAGCTACAAGAATAGGGTATGGGATCTTATTGAGGACTTTGAGGCTTTTAATATTAGTTTCATACCAAGGAATAATAACAAGGCTGTGGATAGACTTGCAGCAATTGGGGCAACATTTGATGTGGTTGATAGCATTGAGAGAGAAAAAATTCAGCAACATATCCACGTAATTGTAAGGCCAACCATTCCATACAACAATACAAGCTGAAAGGTGTTTGAGAATGATTAAAAAATTATAAATTTATTACAAGAAGAGGCCAAATTCTCAGCTAGGAATCATGATAAATTAGAGCAGCAATACGGGAACAAATAGTGCAACTTGTAGACAAACAAGCCCCTAAAAGGATTAGTGACATTGAAGTCAATCTTCAATCCCAATGACCAATTCCAGAAAGAAAAAGAAACCATCCGAGTCAAGGGGGAGGATTCAAAACCATTTCGATTAGAAAAGGTAAAACACTTCAAATCGGTAAAGTGATTACTCAATAGGAAATATCTTATTTCATATAACTTTTCCAATAATTCCAAAATGTCTTTGCTTGGAACTACTAAGACTTAAGAGGGTTTGACCCAAAGTTTGCACAATATACTATCTAATTGGATCTGAAAGCTAAGCATACCAGGAATAAAAAGACTAGTCAACCCTCATATCTAACCTCTCATGAAGAAGGAGCTGAATAAGTTGATTGAGGAAAACATCATATTACCTATCAAGCACTCAAGTTGGGTTACAAATCTAGTATCGAGTCTAGAAAATAAATGGAGAGTTTAGGCTATGTGTATACTTCTAATATCCGAATAAGGAATCTCTTAAGGATCACTATCTACTCCCCTCTATGGAACATCTTGTAGGTAGTATCTGGATTAGAGAGGTTCTCACTCCTATATGGATATTTAGGTTACAACCAAGTTATAGTGAAAGAAGAAGATCGGTTCAAAATATCCCTCACCACAAAGTGGGTCACTTATTCCTATAATAAAATTCCATTTGGTTTTCAAACACCGGAGCCACATTCCAGAGCTCAATGGATATGAAATTTAAGGGGTTTATAAATAAAATAGTGTCTTTCTATCTTGATGAAACCACTTTGTGTTCTCTAAGAATGCAACAAGACACCTCTTTCATCTCATGAAGGTGTTCCAAAGGTGTAGGAGATTCGAGTTTCCCAAAACCTAAAAATGCATATTACAAGCTCATAAAGGTAAGATCCCGAGGCCACATTGTGTCAAAAGAGGGAGTGAACATTGATCCGAAAGAGTTGGAGCCATTCAAGCATTACCACTACTAAGTCATATGAAATCCCTCCAAAGGTAAATTTGTACCAGATTTTGCCACTCTCGTCAAGCCAATAACTATGATTTTAAAGAAGAGCATGAAATTCAAGTGGATATCGGAGGAAAGGAAATTTTCAAATCGATCAATTGTGTAATATATCAAGCCTTAACTCTCATAAATCTAGAATTCTTCAAGGATTTCATGTTATATGCCTTTGGTGGTTCAAACATGATTTTTGCCATTATGGTGCAGCGAGAATAAGGAGGGATCTCAACAACCAGTTTCCTTCTTGAGTCATATCCTAAAGGACTATGAAAAGAGGTACTCCTTCATTGAAAAAAATGTCCTTATAGTTATCGGGAGTTAAAAAATGTCAAGCAATTGCTCTCAAACAATAAGATCCTGTTCTTAGTCTCCCATGAAGGAGTTAAGGAATTCTTCTAAACATAGATTTGAATGAGAAACATACACGTTGGATAATTTGTGTCATGGAATATGACATAGACATAAAGGTCACTACTTTATTTCATGGAAAGGGTTTGTGTGAGAAACTAGCTTCCAAATCGACATGTTAAGGAAAACCATGAAGAAGAAGTTGTTTTGGTATCACAAGATAATCGGGGATAAGAAGGCGAAAGTGTGCCTACTCTTTGTTGGACTCGCGATATGATGAATTTATTACAAATAGGTCTATTCCCTCCAAAGATGAGTAAAGCAAAGAGAAGGTATTTCAAACTTCAAGCCACTTTTTATGTGCTTATTGATGGAATTTTGTTCAAAAGGACATGAATGGAGTCCTATTGAGGTGCATTGGAACAAGTAAAATTAAAAAAGGTACTAAATGAGTTGCATGAAGGAGGGTCTAGAGGCCATTTGATAGCTATAAAGGTAATGAAGGAATTTTATTATTGGCCTACAATGTTTAGTGACTACTACACTTGGAGGCCTCAAAACACTTGGTCACTTCACCTACTAAGCGGAGTAACCCCAGCGAGTCACAATTTTTTATTCCATTTTTCTCCCCGAGGAAAAATAGAGGGTTAGAGATGAATTGGATCAGATCTTTGGACATGTATTTATAGAGAAATCAGTGGGCCACAAGTTAAATTAGAAGTTTAAAGAGTATTACAGTGGTTTTGGAAGGATTTGAAGTCATTTGAGGAATTTTTCGGTTTCTTGGTCTTGAAAGATCCAAAAATACATCACACAAGTAAAGTTAGGCTTCCTGGGCCCACTTTTAAGTAAAAATGACCACTTTCGGGGAAAATATGAAATTTCAGGTTCCAGGTAGTCTATAGCCCTCCTTAAATCTTTGGAACCTAAGAATTTCCAAAAAATCCTTAAGAAAAAGTGAAAAATCGGTTAAACTACCCAAAGGGGCCTCAAGATGGGTTGAGCTAAAATTTAGCTCACCGAGTTCATTTCCTTGCTTGGGTGGTGTGTTAGAAGCCAACTCTGGTGAGTTGGAATGAGGAGCCTGAGTGGCTTGGTTTTGGTCATGGCGTGGCGAGGAGGTTGGGTAGTTCAATGTTCACCAAGCTAGGAAGATTAGAAGTGGCGAGCAATGTGTTAGGTGCGGGTTTGGAAATATAGATACATGTTGCATTGGTGCATGAGGTATTCATACGACACGGATCTTGCATCCAAGGATCATGTCGAAGGAGTTGGTGGGATGTCGACATGGAGGGCTCGGTGAAAGTAACATTTTAGAACTCATTAGTTGGGAGACACAATCATGATTTCATAATGTTGTGATATGTCCCCCTCGATGCACATGCAAATAGAAACCCCACCCCTAAATCAATACAAATAACTCGGTCATTTGGTGAGCAATCCAATGCGGAGGTGGAATGGGAGATACACATGCACAATGCAAATCATTTTCTCCCATACAAATGTAAAAATGAACCCGAACCCAACTTGGTGGGGTGGAAAGCGAGCCACCATGTGATGCATTGAAAACCCTTACTTGAGTTGAAAGGTGAGTCACTCAAGGAGCCATGGTGAGTGGTTAGGTGGAGTAGGTGGGAATTGGAGGAGATGAAATTGACCTTACCAAATAAGGAATGCACTCCCTTTTTACTTATAAGAAGTGACAAATATTGAATAACCTTTATTTTTTAGGATCAATCTTCACCTCTTCCTTGTTCATAATGTGCCCAAGGATTTTTCCTTTAGTGACCCTAAAGATGCACTTTTTGGGATTCAAGGATATGCCATGCTTCCTACATCTTATGAGTACCTACTCTAGATGATGAATATGGTCTCCTTGCTTCTTTGAGAAGACCATGAAGTCATCCGGATAGGTCATAATACAATGTTTGAGATATTTGAATGTGAACTCCATCACCCTTTGAAATTTTTCTCTTGCATTGATTAGACCAAAAGGCATTTTGCTATATGCAAAAGTTCCCCATGGTATAGTTAAAATTGTCTTGGTTCTATCTTCCTCTGCTACTTCAATTTGATTGTACCCCGAGAAGATATCGAGTAAGCGAGATCATTGCAGACCTTATGACCACTTATAAGATGTGATCCATGATTGGGAGTGGATAGTTATCCTTCAAGGAGGCTTGGTTTAGATTGCAAAGTCTACACAGATCCTTATGTCCTCATTATTCTTTTCATCGGAACAAATTTCATTACCCACATGGAATGGTGGATAGGGAAGATGATTACGGGTTGAGCATTTTTGTACCTCCTCTGTAATGGTGTCTGCTATCTTCAAATTATAGGGCCTTTGTTTCTTGCTTTGAAGGGTTTTCCTTGATTCGAGGGATGGAGTGTGCATTTATTTTATTTGAAAATACTTTAGGTCATCATAAGAATATGCGAGGAAATCATAGTATTTATTCAATAGCGAGGTGAATCTTCTTTTCTCCTTGGGAGAGAAACATTTTGAATGTTGAAAATTTTGGGATGCTCCAAGGTGTCAATGTTATCTTTCTCAAAATTCATAGTACATATTGATGATTCCTTTTCTCTATCCTTGATGAATCATTCATACTTGTCAAACAAGTATTTAAGAAACACTAGGCCCTTAGGAATTTTATTCCCTTTTAATTTGATTACTCCCTCCTCATCTACTCCTTGATTACTTCCTTTTATTATTTTTCTACTGAATCCATGTGTGGGTTCTTGCTTCCTTCAAAGTGTTAACAATTTTAGGCATTGATATGGGGAGTGAATCAATGTCTTATCAAAATTTTACAATCAACTTACACTTCTTCAATTTGTTACAATTAAACTATCTTAACTATGATGAATTATAACCATTCAACTATGAGAGAGCGAGAGCGAGATAGAGAGAGAAGTAAACACACATGAACACATGAGGAGACAAGATTTAATGTGGGAAACCCATCTCGAGACAAAAACCCACTAAAACTAGAGAAATAGCTTGGACAATTGTCCTATAAAGTTACAATGATTTCACATTGAGCATCAACTCAACTTGGAGATGTAACTCTAAAATTTATTCAAGCTACTACTTGACCTTTAGCAAGCTTCAACTTTCATGGAAGATTCAACTCCCAACAATTTAACCAATAATAACTAATCTTTTGTAAGCTACTACTTACAAGGAAGCTTCAACTCCCTATAATTTAACCAACAATAAATGATCTTCTGTAAGATACTACTTAATAGGAACCTTCAAATCCTTGATTTGGTACAACAAATAAAATTTAGAAAGCTTCAACTTATAGGGAAGGAACAACTCCCCACATACTAAGCTGTAACTAAGACTTTTTCATATTTTTTCACACTGAAATTATTGTCTCATATAACTGATAGTGACAACTAGATTAACTCACCCTTCTTTTTCTCTCTTCTTAATTTTTCATATCTTTAATACACTAACACCCTTCTTATTTTCTCAAAACCACGCCCTCATCTCTACACTCTTTCAAAAACATATTCAAGTTCAAAAGCCTTATTTTATATATGATATATCTCCACATTTGACCATATTCACATTCACTTACTTCATACTGATGAGAAGATCGTTTGTCTTCTAGAATGTCTCTTCAAGTGTTGATATTTCTCTAGCTTGTCTCTTTGTTTGATGTCTTTAGAAGATCCATTTGTGAACATGACCTTATAAATTCACATGAATATTATTATCCATTTTTCCCCCTATGTAAAATAGATAATTGGAGATGAATTGGCTCAGACACTAGACATGTCTTCGTAGAGCAATCAGTGGGCTACAAGTTAAATTTGAAGTTTCAAGAGTATTACAGGTGGTTTTGGAAGCATTTGAAGTCATTTGAGGAATTTTTCCTCTTCTTGTTCTTGAAAGACTGAGAGCTCCATCAAACAAGTAAAAGGGCTTCTCCATTACTTTTAGGAAAAAATGACCACTTTCGGGAAAAACGTGAAATTTAAGGTTTTGGGAAGCCACGAACCTCCCTCAATCTTTAGAGCTTGATAAGGTCTAAAAAATCCCTAAGAAAATGTTAAAAATCAGTTAAACTACTCAAAGGGGCCTCAATATGGTCTGAGACAAAAATTAGCTCACCAAACAACTTGGCAAGCTCCTTACCTTACTTAGACAATGAGTTAAAAACCAACTCAAGTGAGTTAGAATGAGGAGTCACGAGTGGCTCGAGTTTTGGACATGAATCGAAAGGTGAGTTTTGGAAGTTCAAAAGTCATTGAGCTAGGTAGATTGAAAGTGGCAAGAAATATGTTGGGTGTGATTTGGGAAATGTAGCGATACGTTATATTGGTGCATGAGGTTTTTGTGCGGTATGAATCTCACATATGAGGAGCATGTCGGTGGAGTTAGTGGGATGTCGACATGGAGGGCTTGGCAGGTAGTAGTGTGTCATAACTCACCAGTTGGGAGAAATAGTCGGGGTTTCCTAATTTTGTGACATGTCCCTCCTATAATGCACATGCACATGGAAACCCCACCCCCGAATCAATACAAATAACTTAGTCATTTGATGAGCAAGCCAATGTGTATGTGGAGCAGGAGATACACACGCATGATGCAAATAATTTTCTCTCATGCAAAGGAAAAAATGAACCCAAAACTAACTCGGTGGGGTGGAAAGAGATCCACCATGCTATGCATTGAAGACCAGCGACCCGAGTTGAAAGGTGATTCGTCCGAGGAGCCATGGCAAGATGGTTAGGTGGGTTAAGTGGGAATTGGAGGAGATGACCTTAAAACTAAGCCACCTTCAAACCTTCACAAATTTTTATTAGGATATAAAAATTGGAAAGATTATTCAGAGACCCCCATCGTGAAATGATAAAAATGGAAAATTAATGCACCCAGTAGGTGTAAAATCATGATGAAGCTATAAGGCCATGGAGGCAATACTAGGGTACAAAGATGGAGTAAATGCAAGTATGAGAGCCATTCCTTCTTGCACAAGGTAAAGTATAAAAAATCCCATCATTTTTTTAGGTTCCACGACATATTTTGGGGTGTTGGAGCATGGATTTGGGATTTTCCCCTTCTCTCTCATCTCTTCTTCTATAAAATGTAATGGAGAGAATTTTGACAATGTTGGAGATTCTTGTATCTTCCCTCCCTTCTCTCTCATAAGTGAGTGATTTGTGGAAAATATAGTCTCCATTTTTGGAGCTTTATAATAGTAATATTTCATATAACATAGGTAATGAATCATGTGTAATATCATTAGAGCAATAAAATTGTTGTCTTGTGATTACTCTCTATCTTGACTTAATCTTGTTGCTTTTATGACTTACCTTCATTTATTCTTATGAGTGTATTGTGCATATAATATTGTCTATTGAAGGTCTATATTTTATTGTGCTTAATGGAAATGGGTTTATTGCTTGTGTGATGATTTGTGGTGCCTAACCACCCTCATCATTTACTTGTTTATATTCCAATGCGGTGTAGAATTGTTCAACACCCCTCTTCTTGGTGTATCACCCTCTTAAGGAAGGTTTAATTTTCATGCATGTTTTTATCCACTGTCTCCTTGGAAAGCATTAAGGTAGGATTAAATTAGTTATCATTCGCATTCGGGTTAGTTGTGGTACTAGGTTAAGGAGAAGAACCATATTTCTCTTGAGGGTTATCCTACTTGCAAGGTCCCACATTTCAGGATAATCCCATGTTATGCAAATTACACTGATTACCTCTCACAGAAATCATAAAAACTCAGGGTGCTCTAATTTTATAGTAACAATTTTGGCACACCTGGTGGGACTCCCTTTATGTTATATTTATATTTTTTGGAGGTATCCCATTGAAAATATTTAGCCACGTTGCTACTAAACTAATATTTTTTACATGCCTGGTGGGAGAAGAGGTCAAATATCAGGTGTTTCTACAACCTTTGAGGATTTACAAGATAAATTGGGAGTTTAAGGTTGGAAAACACAAAAAGGATGAAATACTTGTATTTCAGGTTTTATAGGTTGCATTGCATGCCATGACTTCGACAATGTAATTCGGGTTTTTAAATATGGAAAACAAGTCCCAAGTTACGACATAAAGGAAATAGTGTTTGAGATTTCATACATGTAAAACAAGTCCCAAGTTCCGACTGTTCATGTTTTTTGGAGGTTGCAAAGCATGTCCTAAACCCTGAAAGCTAGTGTTTTAGGTTTTTACAGTTGCATCGCATGAGGAAAGTTCCGAAAGTCTTCATGTCAGGTTTTGAAGGTTGTTTTGCATAGCTTGAGTTTTGATCCATGTGTTTCGAGTTTTGATAGATGCAAAATAAGAGCCAAACCACTGAAAAAATATCATGCCCTTTAGGGTGAAATTTCTATCAAGATCTAATATGTGTCTTGGTAAAGCTCTAACCTTTGGAGGATCATTCTCAACACACCTAGTGACTCTAAAAGAGAAGAAATTAGTGGTATAACATCCCAAGTACCTCAATTTCATGAAAAGGATCCAAACCAGGTCCAAGAACAAAGAAGAAGGTGTTCTAAATTATTTGCAGCTATCTCCATATAAAGGAAGGAGAGGAAGAAGAGTACAAAGGTCTCCATCTCCACCAAATAGGAATTTTTCAACACCTCGACCTAGTAGACCCTTCCTTTAATCAACCAGAGTTCTAAAACCAATCAGGATGACACATCAACAACCACCACAAGGACCATAAAATACTTTTGTCAATTTCATGGGAATTATTCCACTTGCCCTCCATACCCAAAATCCTATCCCAATTGCAGCATTAAAAAACATTCCCTGCTTCAAAGGGGAGAATCATACGACTATTATTGACCATATCTAGGACATTTCCAATGTCTGTGAAATCCATGCAATCAATGAAATATAAGTTAAAGTCAAATTGTTAGCTTCCTCTTTCAAAGGAAAGGCTTTGCAATGGTTTAGGAGATTAGCAACAGGATCGATTAAAAATTGGGATCAACTATGCACAACCATATGTAATCAGTTTGGAGAAAGGGAAGATAATATGCCTTTATTTTAATAATTAACCATAATCAAAAGACCCCTGAATGAGCAAATGGCGAATTTCAATTTCCATTCCCAAAGGAAATGGGACATGATCCCAATGGCCATGAGACTAGGTTCTCAAGGCATGTTCCTCTACTTCTTGAAGGCTCTAAATTATGACATAGCTATGATGATACAATCAATGGGAGGAAAAACACTTCTAGGGGCTTATGACATAGCTATCGAGTGTGACAAACTATTTGATAGAATCTAGTAAATATGTACCTATGCCACCTATGCCTCTATATCTTAAAATGGGAAGTCCGAAAACCTTTCAAGTACTTGAATTAAATCAAGTTCCATCCCCTAGGAATCGAGCAATAGTGACACCTCCACTTCTTCTAGCACTTCCAAAGAACTTGAAAGGTTATGAAGCAACTGAAAAATTTAGGGAATGAGTTGGTTACTATCAAGATGTAAAAGCTGAGAGCTTCATACCATATTAACCTTAAGCTCAAGTGAATAGGCCCCGTATCAATCAAACCAACCTCCATCTCAAGATGCAAATAAAATTCAAAACCAAGGACAACCTCAAGCTACCAAGCCATTTCAACCATATAATTTGAATGTAGTTTCAACATCCAGAGCCTTGGTACTAACTCAAAACAACCTTGTACAAGAGAATGAATGATGCTTCCCATGCATTCAAACTCAAAACTAGGCAACACACTTCAATGGTGTAGTAAATCAAGATTTTATGATGTAGACATCCATTGTATCCCAAGAGCCAGTGAGGAAGAAAATTAACGAGACCAACACTCAAGAAACACCTCTAAGTGAAACCACATTGGTCAATTGGTTTTTTTTTTTTTGGGGTCAATCAACCCCTTTTCACATCTAACACATGATCAAATAAAAGGATCATAGAGGAGGGAAATCATCTAACTTGATTATTTCTCATCCAACTCCCACACAACAAGGAGTTAGGCTGACCAAATGTAGCTTTGAGTGTAAAAATTAGTCTAGGATACCAACTGTAGCAACTCATAGACCAAATTAGGTTCTGTAAAATATCATGCCAAGCAAGGGGTAGAAAAGGAAATCCCATCTCCATTCAATATCATAGTTCAAATGAAGAACACCAATGTCAAGATTTCCATGTGGGAATCATTGGAAATTCCAGGATAATGAGATTTGTTGCAAGTAGATATGGAAAATTGGTCCGCTTCTAATGAATCACCTATAAATACGAGAGAAGGTTCTCACCAATATAGTGCATTAGGAAGGAGGTCAAAAAAACAAAATTTAAATCCTTCATAATTCTACGTGTCACTTTGATCATCAAGAAAAAATTAACGCACAACTTGTATGATTGATTTAGGAGCAAGCAACTCTGTAATTCCTAAGTAGATTGTTGAATGTTTAGGCCTAGGGTAAGAACTGGTATCCAAAGGAATGGTGCAACTATATGGGATAGTAATAGGGACAAGGTGGGCGATCAAAGGATTGAACCTCACACTACCCGCATGCCATAATGTTACAGTTTTATAATATGTATCTGTGATCGATTTTCCACCATTTTTTTCCTTGTGCTTATCAAAAGATTTCATGGTCAAAATTGGCAGGTATTTATCAATAGATTGGACCCACATGCTATTTAGGAAAATATATAAAGCTAAGGCTATAATCAGGTTGGAAGTAATTACACAATTTCACATTGATCCCCATGTGCCAAGATGGATAAATGCCAATTGTGTAGTATTCATGTAAGATGATTGCTTAGAGACATATGGAGTAGATACTAAAGTTGGGAATATTCCGTATCGACAATTAATGAGTGGGCTCATAAAAGGCATGGTTGTGATCCATACAAGGATATTGAAGAATCGAGTTTAGGTATTTATCACCTAGATGAATAAAATACAATTCTTCCTAACATAATTAAGGTTAACAACAAGAATGATAATGAAGTATGAAAGTTATTTTTTTATGGTTCAAGGAATATGCAAAATGATGGAGGAGGTGCAATGTTGGTGTCTACATAGGGAATCAAGTACTACTCATCTATCCACTTTTAATTCACTTGTTCCAACAATGTAGTTGAGTATGAAGCATTGGTTCATGGGATTCATTAGGTAAGGGAAAGGGGCATCAATAATGTGCAAGTTTTAGAAATAACGAGATAATTGTCAATCAAGTCAAAGGGAAGAATTTTTTCAAAAATGATCTACTCAAGAGCTACAAGAATAGGGTATATGATCTTATCGAAGAATTCAAGGCTTTCAATATCAGTTCCATACCAAGGAAGAAGAATGAGGCTATGGATATACTTACAATAATCGAGGAAACATTTAATGTAGTCGATAAGATTGAGAGAGAAAAAAGGTAACCACATATCCATGTAATTATAAGGCCACCATTCTAGACAATAATATGATCTACATTAGGTATTTGAGAATGATCAACAAATAATAATTTTCTTACAATAAGAGGCCAATTTCTAAACTAGGAATCAAGATAAATTAGAGTAGCGAGTATAGGGGGATCAAGTAGTGTAACTACAAACAAACAAGATCTTAAAAGGATTAGTGACACTGAGTCAATCTTTAATCAAAATGATGAATTCCAGAAAGAAAAAAAAAACATCCAGTGTCAAGGAGGAGGATTTAGAACCCATTTTAGTTGGAAAAGGTAAAACACTCCAAATTGGCAAAGTGATTACTCAATATGAAAGATCTTATTTCATACAAATTTTCCAGGAATTCCCAAATGTCTTTTCTTAGAGATATGGAGACTTAAGAGGGTTTAATATGAATTTTGCACAACATACTATCAAAATAGATTCGGAAGATAAGCCTATCAGGAAGAAACAAAGACCAGTCAACCCTCATATTGATCCTCTCATGAAGAGCTTAATAAGTTGATAGAGGAAAGCATCATATTCCTGATCAAGCACTCAAGTTGGGTTGCGAAATATAGTACCGTTCTAGAAAAGAAATGGAGAGATTAGGCTATGAGTAGACTTCCAAGATCTAAATAGTGAATCTCTTAATGATCACTATCCTCTCCCCTCTATGGAGAATATCTTGTAGGTAGTATCTGGTTTGGAGAGGTTCTCACTCCTAGATGGCTATTTAGGTTACAACCAAGTTATGGTGAAAGAGTAAGATCAGTTCAAAATAGCCTTCACCACAAAGAAGGGAACTTATGCCTAAAATAAAATACCATTAGGGTTGTCAAACATTGAAGCCAATTTACGGAGGGCTATGGATATGTCATTCAAGGGTTGATAAATAAAATAGTGCTTTTCTATCTTGACGACATCATGTGTTCTCCAAGAACATAAGTCACCTCTTTCATTGGAGGAAGGTGTTATAAAGGTAGAGGCGATTGATAGTGTCCCTAAAACTAGAAAAATACATATTCCTATCTCATGAAGGTAAGATCCTAAGCCACATTATGTGAAAAGAGGGATTGATAATTTATCCGAAAGAGTTGGAGCCATTTGAGGATTACCAATGCCAAGTCACAAGAAAGATCTCCAAATATTCTTGGGAAGAATCAACTTTGTCCACAGATTTGTACTAGATTTTTCCACTCTCAAGCCAATAACTATATTGTTAAAGAAGAGAATGAAATTCAAGTGGAAAATGGAGGGAAGGTTAGTTTTAAGATATCAAATGCATAATATCTCAAGCCCTAACTCTCATAAATCTGGACTTCTCCAAGGATTTCATGTTATATGCCTTCGGCGGTTTAGACATGATTTCTACCATTTTGGTGTAGCGAGAATAAGGAGGGATCTATATAACGGGTTTCCTTCTTCAATCGAGAGATTTGAGGACTATGAAGTGAGGTAATCCTTTATTTAAAAGCATGTCCTCAAATTTATCGGGAGTTTTAAAAGCTCAAGCATTTCATCTCAAACAGGTAGGATCCAGATTACTAGTGTCTCATCCAAGAGTCAAGGAATTCCTTCTAAATAAGGATTTGAATGAGAAACATGCAGGTTGGATCACTCGTGTCATGGAATATGACATATAAATAAAGGTGTCCAATTTAGTTCATGGTAAGGGATTGTGTGAGCAACTAGCTTCCAGTCGACATGATGAGGAAAACCATGAAGAAGAAGAATCTATTTTGGTATCGCAAGATAATCAAGGAAAAAGAGACGTTAATCTACCTACTCCTTGTTGGAATCAGGATATGATGCATTTAATACAAATAGGTCTATGACCTTAAGATATGAGTAAAGTAAAGAGAAGATATCTTAGACTAAAATCCATCCCGTATGTGCTTATTGATGGCATTTTGTTCAAAAGGACATGAATAGAGTCCTATTGAGGTGCCTTAGAACAAGTCAAATTTAAAAGGTGCTACATGAGTTTCACAAAGGATAGGTCGAGAGGACATTTTAATCCATAAGTGATAGCTCTAAAGATAATGAAGGTGGGTTATTATTGTCCCAAAATGTTTAGTGACTACTACACTTAGATCAAGAAATGTAAAAAAGTTCCTTCTTTACAAGTAAAGAGAAACTAGCAGACACTACCCCTTCATTCAATCATAGTCAATCAACCATTCATGTAGTGGGGATTGGACTTCATCGGGTCATCAACCTAAACTCAATATTATGTCTCAAGTTGATTCTCACAACAACATAATACTTCACCAAGTGGATTGAGGCGGTGATACTCAAAGAAAAAAACATATCTAGTATACTAGACTTCTATGAGGGGATAGTGACAATATTTAGATCCACGACCACCATTATATAAGAAAATATTTTATCATTCCTTGGTAAAAATATCATTAAATGGGTGGTTAGGAATGGGGTATATTTGAGTACCTCATCAAACTATTATCTCGAGAGAAATGAACAAGTAGATTCCATAAATAAGAACTTCTGAGAATCATCAGAAGGGCTCTAGATGAAAATAAAAGAACATTGCATAACAAGCTAAAATCGGCCTTGTGGGTTGATAGAATCACACCAAAAGTGTCAACAGGAAACTCCCCTTACAAGCTGGTCTATGGGAAGGAATCTAGGTTTCCCATATCACTTGAGTTGCTGACATTGGAGCTCTAAAGGAAGTTAGAGCTATCCAAGTTTGATCCCATGGAAGCCAGGTATGTAGAACTCATGGAGTTAGAAGAAATAAGAAAGAATGATATGCAAACTATGGAGAAGGATGAAGCCTTGATCAAGAAGAAATTTGACAAGAAAGAAAAATATCTAACCTTCTAAGAGGGGGACTTGGTTTTGAAATGAGATGTGGATCGGGCTAAGCCGGAAAGCATTCCAAATTTGATTCCATTTGGAGTGGCCCCTACATGGTCACAAGATGTAAGAGTAGCAACGCCTTTGAACTATTCACTTTGGATGGAAAATAGCTTATGATTTTGGTTAGTGGAATCTATCTCAAACACTTCTACTAAAAAGAACTATTCTCACCCTTATATATATATTAGTTTAGGATTTTAAATTCCTCCAAGTGGTTATACACATTGTCTTGTTGTATACTGGGTTTCGATTTCCTAATTTCCTTTAGCATAGGTTTTATTACTCCTACTTATATTATTACATAATTTTGTGCAACTCCCAAAAGGAATTTTGTAACATAAAGCTCAGAGCCACAAGAAATGACTAAAAAATTCAAAGGATTTTGAATGCAAAGAAACTAAAATCAGATCAAGGAAAAATTGCTACAAGTTTCATTTTCAATCTCTAAGGATCAGTCACAGGTTGAGCTTCTAGAACCTCTACCAAATCAGAAAATGACCTCCAACAACATGTTGCAATTGGAACATTCAGAATAAGAGAGAAAATCATAATGTTAATAGAGTTCCATGATGTCCGAGCTCAAAAATTATTTTACCAAAAAATCCACAATGTGTTTTGTGATTGGCAAAGACAACGTGGGGAAAATATAGGTATTATCATGCAGTCCCACGAGATCATGCAAAGAGAAAAGGAAAAGCAAATTTCAAATCAAAACAATTTTCCACTCATGAGAAATTTAATATTTTATTATTAAATTTGGAAAATTTGAAAACCTATGGTCGATTCCAAGTTCGAGGCGATGATATCTAGAGTAGACTCTGGTACGAGCTTCATGAAACCGATCACTCAGATATTCGGTTATAACTCCATACCCAATGGATGCCTCAAGACATTGGTCACTTTACCTAGCAGGAGGTAACCTGCTCGGTCTAAAAATATTATCCATTTCCCCCTCCAGGAAAAATGGACAACTCGAGATGAATTGGCTTAGACACTAGATAGGTCTTTGTAGATCAATTAGTGGGACACAAGTGAAATTCAAATTTTTGAGAGTATTACAGGTGGCTTTGGAAGGATTTGAATTCATTTGAGGAAAATTTCCTTTTCTTGGTCTTGAAAGACCCGAGCTCAACACACAAGTAAAATGGGGATTCTTGGGCCCACTTTCAGTAAAACATGACCACTTTCTGGAAAAACATGAAATTTCGGTTTCGGAAGTCCATGGCCCTCCCTTAATATTTGGACCCCGAGAAGTTCTAAAAATCCCTAATAAAATGTGAATAATCGTTAAAGTGCCTAAAGGGGCCTTAACATGGACAAAGCTAAAATTTAGCTCAACAATCTCATTTCCTTACTTTTGTGGTGACTTAGAAACTAAACTGAGGGAGTTAGAATGAGGAGCCTGAGTGGCTTAGATTTAGTGCGACTCGGCGAATGGAGGTCAAGAAGTTAAATGGTCACCAAGTTAGGTAGATTGGAAGTAGTGAGCAATGTGTCGATGCGGGTTAGGAAATGCAATGACACGTTGCATTATCACATGAGGTGTTCATGTGGAATGGATCCCACATCCAAGGAGAATGTTGGTGGAGTTGGTGGGATGTCGGCACAATTAGTAGTAGAGTGTTGGAACTCTCTGGTTAGGAGACATAGTCGGGGTCTCACAATGTTGTGACACGTCCCCCTTTGATGCACATGCACATAGAAATCTCACCCCCAAATCAATACAAATAACTCGGTTAGTCCATGAGCAAGACAATGCGAGAGGTGGAATGGGAGATACATGTGCATGATGTAAATTTATCACTCCCATAAAAATGAATAAATAAACCTGAATACAAATTAGTGTGGTGGAAAGAGAGCCACCATACGATGCAATGAAAACCCATGAGTTGAAAGGCAAGTCACCCAAGGAGCCATGGTGAGCTGGTTAGGTGGGGTAGGTGGGAATTAGAGGAAAATAAATTGACCTTACTAAAGAATTAATGCACTCCATTTTTACTTGTAGGAAGTGATAGCTCTTGTATAGAATTTATTCTTTTAGGATCAATCTTTACCCCTTCCTTATTAATAATGGGCCTAAGGGGTTTACCTTCACCGACCTAAAAATGCACTTTTTGGGATCCAAGGATATGCCATGCTTCCCACATCTTATGAGTACCTACTCCAGATGATGAATATGGTCTCCTTACTTCTTTAAGAAGATCATGAGGTCATCCAAACATATTACAATGAAATGCTTGAGATATTTAAATGCAAGATCCTGACCCATTAAAAATTTTCTCTCACATTGATTATATCAAAAGGAATTCTCATTATATGCAAAAGTGTCCCGTGCTATACTTGAAAAATATCTTGGTCCTATCATCCTTTGCTACTTAAATTTTATTGTACCTAGAGAAGACATCAAGTAAAGAGAGCATTTTGAACCCCATGATCTGCTTGTAGGATGTGATCCATGATCACAAGCGAATAGTTATCTTTTAGGGAGGCTTGGTTTAGGTTGTAAAATTCTACATAGATCCTTATTTCCCCATTATTATTTTGCATTAGAATGATGATCACTACCGACATGGAATGGTGGATAGGTAAAAATCATTATGGAGTTGAGTATCTTTAGTACCTCCTCTTTGATGGTGTCTGCTATCTTTGGATTATAAGGCCTTTGTTTTTTCATAAATAGTTTGGCCTTCGGCTTGAGAGGGATAGAGTGATGCATATATTATTGTTAAAAAAACTTTAACTCATTGTAAGAATCAGCTAGGACATCATAATTTTTCTTCAATAGTGAGATGAATCTTCTTTTCTCCTTGGGAGAGAAACATTTTCCAATGTTCACCATTCCAGGTTTCTCTGGAGAGTCAATTTTCTCTTTCTCAAACTTAGTGGTAGATATTGATGATTCCTTTTCTCTATCCTTGATGAATCAATCATAATTTTCAAACAAGTCTTCAAGCAACACTTAGCCCTTAGGAATTTTATTCCCTTTTAATTTGATTACTCCCTCCTCATCTACTAATTTAATTCCTTCCTTTTGTTCTTCTCGCCATAGAATCCTGTGTGGGTTCTCACTTGCTTTAAAGTGTTAATAATTATAGAAATTGATATGGGGGAGTGAATCGGTGTGTTATCAAACTTTAACAATCAACTTACACTTATTCAATTTGTTTTAATTAAACTATCTTAACTGTGATGAAGTATAACCATTCAACCATGAGAGAGAGAAAGTAAACACACATGAACATATGAGGAGACAATTTTTAATGTGGGAATTCCATATTGGGAAAAAAACCCATTGAAACCAGAGAAATAGCTTAGACAATTGTCCTATAAAGTTACAATGATTTCATGTTGAGCATCAACTCAACTTGGAGCTATAACTCTAAAATTTAGTCAAGCTGCTACTTGACCTTTAGTAAGCTTCAAATTTCATGGAAGCTTCAACTCCCAATAATTTAACCAACGATAAATGATCTTATTTAAGCTACTAATTATAAGGAAGATTTAACTCCCTACAATTTAACAATAAACAACTGAACTTCTGTAAGATACTACTTAATAAAAGCTTCAACTCCCTAATTTGGTACAACAAAAAATGACCTTTAGTAATCTTCAAATTACAGGAAAGCAACAAATCCCCACATGCTAAGCTACAACTTAGTCTTTTCAGATTTTGGCACACTTGAAATTGTTGTCTCATATAACTAACAACAATGAATACTAGATTAACTCACTCTTCTTTCTTATCTCATCTTCTTAATTTTTCATATATTTAATACATTAAAACCATTTTTTTATTTTCTCAAAAACATGCCCTCACTCTGCACTCTTTAAAAACATATTTAAGTTCAAAATAATTCTTTTATATATTATATTTCTCCACTTCTAAGCATTCACATTCACTTATTGTGTACAACGAGAAGATGGTTTGTCTTCTAGAATGTCTCTTCTAGTGGTGATAGTTCTCCAACTTGTCTCTTCATTTTATGTGTTTAGAAGATTCATTTGTGAACACGATCTTACAGCTTCACATGAATATTGTTATCCATTTTTTCCCTCAGACAAAATGGACAAAAGGAGATGAATTGGCTCAGATATTGGACAAGTCTTCATAGATAAATCATTAGGCCACAAGTGAAATTCAAAGTGTCAAGAGTATTATAGGTGGTTTTGGAAGTATTTGAAGTCATTTGAGGAATTTTTCCTCTCCTTTGTCTTGAAATACCTAGAGATCCATCACACAAGTAAAATAGGGCTTCTCGGGCCCACTTTCAGAAAAAAATGACCACTTTCGGGAAAAATATGAAATTTTAGGTTTTGGGCAGTCTATGGCCCTCACTCAATCTTTGGAGCTCTAGAAGTTATAAAAATCCCTAAGAAAATTTTAAAAATCAGTTAAAGTTCCCAAAGGGTCGTTATCTCCAAATTAGTACACCCCCAAATGGCCAAAATGTGAACAAGATGTTTAGTGTGATTGGGTAACATGGGATCACCTCTCAAGTTGTGGGACTTGGGCTCAAGGTGAACCTCTGGAGAATTCCAGCTTCCTCTTCCTAAACTAAACACAACACTACTTCTAATGTAATAAAACAACTAACTAGACCTATGCTAACATTTTCATGGGGGTAAGGGGAGAGATTTGCAAGAAATAAAACCTATACTAGAAGTGGTGATGCACCAAGAAAGGGTGTTGCTAGACAATTTTTGGTTTTCTAGTGAAGGAAGATGAAAATGAGAAGGATGAATAAGCACCACAACTCAACCACATACAAATATTCACTCCTAGATAAGCACAAAACTCCCAAAACCTATAATGGAAACTTGAAGTTGCACAATATACCTACATACATGAGAAAGGCACAAAGAAGTAGCTAGAATGATGAAAGGACCAATAATTAGTCACAAAACACAATTTTATTACTTCAATCATGTGCACAATGCATCATTACATGAGGAAGAGGCAAATTTTTCCATTACAATGTTGGAAAAGAGGCTTGAAAGTCCCCACAATCCACAATAGACTAGCTTGTAGAAGAGAGAGGAATACTGAAAAATGTCCAACCCCTATTAGATAAAAATTCTTGTGAGAGAAGAGAGGAGAAATCATAAATTCCTCCCTAAAATGAAGGCACATGATGGTCAATATTAACTACAGAGTTGGTTGAACCACTTAAGAACATTCCATCATGTGCCTTAATGAAAGGTCTAAACTTATCCATCTCATTTAATTAAAATAATATTTTAAATAAAATATTTTAATAATAATAAAATATCATTTATTAAAATATTTAATTAAAATATTAACTTAATTATTATTTAAAAATATCAAATTAATGATAATTCCAAGTGGGAACCCCTTTTGGATTGGTTTTCACTGAAAGGGGGTCCCTAGAGAGAAAGGCCAACTCGGTGGTGGTTAGCTCACCTGCCAACTCACCGAGTTGGTCGACAAGTCCCCTTCCATTTGAACATGGCGGGCTCATCTTCATGCTCCACCGACTCTTCTAAGCCTTAACTAGCTCGAGTTGAGTTCTTCATGCTCCGCCAAATTTTTACTCCACGAGCTACCTCCAACTTGTCCCACGAATCCACTTTGAGCTACTCCACTTGTAATCTTCTCCGAATGTTGAGTTATGTGAGCTTATTTCAATGTATGGCTCAACTCGAGAGTTAACCTCCTTTCTCACTAAATTTCGAGTTCCTCCATGTTTGGGTGAGCCTTGGTGAACTCACCTTGTTGGATGTGTCGATCCCCGAGTTCTGCGAGCTCATTGTTTCACCATGTGAGTAACTCAATCCATCTCGCAAATATCTCACCATGAAATTGGTTTTGAGAAGATACTTCATTGGTATCACACATTGATAGAGCTCCTATTTTTGGTCGCTTGAATATTTTTGAGGATCATGAGAAATAAATAAGTTTTGCACCTTCACTCGGCTTGAGAACCACGAGATTGTAGCTATCGGACATGATCAACTTGACACACATTCTGATGTTCCTTTGCATGCACCCATTATGAATTTTGCACCAAGTCATATATAGGCATATTCTTCATCCATGCGTGTTGATTTGGGGTGGATATCTGATCACTCATGGCAGCGACATAGGAATTAATTGAGAGGAATCTATAAGCATGGCTCATCCACCATTCATCCTTTTTCTCCACTTTCTATACCTTCTGCAATGTAATGCTTCTTTTTATGAGAATTTTTCTTTATCAGGTGTAGTGTATCTTTGTTGTTTGTTGAGAGATTTTGTATGTGCATTTTTGACACTTTTGGCATGTTGATAGTCTCTCTTGTGGGGGAGCTATTTTGGTAAAGCCCAGTGTTATTTTGTCTCGTGTTCAAGTAGTTAATTTTGGGAAACTCATACGAGATCTATGGTGTCACTCTACCCATTTAGCGGTATGGGAGGGTTTCTTTGTTGATATTGCTTCTTTGGGTTTCGTGTACTTACCTTGTTACCTTGGCTTTTCTTGGATCATGGCACTCCTATTTATTTGGATCTTATGTCCTTGCGGTTATTCTTGGATCGTGGCACACCTATTTACTGATAGTTGATCAAATTATGTTTGGTGTTTTTTTGCACTTTCAACATCACTCCATTGATATTATCCTTATATGGAGCTATTATGGTGAAGCTTAGTGTTAGTTTTTTTAGTTTTGTGATTAAAAAATTGGTTAAGACCATAGTGCACACCAAACTTCTTCAACATTGTACAAGTTTTTTGATCTCGATCTTCTTGGGATGCCTTGCAGTGGGTTTTTACTTTCTTTACTTTGTTGTTACTAGTTTTGGGTACCTTGCATTGTCCCTTTTCCCCAGTTATTGTACATAAGTACCTCATCATGCCTAGTTGTCGGGACTCATATTGTGGAGCTGCCACTTCTATTTTGGCCCCTAGCTTCACTTGAGGGGGTGTTAGAGTAGGTATTTACCTTAGCTCATGTTCACCTAGGTACTTTATTTACCTTTATTGTATTTATCCTCGCCAACTTATGTTTGTGGATATTTATTTTATCTTATTTAGGTATTAGGAGATATTATCTAGTTGTTATATATAGTTATTTCCTTCGTCTACATGGTATTGACTAGTTCTTTCCTTGATCTATGGTATTGACTAGATACTTGATGTCTAGTTTTGTCTTAAATCTATGGTCTTGAATAGTTATTTGATGACTAGTTATTTACTTGATTTATGGCTTAATATACGACCTTATCGGTTCTTATATTTTTATTCCTTGCCTATATAAGCAAGGCCCATTCTCATTGTATTTCATTGAGTTCTATAATAATATATGATATTGCTTCTCATTTGTTTTGCAAAGGTTTTATGAAAGTTATTCGGAAAATTAATTTCATCTTATATAGATAATGGTGTTTGATTAGCATCTATGTTATTTTCTTGGTACAATATGGTTATCGTTCCTTTTAGGTCGTTCAGTGAGCAAGCCAATGTGGAGGTGGAATGGGTGATACATGTGCATGATGCAAATCAGTTTCTCCCATGTAAATGCAAATATGAATCGAACCCAACTTGGCAAGGTAGAAAGTAAGCCTCCATGTGATGCATTAAAACCCCGACCCGAGTTAAAAGGTGAGTCACTCGAGGAGCTATGATGAGCTATTTCGGGGAATTGGAGGAGATGACCTTAAAACTAAGCCACCTTCAAAGCTTCATAACTTTTTCTTAGGCTATCAAAATTTAACAAATTTATAGTCATTTTAGAAAGATTATTTAGAGACCCTCATTATGAAATGATAAAAGATGGAAAATTAATGCACTTAATAGGTGTAAAATTATTATTAAGCTACAGGGTCATGGGGGCCATACCAAGGTACAAAGATGGAGTAAATACAAGTATGGGAGACATTCCTTCTTGCGAGAAGGCAAAGTAAAAACTAGCCTATCATTTTTAATAGGTGTCTTGATAGATTTTGAGGTGGTTAGAGCATGGATTCAAGATTTTACCCTTCTCTCTCATATCTTCTTATATAGAATGTAATGGAGGGAATTTTAACAATGTTGGAAATTCTTGTATCTACCCTTTGTTCTCTCTCATATGTGAGTGATTTGTGAAAAATCTAGCCTCCATTTTTAGAGATTTGTAATAACAATCTTACCTATAGCCCGGGTAATGAATCATTATGTAGTATTATTGGGGTAATAACATTATTGTCTTCTGATTACTCTTTATCCTTATTTGATTTTTTTCTACAACTTACCTTTATTTATGATTATGGGTGTATTGTGCATATAATATTAGCTATTGAAGGTCTGGATTTGATTGTGATTAATGGAAATGGGCTTATTGCTTGTGTGATGATTTGTGGTGCCTGACCACCCTCCTCATTTTACTTGTTTATATTACCATGAAGTGTAGAATTTTTCAATACCTCTCTTCTTGGTGTATCACTCTCTTAGTGTAGGTTTTACTTTTCATGCATCCTTCTATCCCTGTCTCCTTGGAAAGCATTAGGGTAGGATTATATTAGTTATCATTCTACATTTTGGGTCAGTTATGGCACTAGTTTAGGGAGAATAACCAACTTTATCTGGAGGGTTTTTCTACTTGCAAGGTACCACACTTCAAGATAATCCCATGTTATGTAAATTATACTGATTTACTCTCACACAAATCATAAGCAATCAGGGGTGTTGTAATTTTACAGCAACAAAGATCAAATAATATTGGAATCCTAATTAACATCATCCTTTGAAATGTTCCTCATGAACATTCCCAGCTAAGAGAAAATTTTGTCATGAATTTATCCATTATTTCAAGATGAATCAACCTAATTCCTTTTATAACACATTTTTGACCTCCTTACAAACATAACTTGCAGTTTTTGTAATTTTTCATCGGTTGAAATTTAAGTTTCGATGATTTTCCAAACTTGCATAGTCACCACCATGGCCATGTGTTTCCATTCCGAAAACCTAAAAGTTATGGAATTGGGTGAACTCAAACCCATGAAATAAAATACATTTGATAGAGTTTCGGTTCCACCAACCCCTCTTGTAGTCAACGGGCTCATCCTTGCAACCAATCAAAGTTTGACATGGATTTGATCTTATTTTCAGGTGGTTACCATTTATAAATTTCTATCTAATAATAAAGCTCCACACACTTCACACTTTTTAGACTATTGTTAACCTCCAATGGAAACCACGAGAAGCAATCTAAAAGGAAGTTCCACCCCCTTCACAATTGTCGACTATTCTTAACCTCCATTGGTCACCGTGAGAAGCAAGCCAATAAGGAAGCTCCATACCCTTTGCAATGTCAGAATTTTGATAACATGTATCTAACTAATGCAAAACATGATCTAATAGGGAAGCTCTATGTTCCTTTCAAATTTTTCAGTGTCAGTCTTTACATTTTCTAGCTCCATGTCGTAGCATGAAAAATGAGCCACTCGAGGCTCAATGCATCTATACATTTAATGATGTCGACTAGTTTTATTTTTTCACATCCGGCTTCTTTTCTTTACAACTACTCGGGTGGACCCAAAATTTATATTAACCTATCTTTCCAAGTGTCTCATTAGTTTTTAGTAGTGGGGATGCATGAAGCAAGTTGACTTATGATGACCTACCTTTGATCTACCTCACCACGTAGACTTGACATATAGTTAAATCCTACTCATCCTGACTTGTATAACTTCGAATGGCCATAACTTCCTCCAGAGAGCTCCAAATTGTGCAAAATTGGACTCGTTGGAAAGGTCTCTGTTGTTGCAAATCAGCAGCACCCTGGATGTTGATCAGACTTCTAGTTTGACATCTTGGACATCCAGTGTGATTGCACAACATTGAATCCTCTCCCTAAGTGTGGGACTTGTAAAAATGGGAGAGGAATCTCCAGATTAGAGGCTAGTTCCTCAACTCCTCTGATCAGATATATCACTTACAAGTTGTAGAGGTTTGAATCCTTAGTTCCTACTCTAAATTCCAAGGGGACAAAGATAGGGAATGCAAGAAAATGAAGCTAATGCTAATGAGGTGATGCACCAAAGGAGTTGTAGACACCTGATACTATAATATATACATAATCCATAAGAAAACACAACAAAAAGCATGCACAAATTGCTCAAAATGTAATGAAAGATCAAGAAAACAATGGTAGATATATGAAAGGATTGAGGGATTCTAATCACAGAGCATATATTAACATTCTAGATCCAATACAATGCATTACAGTGATCAAGAGGAAAAAAGGGGTGCTGTATTGCATGGAAATGTAGAAAATTTCCACAAATTCTACCAACAAGGAAGAAAAAGGGAAGTTTTTAGAGCTGAAAAGTGTCTCCTCCTTCAAAATGAACCCATTCTGGCTTTTACAATGAAAACCACGACCCTAGGAGAGAGAAACATGGGAAAACATGGGAGAGCTTCAACCACCGACCCAAAATGCATTAAAACAGCATGGGCATCCTTATAGACCCATCACCTGACATTTTTCACCATGATGGGAGAGAATGTGAGCCATTCTTCATTAAAAATGGTGGTTGAAATGTCATTTCTATCCATGACCATGTGCCAGAGGTGTTTTTCAATTTTCTCTCTCCAAACTCCATAAAAATGTAAAAATGACCCCGAGAATCTTATAGAGAATTTCACCGGATTTCCATTGATATAAAGAACGTAAAAAACGAGCTTTGGATCGAAAGATATGGCCGTTTGAAATTTTAGGGCAAAACAGGGCCAAATCGGATTGGCAGGCAATTTTTCTTTAAATTTTCCACTTTTTGGTCATTTGGAAAATTTTCCAAAAATTCCCCATGCTCCACCATTCCAGGTGCCACGTGGCATGTTTTGATTGGGCACAGGCCTTTAATGCTTCATTTTCCATTGTTTTTCCCTTTGGAAAATTTTCCAAAAATCCTGACGGTCGATGACCTCGGGACATGTGTTACGTGCTGATTGGGCGTGGGCCTGTCCTCCTAAATTTTCCATCACTATTTGATCCTATTTCTTGACTCAAACACGTGGAAAAACCTCATTCGTTGTGGGCCTTTCCCTTCGAATTTTCCATGCGGGCTTGTCTTGTATCTTTTACCGCCACCGGACACGTGGCGAGATTCCATTGTTCGCACTCGGGGGGGCGATTTTTCCTTTGAAATTCCTTCTGTTTCCTTTGGGAAAATTTCCCAAAATCTCCCCACCTTCCACCAATCTGGGACACGTGGCAGCATCTTACTGGATGTAGGGCCTGGGAAAACATTTTTCCTTTTCATTTTAGCTTTTGGGAAAAAATCCCAATCTCCCCCCACGCTCCACTATTCTGGGTGCTCATGGACATGTGGCATAATATGATTGGTCGATGGAGGTAGCAGGCCAAACACTTCTCCATTCCCTTTTTGCCAAACATTACACCAAAATTCTAAGTTCACCTCTCGCCTCCGTTGTTCCACCTTTCCGGTGACATGTGTCATAACATAATTGGTCGGTGGGTCTTCCTTTTGAAATTCTCCATGGCGCTAACACTTAGTCGATTTTTCAATTTTTCCCCCTCGGACATTTGGCATAATATGATTCACCGGTGGGTCTTTTTGGAAAGCCGAGAAAATATCTATCCAATGGTGCCATTTCCGAGAAAGCTTTGAGTGCCTGAAAAGAAAAATTTTATGACTGAGGCACAAGAGAGGGAAGAATGAAAGAAGTTAGCCACAAAATGAGCAAGGGGCACATTTGGATAACAATTTTGGTGACTCAGAGGGGTCATTTACCTGCTGGATGAGGTTACTAGTTGCCTAAAGTAATCCATTGGGCATGGAGTCATTAAATTCTCTGCTTGGTACCCCAATTGATTAGAACACTGCAAGGAGGAAGATGGAGGGTGGAACATCACCTGATGGAGCAAGGCCTGCAAAAACATTTCTAGGAACAACAAGCTTATGCCAAAGCACTTAGGGAAAGCAAACTAATCTATAGCAAAAAAATGTGCACAAGCACTTGGAGGAATGAAAACCTAAGCTAATATGTACAAGGTGGAGAATTCCCTTTAGTAGCAATGCTTTAGATGGATTCCATTGACTGGAATCTATAGTTCTTCACCATCCAATGAAGACAATTGGAAAGCATTGCTATCCTTACACTTTGTGACCATGTATGGGCCACTCCAAATGGCATCAAATTTTGAATGCCTTCCTAGTTTTGCTCTGTTTGCATCCCATTTTAACACTAGATCTCCAACTTGGAAAGATCTATTCTTTGCTTTTCTATCAAAGGTCTTCTTTATCAAAGCTTGATCCTTCTCCATTGCTTGGGAAGCCTAATTTCTAATTTCTTGGAGCTCCATCAATTCTGTATATCTAACCTCCATGGGCTCAAACTCCAACAACTCCAACTGCTTCATGAGTTCCAATGTTGGCAATTTAAGTGACATGGGAAAAATTACCTCTCTCCCATAAACAAGCTTAAATGGAGAGTTACCTGTAGATATTTTAGGAGTTATCCTATCAACACATAAGGATAATTTCAACTTAGTATGCCAAGATCTCGATTTTCATCAAGGGTCCTCCTAATGATTCTTAACAAGTTCTTATTTGTAGATTCAACCTGGCCATTACCCTAAGGGTAATAGTTTGATGAAGTGCTTAGGTAGATCCCATTCTTGAAATCCCATTCAGTCACCTTAGACCCAATGAATGCTAATGCATTATCTGATATTATTGTAGCAGGTATGCCAAATATGGTTGCTATTCCCTCATAAAAGTCCAGGATGTTGGATTCACTTGCTTCCTTGAGTGCTACTGCTTCAGTCCACTTGGTGAAGTAATCTATGGCTGTTAAAATCCATTTGTGCCCTTGGCTTGAATTGGGATTAATGACTCCAATGAAGTCCAAACCCCATTGCATGAATGGCTGGTCAACTGAAATTGGATGCAATGGAAGGGCAGCTAGCCTCTCTTTACCCATGAAGAAGGGACAATTCTTGCACCTATTGATCCATGCATAACAATCACTGAAAATCTTGGGCCAATAATAGCCAGCCCTCATGATATTTAGGGCTATTACTCTTGGTGCAAAATGACCACCAGCTGGTCCACCATGGAACTCTTTCAACACCCTATGAATTTGATTTGTATTAATGCATCTCAGTAGCACTCCATTCACGTCCTTTTTGAACAAAACACCATCAACAAGGGCATATGGGACAACCTTCAATCTGAAGTTTCTTCTTTTGGTCTTGTTCATCTCTCGGAGGGCATAGACCTATGTTTAGGAAGTTCATTATGTCTTGGGTCCAGCAAGGAGTGAGGAAACCATCATTCTCTTATTGAGTGCTTCCTTGCTTATGGCTGTCTTGCAATGCTAAAACAGCCTCCTTCTCATTGCATGCTTCCTTTTGTTTGCTCAAAATCAGCTACTCACACAATCCTTTTCCTCTGACCAACTTGGTGACTTTGATCTCAATGTCATACTCCATGACATGAGTAATCCAACCTACTCTCTTTTCATTCAAGTCTTTGTTGAGGAGGAAGTCTTTAACTCCCACATGAGATACCAAAGAATCGAACCTTGTTGTTTGAAACTAGCTTCTTGAATTTCTTCAAGCTTCTCGATTCTTGCAAGAACATGCTTCTCAATGAAATAATATCTCACCTCATGACCCTCCAAGATTTGGCTAAAGAATGCAATTGGTTGCTCATCATTGTTTTTGTTCTGTTGTACCAAAATTGTAGAAATAGTATCATCACCCCCAAATGCATAGAGGATGAAATCCTTGGAGAAATCCAGGTTGATGAGAGTTGGGGCTTGAGAGATGGCTTCTTTGATTACTTCAAAACTTTCCTTTCCTTCATTGTCCATTTGAAAGCCATGCTTTTCTTTAACATCTTGGTGATAGGCTTGACTAGGGCTGTAAAATTTGGGACAAACCTCCGAACAAAATTTATTCTCCCCAAGAAACTTTGAAGGGCCTTCTTGTGGCTTGGAAATGGTAGTGCTCTTATGGCTTCAACTCTTTCTGGATCAATTGCTAATCCTTCTTTGGAGACAATGTGGCCAAGGAGTTTTCCTTCATGGGCTAGAAAAATACACTTTTTAGGATTCAAGGATACTCCAAATCTTCTGCACCTTTGGAACACTTGTCTCAAATGAAAGAGGTGGTCTGCTAGTATTTTTGAAAAAATAGTGATATCATCAAGATATATCAGCACAATGTTGTTAATCAAACCCTTGAATGCCATGTCCATTTCTCTTTGGAAAGTAGCTCCAGCATTGGACAACCCAAATGGCATTTTCCTGTATGCATAAGTTCCCCATTTGGTTGTAAAGGTTGTCTTGAACTGATCCTCTTCTTTCACCATAATCTGATTATACCCTGAATATCCATCAAGTAATGAAAACCTCTCGAGCCAAATAACTTCGTGTAAAATATACTCCATGGAAGGAAGTGGATAATGATCCTTGAGAGATGCTCTATTCAAATCTCTAAAGTCAACACACAATCTAATTTCCCCACTCTTCTTTCTAACTGGAACCAAGTTGGCCACCCAACTAGAATGCTTGATAGGGAATATGATTCTTGATTCTATCAACTTATTCAATTCCTTTGTCATTAGAGGCTCCATGTGTGGATTGACTAGCCTTTGTTTTTGCTTGATGGATTTAGTACTTGGATCCAATTCAATTGTGTGTTGAGCTAACTTGGGATTGAAACCTTTCAAATATTCATAGCTCCAAGAAAACACATCAGGGAATTCTTGACACGCTTGTATGAACTCGTACCTTTCTCGCTCGATTGTCACCTTACCAACTCGGAGTGATTTACCTTCTTCCACCAAGATGGATATTGAATCTTCTCCCTTGACTTGAATGTTTTCTTTCTCCTTCCTAAAACGATCGTTAGGATTCAAAATGGACTCCAAAGTAATAAGTCCCTTTGGTAGTTTGTTAGTTCTTAGCTGTACCACTTGGTCACCATACTACTACTCCAACTTTTCCTGATTTTTAGCTGAGAACTTAGCCTCTTCTTACAAGAAATGGATGATTTGCTGACCATTTTCGAACACTTGCCAACTTACATTGTCGTCTGGTACTGAAGGCCTCACAATCACATGGATGTTTGGCTGTACCTTGTCCTTTTGAATTCTTTCAACAACGTCAAAGGCTGCCCTAACTGCTGCAAGCCTGTCAGCAGCTTGGTTCTCTTTTCTAGGAATGAATTTTATGCCAAAGCCCTCAAAATCTTCAATGAGGTCCCACACCCTATTTTTGTAGCACTTGAGTAGATCATTCTTGATAGCATGTTGCCCCTTAACTTGGTTGACAATCAACTCAATATCACCAAAGACTTGCAAGTTCTTTATTCCTCTCTTGATTGACCAATGCAATCCTTATATCAAGGCTTCATATTCAACAGTTTTATTAGAACATGAAAACTAGAATCTAAAAGCTGAATAATACTTAACCCCTTGAGGTGAAACAAGCATAGCTCCACCTCTTGCACCTTGTCTACTCCTTGATCCATAAAAAAAAAACTACTATACCTCATTGTCATCCTTGTGGTTTGGCTTGGTGATGCTGGGAATAAGATGATTTTCTTCATGCATGCAATAGACTCCTAGCTCAGATTCTTCTATTTCTTGATAAGGATCAAAAGCATGCACCTTGTTTGCCCATTCATCAAGAGTTAGGTCTGGGATGCTTCCTACCTTGGTGTTAGTTTCATCAGTGCTTGGATAATCTTCTTGATCAAACGTTGAACAATTGGTATTGATCTGACTTGGAGTGTAAGGCTCAATGTGAAAGTTTGCAATAGGTTCAGATCTGATTGTGGCCTTGGTTCCATATCTTGTTCTAAACAACATGTGTGACAAATCAGTAGATAAGTAGCCTCCAATCTTAGCTGTGAAATCCCTTGACAGGTATAGTGCAAAGAGTGGTGGAAGATCTATTACTGAGACATCTTATAAAACAACAATGTTGGGGCATGCATGCAAAGTAAGACTCAAGTTTTTTATCACTCCAACAATATTTACTGCTATCCCATCCAATTGCACTACCCCTTTGGATTTGACCTCATACCGAATTTCCAACTTATCAACTATCTCGCTTGGGCATTATTGAACTACTTGCCCCGGAATCAATCATGCAATTGCATACTAATTGGTTTCAAAGATCAATGAAACATAGAATGGAGGGGGTTTCAACATTTTACCTTGCTGTCCTCCATGATTCTTCTTAGGTGGGCAACATTTGTGAGCACCTTCTCTTACATTTGGACTTGCTGATTTTTTAAGTTGACCAGAGTCCTTCATGGCAGCTTGTAGCAAATCTCTTTGGCCTGGGATAGATAGTGATTCCCACATTGATATGTTTACATTTGTCTTCTTCATCTAATCAATGATGTTGAATGGAGATGAATCATCTCTCTGTTGTCCCTTGGCCTGCACATTCATTCCTTATACATGGGAAACAACAACTGGCATTTGAGTTGGCTTAGGAGCTATTTTAGGCAGCCCTTGTGTGCTTGGAACTAAATTTTGTTTGCCAATAATTTGTGGAGTAGTAGGAGGTTGTGGATTATTTGGAGCCAATGGTTGTTCTTCACCCAAATTCCTCCTTTTTGACCTTGTGTTGGCTGCAACACTTTGGGAAACTGTTTGATTCATGCCACAAAAATCCTCTTCCTACCAGTTTACAAGTGTAGTATCATTTGGAGCTGATTGCTGCTGGAATGTTTCTTGTTGTTGGTTATTTCCTTGACTACCTTCACCCTCCACACTAGTAGTTGTCACCATTAATGCTTGATTTAAGGCACCGTTGAAACACATAGACTGGTTGTGAGGTTAATTTCATGGGAAACACCAATCATACTCTTGAGCCATGTTGTTTTGCACTGGCACTAATGCCTTAGAGGCAGATATAGCATTGGGATTATAGGGTTGAAATGGTCTGTTGGCAGGAGGTCTTGCTTGATTTAAATTTACAGCTGGATTGGGTGGTCTTTGAGGTTGGTATGGCTGCCTGTTAGGCTAAGCTTGAGGCTGGAAGGGAGGTCTAAAACCTTGGGCTTGCTACCTCTTGAGTGTAACCAGCTCATTACCTAGATTTTGCAATTGCTTCATGACTTCTTGAAGTTCATTTGAGGCACCAGAAGATGAAGTAGAAGCTTCACTTGAATTATGATTTCTAGGAGTGGGAATATGAGCTAAAATAAGCACTTGACTAGTATTTAGGCTCTCTAAACTTGGAAACAATGGCATTGGAGGCCTAGGAGCTAGCTTGCCAGCTTGAATCAAACAATTTTCGGCTCTAATGGCAATGCTATAAGCAACAGGGATAGTTGTGCCTCCCATGGATTGAATCAACATAGAAATATCAAAATTTAAAGCTTTAAGGTAATATAGAAAAGAACCTTCTGCTGCTGGCCTTACTACCACTGGAATCCTCTCCCAAGTCATTTGAAATCTAAAGTTGAAGTCGGTTAGCTACTCATTGGGAGCTCTCTTGATGGTTTTCATCTGCTCCAAAAGGGACAAGTTGTCTCCCTTTTCTCCAAACTACTCATGGAGGGCTATACATAGTTGGTTCCAATTTTGAATAGAACTTGAGGCAAGAATCCTGAACCATTGCAAAGCATTCTCTTTGAATGAAGATGCCAAAAATTTGATAACTTGCATCTCATTGATCTCATGGATTGCACAAATATTAGCAATATCCTTAACATGATCACTAGGAGTGGTCTGATTCTCTCCAGTAAAGTATGGGATGTTCTTCAATGCTGCATATCGGGATTGGATTTTGTGCATTGAGAGCAAGTGGGCTGCTACCAATGAAGTTGACATAGGGGTTGTTTTGTGCCATTTTGATTGGCCTTAGAACCCTTGTTGATTGAATGAAAGGCCTACCAGGTGGAGGAGTTGAGAGAGTTTTGTTGGGTGGAGATGGAGACCTTTGAATTCTCCTCCCTCTTTTCCTTCTTCTTTGAGATAACTACAGATACTCAAACAACACTTCTTCTTCTCCAACTCTTGACCTTGTGGTGATTCTTCTCATGATTTTTTAGGTCTGCACTGTTAAAACCAGCTAATTCTTCTTCCTTGGAGTCGCTAGATGTGTAATTTAGGGCTCTTTTAAGAAATAAACTTGCAAAAAATGCACATAAATTTGTTGCAATGAAGATGAAGACCTCTAAGGTCCCACCGGCATGCCAAAAATTGTTGTTGCAAATCAGCAGCACCCCTGGATGTTGATCAGACTTCTAGTTTGACATCTTGGACATCCAGTGTGATTGCAAAACATTGAATCCTCTCCCCAAGTTTAGGACTTGTAAAAATGGGAGAGGAATCTCCAGATTAGAGGTCTGGTTCCTTAACTCCTCGATCGGATATATCACTTACAAGTTACTGAGGTTTGAATCTTTAGTTCCTACTCTAAATTCGAAGGGGACAAAGATAGGGAATGCAAGAAAATGAAGTTAATGCTAATGAGGTGATGCACCAAAGGAGTTGCAGACACCTGATACTACAATTTATATACAATCCATAAGAAAACACAACACAAAGCATGCAAAAATTGCTCAAAATGTAATGAAAGATCAGGAAAATAATGGTAGATATATGAAAGGATTGAGGGATTATAATCACAGAGCATATATCAACATTTCAGATCTAATACAATGCATTACGGTGATCAAGAGGCAAAAAGGGGTGCTATATTGCATGGAAAGGTAGAAAATTTCCACAAATTCCACAAACAGAAGAAAAAGGGAAGTTTTTAGAGCTAAAAAGTGTCTCCTCCTTCAAAAATGAACCCATTCTAGCTTTTACAGTGCTAACCACGACCCCAAGAGAGAGAAACATGAGAAAATGTGGGAGAGCTTCAACAACCAACCCAAAATGCATTAAAATAGCATGGGCATCATTACAGGCCCATCCCCTGACATTTTTGCCATCTTTGGGAGAGAATGTGAGCCATTCTTCATTAAAAATGGTGGTTGAAACGTCATTTCTGTCCATGACCACGTGCCAGAGGCATTTTTCAATTTTCTCTCTCCAAAATCCATAAAAATGCAAAAATGACCCCATAATCTTATAGATAATTTCACTATATTTCCATTGATATAAAGAACGTGAAAAACTGAGCTCTGGATCGAAAGATATGGCCATTTGAAATTTTAGGGCAAAATAGGGCCAAATCGGATTGGCGGGCAATTTTTTTTTAATTTTCCACTTTTTGGTCATTTGGAAAATTTTCCAAAAATTCCCATGCTCCACCATTCGAGCTACGTGGCATGTTTTGATTGGGTGCGGGCCTTTAATGCTTCATTTTCCATTGTTTTGCACTTTGGAAAATTTTCCAAAAAATCCCCGCCGGGCCGATGACCTGGGGACACGTGGCATGTGCTGATTGGGTGCGGGCCTATCCTCCTAAATTTTTCATCGCTATTTGATCATATTTCTTGACTCGGACACATGGCAAAACCTTATTCATTGTGGGCATTTCCCTTCGAATTTTCCATGCGGGTTTGTCTTGTATCTTTTTTCCGCCACCGACACGTGGTGAGATTCCATTACTTCGCACTCGGGGGGCCATTTTTCCTTTGAAATTTCCTTATTTTTCCTTTGGGAAAATTTCCCAAATTCTCCCCGCCTTCCACCAATCTGAGACACGTGGTAGCGTCTTACTAGACGTGGGGCTTGGGTAAACATTTTTCCTTTTCATTTTAGCTTTTGGGAAAAAATCCCAATCTCCCCCCGTGCTCCGCTATTCCGGGTGCTCATGGACACGTGCCATAATATGTTTGGTTAGTAGGGGCAGCAAGCCAAACACTTCTCCATTCCCTTTTTTCCAAACATTTCACCAAAATTCTAAGTTCACCTCCACCCTCCGTTGTTCCGGCCTCTGGTGACACGTGTCGTAACATGATTGGTCGGCAGGTCTTCCTTTTGAAATTCTCCATGGCACTAACACTTAGTCAATTTTTTAATTTTTTCCCCCCAGACACGTGGCATAATATGATTCACTAGCGGGCCTTTTTGGAAAGATGAGAAAAATATCTATCCAATGGTACCATTTTCAAAAAGCCTTGAGTGCCTGAAAAGCAAAATTTTATGACCGAGGCACAAGAGAGGGAAGAATGAAAGGAGTTAGCCACAAAATGAGCAAGGGGCACATTTTGGATAATCTCCTTTAGTTATAAAAATACATACCTCAACCATCTCTAAAATCTCTTGTACATGTTGGAATAATCATCTCAAACCTATAGAGAATATGAGCCAAGCATACCAACCTTCTCCATACCTTTAGTGGGTGTCAATCTCACTATTCAAGCCCGTAAAACATTTATGCCATCCTATAACCATCTTGAAATCTCAAATAACCATCTTGAGACCACTGCACACCACTGATAGACACCTATCTACATGAAATTTCACTCCTCATTTTCCATCAATGCCTTATATAAGATCACTTTGAAGGAACTACAACAACTAAACATTACAAGCTCATTTTTCATTCATACCAAGCATTACAACATCTTGAAACCTCTCTGTGAGCTCCAACTATCATTGAGAATGAAATACCAATTAACCTTCATGCCTTTGACTAAGATTCACTTCACCATTCACACCTTTCCATCAATTCCACTTGACATTAATGACAACACAAATGACAATGGTTCAATAATCTCCCCCTTTGTCATTGATGATAACATACTTAGAAACTTTAATAGTGAACACTTTCATACTTAGTTTTTGACATAAATATCTCTCCCTTTGACATCTATGAAAAAGAGCCAAATATTCAACAAGGTAATAAAAATATTTATAATCATTTACAAAACACAAAATTACCTCATGGAACTCCCCATGGATGATGATGCTCTTTTGACTGATAGGATGTAATTGGTCAGTATAGCTTTCTTCAATACCCAAATTCAATGATTTCCTCAAAAATTCCTTTCAACCTCAGGCTATTCACTCCTTTTCCCATGCTCTTATTTTATCTTCACCCTTAATTTGAAACACTCTCTAGATTTGAGCCATCAAGAGCTCATACCAAGGATACATGCTCTGCCTCCTTTCTTTACTACCCCACTAATTTTAGCTATCAACACATGTACATTATTTGATAAGAGGTATTTTTGAATAAATAAATCTCCCCATTAACTTGGATAGTTTATTTTGAGATCATTTTGACAAGCCAAACTTCATCTAGACCCTTATCCTTTCACTTTCTTTAACAATCAGATGCAATGCTCCCCCTGATTCTATGTTCTCCATGTTTAGGTACTCACTTCACCATACTCCAAATAAGATGATACTTCTCCCCTGGGATATAACTTCTTCAACTTACTTGATCCATTCCGAGTCATAGATTATATTCATGTTGGATCATACTTGAAACATACCACTTCACCCTATATTTATATCTGAGATATAAATTCAAAGTTCAATCTTAGCTTCTATGACTTCGAATTCCTTATATAGAACCTTCAAGAGTATACACCACTTCATTTTTAGGATGCATTATTGCATCCTTTCTTAGCTTTCTGAAACCTTGTTTGAGGCATGTTTTTACATTTGAAACATTTTAATTATTATGAATGTAATTTTGTATTTAAATAATGATCATCGCCTTATAGTTCTCCAACCAGATTCTTTGGTTGCTAGATATTCTCTAACTTATAACATGAGTTCTCCTTTCACTCCTTCATTAATCAATTGACTCTTTCTCTATGAGCCACCCCTAGAGGTTACTATAATTTTCCAATAATAACACAAGAACTAATGACTGACATAAACAGACCTTGAATGAAACACTTAGTTGTCATACTTGATCCTTCTCATGATGCAGATACCAACTCAGAATACTCATGCACATCACTTTAACTTCACACTCCTTGACTATAACATCATATTTTATCATATTGATGGACTGTGAGACAGACATATAGCAATTCTTGGACATACACTCATACCATGGACACTCTTAACATATTTTTCTTTGAATGATCTTTGACAATAGACTTTGACACTTGACATCATTTAACAATCCTTGATAGACTTAGTTTGTTTCTCCCTAGACAATTACATTTGAATAGAACAGAGACACACTTGACCCTATGTCATTGACAACCACACATTATTATCTCAGTTTTAATTCACATTAGAGCTTAGAACTAACTTGATTTAGATTACAACAAAACAATCAACTTGATCATTTGACCCAAGATACTCTCTTTCAATTTTGTACTCTTCAGAGACTTTTATTTCTTGAAGCCAATATTGACAACATAAAGAATCCTAACACAATTCTTGACACTTATTGACTATATTATCTCTTCAATGCTACTCAATAATATCACTCAAGAGATTAAATAAGCACTAACTTCAACAAAATACTAAACAAAACATCTTGAACTTGGAATACCTGGAAACATAATGACTTGTTCACTTAGCATCATCACGGAGGAAACTTTGATTTGTAGGTGGATGGATCAATGAGAAGTATAACATTATTATTTCAGCTCATACATGCCTTATAGAATCCTAGAGAAGGAACACAACCTTGTGAGATCACTTCAAAATAGAATAAAGTCATCAAAACAACATGATGACTCAATTATTTCCTTTCTTGTCCTCAAGACCTTGTCAATATTTTTGGGTGTATTATTTGATGTGAGAATCTCATCTCCTAAGCTCTTTTTTATTTGAGGCCTAATAAACACACATGATGCACTTTATTTTGTTGTCTTCTTGACTTGCTTTCAAATTTCTCAGTGTGATCACTACTTTCTGATGTTCTTCTTGAGATGGTCTCTCCCATGAATTTATCTGACACACTCTTAGGATTTTATTTCACTTTGTAAACCTTATTGACTTGATTTTTAGGTATTTGATAACAAAAATTATTGATATGCCCATACTTTTGACAATTGTAGAAAATCATCTCATCCTTACTTCTCAAATGATAAAAATCAAGATGTCTACCATGACCTTTAGAATAATTTCTACATTTTGAGGCTTTGTGACCAAATTCATTGCATGAAAAACAATATCCATAAAATGAATGGGAATACCTCATAGAATTATGTTATCTGTTTAAATGATATTTATTCCCGAAATCGCCTCTCTTAGCTTTAGGAAGTTCTTGAGTTGTCTTTGATATTTTATTTCTTGTTGATTTTTCATCCTTACTCTTTTCCTCAAATCCTAGACCATATTTTTCATTGAAATCTCTTTGCTTTCCTAGTAGGTCATCTAGATCATTTGTGCTCTTCTCAAACTTGTGATACATCTTCAATTTTGTGGAGGTCTAATCTAATCAAGTTTACAATAGCTCCATTTCAGATTTGAGCTTTAGAATTCTTCTTTGTTTTTAAAATATTCTTCAATCAACTTGATTCGTGCCTTAAATTCCTTGACCGTATTTTCATGTTATTGAGATTCTTTATTTTTTTTTTATTCAAGAATACTGATTTTTCCTTCATACTCTTTCACCATAAATTTTAGTTTCTGATTCTTCTTTCTTTGATGTTTCAACTCTTCTAAAACACTAATTAATTCAGCCTCAAGGTTAAATTCTTCCTCTTCTTCATCTAAACTATCATATTCAGTTTGAATTTTTCCTTTTGAAATTCTTACAGCAGATACTTCCACAACCATGAACAATGTTTCAACTTGAGTCCCTTCATCATCACTCTCGAGCTTTTGGAGTCACTCAATAAGAAAACCTTGAACCTTCTTGTTTGTATAAATTCTTATTTTTTGAAATATTGCTTATTTTTCCTTTAAGAATATTCTTCATCATCTTGATCCCTTGAGTGTTTCTTGGGATACTTTGCAGAAAAATGATAAATTTCCCTTGCACTTACTTGATCCTCATTTCAACTTCCTCAAAAACATGGCTTCCAACTTCTAATCATTTATCTCCATATCGTAGATAAACTTTATTCTTCTTGACCTGTGATTCATTATCATCCTTGAATGATTCCTTTTTCCTGATTGAATTTGAGTTTGATTCTCATCTCATATGTAGTTAAAATTACATAAAGATCATCCATTGTCAAGGTTGTTAAATCCTTGGCTTCCTCTATTGCTGAAACTTTGGAATCAAAATTTGAGGATAGAGATCTCAAGCAAGTTTTGAACAACCAAAATCTCTTATATTTTCTCTCCTAAGCCTCTGATCAGATTTATAACTTCATCCATTCTTTACAAGTATGATGTAACATTTTCACCTTCCTTCATTTTCATGCTTTCAAATTGAGCACGATAAGTCTGTAACTTGGCCAATTTTACAGTATTGTCTCCTTCATATATAGTCTTAAATTTTTCCCACATTTCCTTAGCTATGGTAAATTGCATGACCTTTATGAACTCATCCTCAGTCAGCCCACAAATAATTGCATTCATGGCTTTATATTTATTTTCACTTGCTCTCTTTACTTGATGCATCGGTAAAAGGTGTAAATTTGGAATAGTGTATCTACTTTCAACTAATTTCCATATGTCAAACCCAAGTGACATTAGGTAAGTCTTCATTCTGAAACTCTAGAAGGCATAATTTGATCCATTAAATAAAGGATATTTGGAGGTGGAAAAACCACTTTGTGACTGATTGCTTTCCATGACTGAATTGTCTGGATATCCCTTGAGTGTTAAACTCACCAAACTAGGGCCTCATTCGATACCAATTGTTAGGAATTATAGGAATTGAGAGGAGGGGGATGAATCAGTGTCTTATCAAACTTTTACAATAAAATTACACTTATTCAATTTGTTGAAGTATAACTGTGATGAAGTATAACCATTCAACTATGAGAGAGAGAGAGAGCACATAAACATATTAGGAGATAAGATTTAATGTGGGAAACCCATCTCGAGAAGAAAACCCACCTTTGAAACTAGAGAGCTATCTTAGAAAATTGTCCTATAAAGCTACAATGATTTCACATCGAGCATCAAATCAACTTGGAGATGTAACTCCAAAATTTAGTCAAGATGATACTTGACCATTAGCAAGATTAAAATTACATGGAAGCTTCAACTCCCAATAATTTAACTCTACAACCGATCTTATGTAAGATACTACTTACAAGGAAACTTCAAATCCATAAAATTTAACTAGAAACAAATGATATTCTATAAAATACTACTTATAAGGAAGCTTCAAATCCTCATTTGGTACAACAACTGAACTTTAATAAGGTTCGACTTACAGGGAAGAAAAAACTCCCCACATGCTAAGTTACAACTTAGAATTTTTCAGATTTTGTCACATTGAAATTGTTGTCTCAAAAAACTGATAGTGACAACTAGATTAACTCATTCTTCTTTCTTCTCTCATCTTATAATTTTTTATTAGTTTTAATACACTAACACCCTTCTTATTTTATCAAAATAATGCCCTCATATCTTCACTCTTTCAACAACATATTCAAGTTCAAAATCCTTCTTTTATATATGTTATCTCTCCACATCGACCATTCACATTCACTTACTGTGTACAATGAGAAGATCATTTTTCTTCTAGATTGTCTCTTCAAGTGCTAATAGTTCTTTGACTTGTCTCTTCATTTGTTATCTTTAGAAGATCCACTTGTGAACATGACCTTACAACTTCACATGAAGATCAAATAATCTTGGAATCTCAACCAACATCATGCTTTGAACTGTTCCTCATGGATTTTCCCAACTAAGGAAAAATTTTGTCATGAATTTATCCTTTGTTTCGAGATGAATAAACCTAATTCATTTTGCAACACCTTTCTAACCTCCTTACATACATTACATTACCTGAAGTTTTGGAATTTTTCATCAGTTGTAATTTAAGTTTTGATGATTTTCCAAACTTTCACAATCACTAAAATGACCATGTGTTTGCATTCTAGAAAACCTAAAAGTGATGGAATTAGGCAGACTCCAACTCATAAAATAAACCACATTTGATATTAATTTTTTCTACCATACCCTCTTGTAGTGAATGGGCCCATCCTTGTAACCAATCAAATTTTGACATGGATTTGATATTTTTATCAAGTGTGTACCATTTGTAAAGTTATATCCAATAAGAAATCTCCACACACTTTGCACTTGTTAGAATTTTCTTAACCTTCACTGGCCACCATGAGAAGTAATTCAATAAGGAAGCTCCAAGCCCTTCACAATTTTAGACTATTCTTAACTTATAATGGCCACTATGAGAAGTAATCAAATAAGGAAGCTCCATGCACTTCATAATTTCATACTTTTGATAACTGTATCGACCAATGAAAAACATCATATAATAGGGAAGGTCCATGTTCCTTTCAAATTTTGTAGTGTTAGTATTTACATTTTTCACCTCTATGTTAGAGCACAAAAAGAAAGCCACTCGAAGGCTCCATGCATCTACACATTCCACAATGTTAGACCATATTTATTTTGTCACAACTTGCTTCTTTTCTTCATAATTATTGGGAAGACCCAAAACTTTATCTAGCCATGTCTCACCACATGTCTTTCGGTTTTTAGGAGTGGGGATGTATGTAGCATGTTGACTTATGTTGACCCGCATTTAGTTTACTTCACCATGCAGGCCTGAAATATAATTAAATCCTACTCATCCTGACCTACAAAACTTCTAATGGCTATAAATTTCTCCAGAGAGCTCCAAATTATGAAAAAATGGACTCATTAGAAAGATCTCCTTAAGTTCTCAAAAATACATATGTCCACCATCTCTAAAATATCTTGTATATGCTAGAATAAACATTTCAAACCCGTAGAGAATTTGTGATCAAGAGGATACTCAATGAGAAGCACCAATCTAAGATCTTATAATTAGTTATGGTTAGTTCCATGACATGTAGAAAAATTATATGATTGTGGAAATATCTTGTTTGCAGAAACAAAGCTCATATGCAAAAGTTATGGCCCGCTGAAATTTTAGGGCAACTAGAAAATTTTGAGACTATGTGTAGGATAGACGAGTGCATGCTCACTAAGTGGACAAATGGAAATATGACATGTGGACAATGTGGGTGATAGAGAAAATGTTGGGTTTTGAACACCAGTCTTGGACACTCATACACAAACAGGTGGACCCTGCTATTTACTAGTTAGGGGCCCTCAGCCAAGTTCGACACACTCGATTATGGAGGGGTGTCTTGGCCTCCTTTACTTCACATTATGTTAGCAAAGCCATTGTATATATTTACATTATATGTCCACCGTATGATGCATGTGGGACTAATTTTTAGGGCAATTAAACAAAGCCTTATATTCCAAGTGCCACACATTATAACCTATTTGGCAAATTAAATTCCTATGCTCTAACTATATATTAAATGTCATGCATTATAAAATATCTTATCTCCACATTTAAACTAACCTTATCCCTCCGACATTCCAAATATGCAAAAGAGCAAAAATATGTGCTATAATGAAGGGAAGACCGGTCAAATGGATCTCATAGCCAACCAAAGGTGCCTAAAAATCACCTTTTAAAATGCCTACTCAACTAATATACAAGAAATGTGGGATAAAACCCATGGAAGGCAGAATAAAATCCTTGACCGCCGCACCACTACTCATGAAACACTATAAATTGGTCAATGTGGCTTATGTACGGGGAAACTAAGTGACTCTAATATTAAATGCTCATAATTTGAGCTAGGAATGGAATTTTGAGATGAAGTAAAAAGTGACTACTATTAATTTTAGAAGAGGAACATGATGAGAAGATCAAAATTCTTATAGAAGTATTTTTAAGATTTATTTTCAATATTTTAATAGATCGGTCTGTTGGTGCTAATTCTCAGTTTGCATAATGTGCCCTAATGTTCCATGCCCAAATTTGCTCACAAACATTTTTTTTTTGATTTGGTGGTATGCAGTTCATCTTCCCCAATTGAATACCTTCAAAATTCCCATAATGTTATTGTTTTGACCTATTCTAAAAGAATATCCAAGTTTCCCCATTTTTTGTGCCCTAGCTTTTTCAAATGGTTGGTGTGTCATTTTTTCCTTTGTCAAATCATGCAAAAATCGAAATTGATTGAATTTGAAGTGTTTGCAATTAATTTCCCAATCCCAAGGTTGAAAGAAATGTCAAAAATGATTCAGTTGGTTTAAAATTATAAAAATCTACCTTCTTTGTCAAAAATTTTGATTTCTACAGCATCATGTGAAATTTTGACATTTTGACGTTCATACGGGTGTCATCTACCCGTCAAATTCATCATTGCAATGTATTGGCAACATGGTGGGTACCTATTGGCGGGGATGGTCGAAATGTTTCTAACTTTCCATTTTGAAATTTTGTCAAAAGGAAATGTTATCCAAAATGTACCCCTTGCTCATTTTGTGGCTAACTCCTTTCATTCTTCCCTCTCTTGTGCCTTAGACATAATTTTTTTCTTTTCAGGTGCTCAATTTTTTTTGGAAATGACACCATTGGATAGAGATCTCTCTCAACTTTCCAGAAAGGTAAAGTTTTCCTCCTAACTCCATGTATTTTCGAAGTTATGGCTCGGCAGAGTTTTTGTGGGAAATTTTCCCTGAAAGGCCTGCAACCAATGAGATGCTTGCCACGTGTCCAAGGAAGTGGTGGGGGTCGGAGGAAAACTTGGTTTTTACCAAGTGTTTTGGAAAAATTTCAAAAGGAAGATTTTCCCTGCAGGCCCGCCGACGAATCAGGTGATGCCACATGTCTAGGGGAGGAATTTGTAAAATTTGACTAAGTGTTGGCGCATGGAAAATTTTGGAAGGAAGGCCCGTGCCCAATCATATTGTGCCACATGTCCTATGGCATGGGAGTTTCGAGAGGCGGAGGAGAAGTTAGAATTTTGGTGAAGTGTTTCGCCAAAGTTCAAAAAAGAAAGTTTTGGCCCGCTGCCCCATCGACCAATCAGCGAAGGCCACATGTCACCGGAGCCCGGAAAGGTGGAGTGTGGGAGGAAATTGGGATTTTTCCCAAAATATTGTGAACAAAGTAAAAATATTTGTGGAGGGCCTACGGTGAATGAAATCAGGCCACGTGTCCCGGACCGGTGGAAGGTGGGGAGAATTTGAGAAATTTTCCCGGGGAAAAACAAAGGAAAATTCAAAGGGAAAAGCCCACCCCCTAAATGTGAGCCAATGGATCATGCCATGTGTCGTGTGGTAGAATAAAAATCAAGTCGAGGCCCATGGAAAATTTAGGAAGGAAAGGCCTGCACCCAATCAACACGTGACACATGTCCTCAACTCACCGGCTTGGCGGGGAATTTTTGGAAAATTTTCCAAAGGGAAAAACAAAGGAAAATGAAGCAGGATAGGCCCACACCCAATCAAAATGTGCCACATGACACCTGGAATGGTAGAGTGCAGGTTTTTTTGGGAAATTTTTCCAAATGTAAAAAAGGTGAAAAATTCAAAATTTTTGCCCGCCAACCCGATTTGCCCCTGTTTTGCCCTAAAACTTCAAACGGCCATATTTTTCGATCCAAAGCTCAGTTTTTCATGTTCTTTATATCAATGGAAATGTGGTAAAATTATATACAAGATTCCGTGATCATTATTACATTTTGATGGATTTTGGAGGAGAAAATAAAAAAATGTCTTTGGCACATGGTCATGGACAGAAATGACATTTCAACCACCGTTTTTAATGAAGAATGGCTCGCATTCTCTCCCAGCATGGCTAAAAATGTCAAGGGATGGGCCTGTAAGGATTCCCATGCTATTTTGATTATGTTTTGGTCAATGGTTGAATCTCCCCCATGTTTTCCCATGTTTCTCTCTCATGGGGTCGTGGCTTGCACTGTAAAAGCCAGAATGGGTTCATTTTTGCAGAAGAGGACACTTTTCCAACTCTGCAACTTCCCTTTTCTTCCCTTTTGGCAGAACTTGTGGAAAGTTTTACCTTTCCATGCAATACAACATCCCTTTTTCCTCTTGATCATTGTAATGCATTGTACTGGATCTGGAATGTTAATATATGCTTTGTGATTAAAATCCCTCAATCCTTTCATATATCTACCGTTGTTTTCATGATCTTTCATTACATTTTGAGCAATTTTTGCATGTATTGTAGTATCAAGTGTCTGTAACTTCTTTGGTGTATCACTTCATTAGTATTAGCTTCATTTTCTTGCATTCCCTATCTTTGTCCCCTTGGAATTTAGAGTAGGAACTAGGAATTCAAACCTCTGCAACTTGTAAGTGATATATCTGATCAAAGGATTTTGAGGAACCAGCCTCTAATCTAGAGATTCCTCACCCATTTTTACAAGTCCCACACTTGGGGAGAGGATTCAATATTGTGCAATCACACTAGATGCTTAGGATGATCAAACTAGAAATCTGATCAACATCCGGGGTGCTTTGTTGATTTGCTACAACAGTTTTGGCATGCCCGGTGGGACCTTAGAGGTCTTCATCTTCATTGTAATAAATTGATGTGCATTTTTTGTAAGATTATTACTTAAAAGATCCCTAAATTACACATCTGGCAACTCCAAGGAAGAAGAATCAGCAAGTTTAAGCAGTACACACCTAAAAACTCATGAGAAGAATCACCACAAGGTCAAGAGTTGGAGAAGAAGAGGTGCTGTTTGAGTATCTGTAGTTATCTCCAAGAAGAAGGAAAAGAGGGAGGAGAATTCAAAGGTCTCCATCTCCACCAAACATAACTCTCTCAACTCCTCCACCTGGTAGGCCTTTCATTCAATCAATAAGGGTTCTAAGGCCAATCAGAATGGCACAAAACAAACCTTATGTTAACTTCACTTTGGCGAGCCCACTTTCTCTCAATGCATAGAACCCAATCCCAGTTGCAACATTGAAGAACATCCCATACTTTACTGGAGAGAATCAGACTACTCCTGGTGATCATGTTAAGGATATTGCTAACATTTGTGTAATCCATGAGATCAATGAGATGCAAGTTCTTGTCACAAACCGCGACATCTTCATTTAAAGGGAAAGCTTTGCAATGGTTCAGGAGTCTTGCCTCAGGTTCTATTCAAAATTGGAACCAATTATGTATAGCCCTCCATGAGTAGTTTGGAGAAAAGGGAGATAACTTGTCCCTTTTGGAGCAGTTGACAACCATCAAGAGAGCTCCCAATGAGCAGTTGACTGATTTTAATTTCAGATTTCAAAGGACTTGGGAGAGAATTCCAGTGGCAGTTAGGCCAACAACAAAAGGTGCTTTTCTTTATTACCTCAAAGCTTTAAATTCTGATATTTCTATGTTAATTCAGTCCATGGGAGGCACAACTATCCCCATTGCTTATAGCATTGCTATTAGAGTTGAAAATTGTTTGATTCAAGCTGGCAAGCTAGCTCCTAGGCCTCCAATGCCATTATTTCCAAGTTTAGAGAGCTGAAGTGCTATCCAAGTCCCTATTTTAGCTCCTATTCCCACCCCAAGGAATCGGAATTCAAGTGAAGTTTCTACTTCATCTTCTAGTGCCTCAAATGAACTTCAAGAAGTCATGAAGCAATTGCAAAATCTAGGCAATGAGCTAGTTACACTCAAGAGGTAGCAAGCCCAAGGTTTTAGACCTTCTTTCTAGCCCCAAGCTCAGCCCAACAGGCAGCCATATCAACCCCAAAGACCACCCAATCCAGCTGCAAATCTAAATCAAGCAAGGCCTCCTACCAATAGACCATTTTAGCCCTATAATCCTAATGCTACATCTGCATCTAAAGCATTAGTGCCAGTACAAAACAATATAGCTCAAGAGTATGATTGGTGTTTCCCATGCAATGAACCTCATAACCAATCCATGTGCTTCAACGGTGCCTTGAATCAAGCATTAATGGTGACAACAACTGGTGTGGAGGGTGAGGGTAGTCAAGAAACATTCCAGCAGCAGTCAACTCCAAATGATACCACACTTGTAAACTGGCAGGAAGAAGATTTTTGTGGCATGAATCAAATGGTTTCCCAAAGTGTTGCAGCCAACACAAGGTCAAAGAGGAGAAATTTGGGTGAAGAAAAGCCATTAGCCCCAAGCAATCCTCAATCTTCTATCACTCCACAAACTATTGGCAAACAAAATCCAATCCCAAACACACAAGGACTACCCAAAACAGCTCCTAGGCCAACTCAAATGCCAGTTGTTGCTGCCCATGTGTAAGGAATGAATGTGCAGGCCAAGGGACAGAAAAGGGATACTTTATCTCCATTCAATATCATTGTTCAGATGAAGAAGACAAATGTAAACATATCAATGTGGGAATCACTATCTATCCCAGGCCAAAGAGATTTGTTACAAGCTGCCATGAAGGACTGGTCAACTTCAAACTAGCATGTCCAAATGCAAGAGAAAGTGCTCACAAATGCTCCCCACCTAAGGGGAATCATGGAGGATAACAAGGTAAAATGTTGAAACCCCCTTCATTCTATGTTTCATTAATAATTAGGAACCAACTAGTGCACAACTGCATGATTGATTCCGGGGCAAGTAGTTCAGTAATTCCTAAGCAAATAGCTGATCGGTTGGGGCTCTAATATGAAGTCATGTCCAAAGGGGTAGTGCAATTGGATGGGACAGCGTTGATGATATTTGGAGTGATTAAAAACTTGAGTCTTACTTTGCATGCATGCCCCAATGTGGTTGTTTTACAAGATGTATTAGTAATAGACCTTCCACCACTCTTTGCCCTATGTCTATCAAGGGATTTCACAGCCAAGATTGGAGGCTACTTATCTACTGATTGGTCACACATGTTTTTCAGGAAAAGATATGGAACTAAATCCACAATCAGATCCGAGCCTATTGTAAACTTTCACATTGAGCCTTACACTCCAAGTCGATCAATACCAATTGTTTAGCGTTTGATCAAGAAGATTATCCAAGCACTGATGAAGCTAACACCAAGGTTGGAAGTATCCCAGATTTGACTCTTAATGAATGGGCAAACAAGGTGCATGCTTTTGACCCTTATCAAGAAATAGAAGAATCCAAACTAGGAGTCTATTGCATACATGAAGAAAATCAGCCTATTCCTAGCATCACCAAGCCAGACCACAAGGATGAAAATGAGGTATGACAGTTGTTTTTTGATGGATCAAGGAGTAGACAAGGTGCAGGAGGGGGAGCTATGCTTGTTTCCCCTCAAGGAGTGAAGTATTATTCAGCTTTTAGATTTCATTTTGCCTGCTCTAATAACACTACTAAATATGAAGCCTTGATACAAGGATTGCATTGGTCAATCAAGAGAGGAATAAAGAACTTGCAAGTCTTTGGTGACAGTGAGTTGATTGTCAACCAAGTTAAGGGGTAGCATGCTGTCAAGAATGATTTGCTCAAGTGCTACAAAAATAGGGTGTGGGACCTCATTGAATATTTTGAGGGCTTTGGCATCAAATTCATTCCTAGGAAAGAGAACCAAGCTGCTGACAGGCTTGTAGCAGTTGGGGACGCCTTTGAAATTGTTGAAAGCATTCAAAAAGACAAGGTACAGCCAAACATCCATGTGATTGTGAGGCCTTCAATTCCAGATAAAAATGTAAGTTGGCAAGTGTTTGAAAATGATTAACAAATCATCCATTTTTTGCAAGAGGAGGTTGAGTTCTCAGCTAAAAATTAGGAAAAGTTGGAGCAGTAGTATGGTGATCAAGTGGTACAGCTGAGAACCAACAAGCTACCAAAGGGACTTATTACTTTGGAGTCCATTTTCAATCCTAACGATCGGTTTAGGAAGGAGAAAGAAAACATCCAAGTCAAGGGAGAAGATTCGGTGTCCGTCTCGGTGGAAGGAGGTAAATCACTCTAAATTGGTAAGATGACAAGCGAGCAAGAAAGGTATGAGTTCATACACTTTGTCAATAATTCCCGATGTGTTTGCTGGAGCTATGAAGATTTGAAAGGTTTCAATCCCAAATTGGCTCAACACACCATTGAATTGCATCCAAGTACTAAACCCATCGGGTAAAAAATAAGGATAGTTAATCCCCACATGGAGCCTCTCATGAGAAAATAATTGAATAAGTTGGTAGAATCAAGAATCATATTCCCTATCAAGCATTCTAGTTGGGTAGCCAACTTTGTTTCAGTAAGAAAGAAGAGTGGGGAAATCAAATTGTGTGTTGACTTTAGAGATTTGAATAGAACATCTCTCAAGGATCATTATCCACTTCCTTCTATGGAGAAAATTTTGCAAGTTGTTGCTGGCTCTGAGTGGTTTTCATTACTTGATGGCTATTCAAGGTATAATCAGATTATGGTGAAGGAAGAAGATCAGTTCAAGACAACCTTTACAACCAAATAGGGAACTTATGCATACAGGAAAATGCCATTTGGGTTGTCCAACGCTAGAGCTACCTTCCAAAGAGCTATGGACATGGCATTCAAGGGTTTGATTAACAACACTGTGCTAATATATCTTGATGATATCACTGTTTTTTCAAAAAATGCAGCAGACCACCTCTTTCATTTGAGACAAGTGTTCTAAAGGTGTAGAAGATTTAAAGTCTCATTGAATCCTAAAAAGTGTATTTTTCTAGCCCATGAAGGAAAGCTCCTTGGCCACATTGTCTCCAAATAAGGATTATAAATTGATCTAGAGAGAGTTAAATCCATAAGAGCACTACCATTTCCAAGCCACAAGAAGGCCCTTAAAGTTTCTTGGGGAGAATAAATTTTGTTCGAGTTTTGTCCCAAATTTTGCAGCCCTAGTCAAACCTATCACCAAGATGTTAAAGAAAAGCATGGCTTTCAAATGGACAGTGGAAGGAAAGGAAAGTTTTGAAGCAATCAAAGAAGCCATCTCTCAAGCCCCAACTCTCATCAACCCGGATTTCTCCAAGGATTTCATCCTCTATGCGTTTGGGGTGATGATACTATTTCTGCAATTTTGGTACAGAGAGAAAAAGACAATGATGAGCAGCCAATTGCTTTCTTCAGCCAAAGCCTGGAGGACTATGAGGTGAGATATTCTTTCATCGAGAAGCATGTTCTTGCAGTAATCAAGAGCTTGAAGAAATTCAAGCATCTAGTTCCAAACAATAAGGTCCAATTGCTGGTTTCTCATGTGGGAGTTAAAGACTTCCTCCTCAACAAAGACTTGAATGAAAAGAGAGCAGGTTGGATTACTCGTGTCATGGAGTATGACATTGAGATCAAAGTTACCAAGTTGGTAAGAGGAAAAGGATTGTGTGAGCAGCTGATTTTGGGAAAACAAAAGGAAGCATGCAATGAGAAGGAGGCTGTTTTGGCGTTGCAAGACAACCATGAGAAAGGAAGCACTCAAGAAGAAAATAATGGTGTCCCCACTCCTTGCTGGACCCAAGGTATAATGCACTTCCTAAGCACAGGCCTATGCCCTCTAGAGATGAACAAGACCCAAAGAAGACACTTCAGATTGTAGGCTGTCCCATATGCCCTTGTTGATGGTGTTTTGTTCAAGAAAGATGTGAATGGAGTACTGTTGAGATGCATTGGTACAAATCAGATTCATAAGGTGTTGGAAGAGTTCCATGGTGGACCAGTTGGTGGTCATTTTGCACCAAGAGTGACAGCTCTAAAGATCATGAGGGCTGGCTATTATTGGCCCAAGATTTTCAGTGATTGTTATGCATGGATCAAGAGGTGCAAGAATTGTGCATTCTTCATAGGTAAAGAGAGGCTAGCTGCCCTTCCATTGCATCCAATTTCAGTTGACCAACCATTCATGCAATGGGGTTTAGACTTCATTGGAGTCATTAATCCCAATTCAAGCCAAGGGCACAAATAGATTTTAACAGCCACATATTACTTCACCAAATGGACTAAAGTAGTAGCACTCAAGGAAGCAAATGAATCTAGCATCCTAGACTTCTATGAGGGAATAGCAACCAGGTTTGGCGTACCTGCTACAATAATATTAGATAATGCATTGGCATTCATTGGGTCCAAGGTGACTGAATGGGCTATCAAGAATGGGATCTACCTAAGTACTTCATCGAACTATTACCCTCAGGGTAATGGCCAGGCTGAGTCTACAAACAAGAACTTGTTGAGGATCATTAGAAGGACTCTTGATGAAAATCAGAGGTCTTGGCATACTAAATTGAAATCAGCCTTATGGGCTGATAGGATAACTCCCAAGAGATCTACAGGTAACTCTCCATTCAAGCTTGTTTATGGAAGAGAGGCAATCTTGCCCATGTCACTTCAATTGCCAACATTGGAACTCATGAAACAGAGTTGGAGTTGTTAGAGTTTGAGCCCATGGAAGTCGGATATATGCGGAAATTGATGAAGCTCTAAGAAATCAGAAATCAAGCATCCCAAGCAATGGAGAAGGATCAAGCTTTGATAAAGAAGACCTTTGATAGAAAAGAAAAGAATAGATCCTTCCAAGTTGGAGATCTAGTGTTAAAGTGGGATGCAAACAGAGCAAAACCGGGAAGGCATTCAAAATTTGATGCCATTTGGAGTGGACCATACATGGTCATAAAGTGTAAGGACAACAATGCCTTCCAATTGTCTTCATTGGATGGCGAAGAACTGCAGATTCTAGTCAATGGAATCCATCTAAAGCATTGCTACTAAAGGGAACTCTCCACCTTGTACATATTAGCTTAGGTTTCCATTCCTCTAAGTGCTTGTGCACATTGTTTTGCTGTAGGTTAGTTTGTTTTCCCTAAGTGCTTTGGCACAAGCTTGTTGTTCTGGAAATGTGTTTGCAGGCCTTGCTCCATCAAGTGATATTTCATCTTCCTCCTTATAGCGTTATAGTCAGTTGGGGCACCAAAGAGAGAATTTGATGACTCCATGCCCAATGGATTGCTTCAGGAAACTGGTAACTTCATCCAACAGGCAGATGACCCCTCTGAGTCGCCAAAATTGTTATCCAAAATGTACCCCTTGCTCATTTTGTGGCTAAATCCTTTCATTCTTCCCTCTCTTGTGCCTTAGACATATTTTTTTGCTTTTTAGGTGCTCAAAACTTTTTGGAAATGACACCATTGGATAGAGCTCTCTCTTAGCTTTCCAAAAAGGTAAAGTTTTCCTCCTAACTCCATGTATTTTTGAAGTTATGGCTCGGCAGAGTTTTTGTGGGAAATTTTCCCCTGAAAGGCCCGCAACCAATGAGATGCTACCACGTGTCCAAGGAAGTGGTGGGGGTCGAGGAAAACTTGGTTTTTACCAAGTGTTTTGGCAAAATTTCAAAAGGAAGATTTTCCTGCAGAGCCCGCCGACGAATCGGGTGATGCCACGTGTCAGGGAGGAATTTGTAAAATTTGACTAAGTGTTGGCGCATGGAAAATTTTGGAAGGAAGGCCCATGCCCAATCATATTGTGCCACATGTCCTATGGCATGGAAGTTTCGGAGGCGGAGGAGAAGTTAGAATTTTGGCGAAGTGTTTCGCCAAATTTCAAAAAAAGAAAGTTTTGGCCCGCTTGCCCCATCAACCAATCAGCGAAGGCCACGTGTCACCGGAGCCGGAAAGGTGGAGTGTGGGAGGAAATTGGGATTTTTTCCCTAAAGATTGTGAACAAAGTAAAAATATTTGTGGAGGACCCGCGGTGAATGAAATCAGGTCACATGTCTCGGACCAGTGGAAGGCGGGAGAATTTGAGAAATTTTCCCAGGGGAAAAACAAAGGAAAATTCAAAGGGAAAATCCCGCCCCCTAAATGCGAGCCAATGGGATCATGCCATGTGTCAAGTGGTGGCAAAAACTCAAGTCGGCCGCGCCCAATCAACACGTGACATGTGTCCTTAACTCACCGGCCTGGCGGGGAATTTTTGGAAAATTTTCCAAAGGGAAAAACAAAGGAAAATGAAGCAGGATAGGCCCACGCCCAATCAAAACATGCCATGTGGCACCTAGAATGGCGGAGCATGGGGTTTTTTGGGAATTTTTTCCAAATGCAAAAAAGGTGAAAAATTTAAAAATTTTGCTCGCTAACCCGATTTGCCCCTATTTTGCCCTAAAACTTCAAACGGCCATATCTTTCGATCCAGAACTCAGTTTTTCATGTTCTTTATATCAATGAAAATTTGGTGAAATTATATACAATATTCTAGGATCATTATTACATTTTGATGGATTTTGGAGGGAGAAAATAAAAAAATGTCTTTGGCACATGGTCATGGACAGAAATGACATTTCAACCACCGTTTTTAATGAAGAATGACTCGCATTCTCTCCTAGCATGGCTGAAAATGTCAAGGGATGGGCCTGTAAGGATGCCCATGCTATTTTGATTATGTTTTGGTCAATGGTTGAATCTCCCCCATGTTTTCCCATGTTTCTCTCTCCTGGGGTCGTGGCTTGCACTGTAAAAGCCAGAATGGGTTCATTTTTGCGAAGAGGACACTTTTCCAGCTCTGCAACTTCCCTTTTCTTCCCTTTTGGTAGAACTTGTGGAAATTTTTACCTTTCCATGTAATACAGCATCCCTTTTTCCTCTTGATCATTGTAATGCATTGTACTAGATCTGGAATGTTAATATATGCTTTGTGATTAAAATCCCTCAATCCTTTCATATATCTACCATTGTTTTCCTGATCTTTCATTACATTTTGAGCAATTTGTGCATGTTTTTGTGTGGTTTTTGCTTATGGATTGTGTATGTATTGCAGTATCAGGTGTCTGCAACTCCTTTGGTGTATCACCTCATTAGTATTAGCTTCATTTTCTTGCATTCCCTATCTTTGTCCCCTTGGAATTTAGAGTAGGAACTAGGAATTCAAACCTCTGCAACTTGTAAGTGATATATCTGATCAGAGGAGTTTGAGGAACCAACCTCTAATATGGAGATTCCTCTCCCATTTTTACAAGTCCCACACTTGGGGAGAGGATTCAATGTTGTGCAATCACACTGGATGCTTAGGATGATCAAACTAGAAATCTGATCAACATCCAAGGGTGGTGCTGATTTGCTACAACAGGAAATTTTTGGTCTGCAACTCTACCTTCGACATTGAGGTGCCTACGTGGCATGCTGTGATTAGTTGAGGGATTGGTGGGTTGTCCTTAAGAAATTTGGCTTTTACCTTGTAAAATTTTTAGAGTAAATTTTTGGCCCAAAACCCCTTGTCCAATATTAGATGGACACATGTCCAGAAGAATTCAACATGAGGGGGCAAAGGTTTTGGTGCATTTTATGTTATTAACTTCAAAATTTTAAGGTCAAAATTTGAGCCGAAGGTCCATAGCGAATAGGAAGAAGACATGTGGCTCGAAGGGCATGTGGATGGTAGAGGGAGTTGAAGGTTTTGGTGTTTTATGGCACAAAGTGTTAAGCTGAAATTTTGGCCCGAAGTTTTGAAAAAACAATCAAACAAAGACACGTGTCCCAAAATTCAAGAATCAAATGCCTTGTGTAAATTTTTGATCAAAATGAAGGGGCGGAGGTTTGGGCTTGGGGAACTTTGGCATTTTTGACAAAATGGGTTATAAGTTTAAAATGGAAAATTATCCCCACTCCAATAAGATGAAGACACGTGGCACATTTTAAAGTGTCAAAGGGTGGTGCGGGTGAACATTGAATTTTGTGAATGTTTAAAGGGGTTAGAAGGTAGGAATGGAGACTTGGGCTTGCAGCTAATTGGAGAAAGCCACACGGTAGGGATGAATCAGGATTTTGGGCCTGCAGGGGTATTTTGTCAAATTTTCCTTTTTCAAAAAGGAGTAAAATTGATAGAATTTTCCTGTATTTTCAATGGGGCCCACATATGGACACGTGGTAGATCCAGGGGAGAAGCGGGGAAATTTTGCAAACTTTTCCAAAATTCAAAAAGGTTGCAAATGCATTTTTAAAGATGGGAGCCTGATCCAATCATGTTTTGACACGTGTCCCACCTTATCCAAAGTCAAAAAGGGTATTTTTGAGGTTATTCATGGATCTCATCTTCCACATGGAGGGCTGATATTTAAAGTTGATATGAAATCGATGGAAACTATGCATTCACCCTTTTGGCTGCCATGGGAGCTCCAAGAAGCTTGGAGTCATGATTTCTTCATCAATTTTCTTCAAACCTTATATGATTTTGCATCATCTTGGCCTTTTGAGTGCAATGGCACTATTTTCATGACCTAATTTGGTGATCTATGATGTTTTTGATAAAAAATTTCTCGGTATGATAAAAAATGTGAAAGATGAAAATAAAAAATTGTAGAGGTGAAAAATGATTAGTAAAAGATGCTTGCATGCCTAAATGGTAAAAACGTGACCCTGGGATGGATAATGATCCAAATGTTGTAATGATTTAAGATTTTTGGCACACTTGGTGTTCATTGAACATTTTTTTGTTTGCTATCCCTTTCTGTAAATCATGAATTCTTTGTAACAAATTTGATTCCATAAGCATATTCTTTGCTTGGGAAGCAAGACTCCAAGCTGGACTAGAGTATATATCATATTTTTGGAGAATTTGAGGAAGAGGATTTAGAATTTCACGGGAAAAATGTGAAGAAGCACATTTCTCTGAGAAAACCGCCTCAGAGCCATTTTCAATTCCATTTTGCATCAGATTTTATCATGTTGAGTTGGTTTCAAGTTGTAAAGCCATCAACAAGCTCTGAGATTTTTCTCATGACATTCCCCTACTAATATATATTTGATCATTTTCTAGATTATCTGGTTTATTCTCTTGGCAAAGTTTGCATATACTTATGTTTCAAAATGTTTTCAATTTGTGTTTCTTGCTCATGTTGCAATCTTGTGTTTAGGATCTCTTTGATCATACATCATCTCATTTCTTGTTGATGGTTTGATGACATCTACAATCTTATATTTAGAAGAGCCTTCATCTGATAGAAGATAAATAGATTTAAAATCATTTTACTATCCTTGAATCTTGAGACTGTTTTGTAAACCTTTGGGGGTACCTTAGGTCATGATCAAATAGGGATTTTTGGATACTTTGTTGGTATATTTTCTTCAATATTTTGTAGTAGGTTGTCAAATATTGTGTGGAAGAGTGCATATCTGGGCCTCCATTTGTGCACATATCCTAGTTGAAGGGTATTTTAAACCTTTTGAAGCATTCCTATTGTTTAAGTGTTACAAATTTCTTGCAAAGGTCCTCAAAGAGTTTGGTAATTTCTGGTTGGTCTTTTCTAACATCTCCCAACAAAATTTCATTCAAAATAACTAACCCTACCCTATACCACCCCTGCATTGCATTGTGTGTTAGCAAGAGAATACAATCCATTTACAAAAAATGCACAAAGCAAATCAGGATAATACTATGTCTCTAGCAGCCTCAGCCTTGTTTTGAAAACATTTCCATCATTTAGTAGTGACAACTCTTTTGAGTTTGAATAATGGAGAATTGATCATGTTTTCCCAAGGTCCCTTCCATACAATATGTAAAATACAAGGATATCTCCACCTCTTTCACCAAACAGCGGTTGCAATATAGGTTCTCTTGCCTTGGTTGATAGGCACAACCTAAAATAGTGAGGATCAGATCAAAATCCTTTTGAGGTACTACCCATTCCTTCAAATCTTGAGTGCTAACAAGTCAGATAGATGTCTTCCCATGTACAAATGACATACAAATAATTTATCTATCTCTGAGTGTCTTGTGCAAATCCATGATGTTGCTTGAGTTGTGAAGGAGATTAAGTTTGGGTACCAACACTAGAGTGGCACCGTTTCCGGGAATTCTTGGAATTTCTTGTTGATTTTGAGGTGTATTCAGGTATTTGAGCTACTGCATTATCAAGTTATCATCCTATGTTTCAGATATGTAAGTTTTAAAGAAAAGGTTTCAAGCTCAGCCTACCCTTTTTCATTTCCCAACAGTTTAGACACTTTTTGTTACATTATGTTTGGTTGATTCAAGAAGAAGAAGGTCTAGTTTATAAAACCTTGCAAAGTTATCAGTATTAGCAAACATTTGATAGAATTACTTTAGTGCATTCTTGCACAACTAAGGTGAAATTCCTTAGTGGCGACTCCATGCTGATTTGAATTTGGAAATACCAGTGTCTTAAGCTTTCTGTCATTTATTTTTGTGCTATTGATCTCTGCAAAACTGGAGGGAAGAAGATCTCTCTTCCTTAAAGACTTTGCTAAGAAATTTTCTAAGATTTAAGAAATTTAGAGTTGGAAGGGAGAAGAGTTTGGAAAGTTGTTAAAGGTCAAACATCAGGCAAAGATATAGTCATTGGTGAGAGAAATCAGCCTTTGATAGAGGACTATCACTCTTCTTCAAATGATTCTGATTCAAATAATCCTCTCATAAACTTGTTTTCCTCAGCTAGTGAAGGTCCTTCTATTGTACCTGGTAAGTTCCTTCTCCAATTTGCACCTCTGTGTTTTAATTTGAGTAAAACTTTCCAAGAAAATCAGCACTCAGAGGATACCAGTCTTGTGAATCACATTTTTGAGCCCTAAGGATATTGTACTCCTCACCACTTGTTTCACCTCCAAGATCACCCCCACCAAAAATATGGCTCAACCTAGACCTTCGTTTTGTTGTTAACACCTTTGGTCCTATAAATTTTGGAGGAATAGATTGTTACCTAAATGCTGTCCCACAAGATGTTAGAAATAGGTTGCCAAAATTCCACGGTAACAATGATATTATCGTGATCAACATCTCAAGCTTTTTGAAAATATGATGGAAGATTTTGAGATAGAGTTTGAGGATGTGTATATTAAGTTGTTTATTCAGACACTAGAAGAAGATGTTAGGGATTGGTACAAGGCTATATTTGATAACTCTATTGATTCATGGACTAAAATAAAAATGCATTTAGATTGCAATATGGAGACATGACTGATCCTAAATTTCTTTTGTCTGAGTTTGTGAATATCAAGAAGAACCCAAATGAATCAGTCCATGACTTCAACACAAGGTTTAACAAAACTTTAAGTAGGATGCTTGTTGGTTTGAGGCCTTGTGATGAATCTTGTTTAATCAAATATACAGATGCATTTGATAAAAAGGTAGCCTACTACCTAAGAGATAAGAACCCAACCAATATAAGACAAGCTTTCCCCATGGCATTTCAAATTGAGAAAAATATCAAGACTGTTGGGAAACCTCTTAAGAGAGATGGTGTAAAATTGATAAACCCTAAAAAACCTCAAGCTAGCAAAGGTGCTGATTTAGAAGAGGTTGTGAAGACTTTGGTAGGGGATGTCAAAGAAATCTCATACAAGTTGGTAAGAGTTGAGAAGGGAATTAGGCAGACTTCACAAGGTCAGCCTAGGTAGCAGGCACAAGATAGATTTGGTAATCACCCTAGGAATGAGCAGAGGTTTGATGACAAGGGTAAAGGGCCTTTTGGATATGCAAATAGACAACCCCAAAAACATGAGAATAGATTGGTTCCTGACCCTCTAACTACCAGGGTTGATACTATTGATGAAGTGGCTGATATGGATTGGTGTGATAGATGTTTTCTTCCTCATCCTCCATGTGAAATGGACCAACAAGTTGATGAATCTGATAATAAGGATGGAACTAATGATGATATTTACATGGTGGGCTGTTCTTCAAGCTCACAAGGAGGAGAAACATCTACTGAAGTAATAAGTGCTAGGACTACTGTAACCTTTTGGGATTGCATAAAGCGGGTACCACTTATTTCTCTTTCTCAAGCTCATGATGTAGATGTAGTTCAAGCCTTTGAAATTCCTAATAATGACTTTGAATATCTAAGAGCTTTGATGATCAAGAAGTATGATGGTGGTATCCCTTCGAGGAAGATAGACAATTGTTGATGAATGTTGTTGTAGCTCAAGAAAAGGACTATAACACTAGAAGCAAAGTTGTTAAGGGAATTGGGCCTCAAGCCAAAACTAAGACACCCTTGCTCACTAGCATTGCAAAGGATACTCCTAGGAAAGAAACACTTGCTAAAGGTTCATTGTCCTAAACAAAAATTACAGATGCTTCTCATACCCAGTGTTTCTAGGAATACTTCTCCATCTCGATGAACCTTCTTGTTTCCCTTTCAATTTTTTTTTACCAAAGAATGTTCCATATGATATTGCCTAGGTATTGATCCAAATTAAAGTGATTGTTCCAATTATTGAATTGCTTAGAATTCTGAGCATAAGAAGAGAGCATTTGAGTACTTGGGATTGAAAGAAGAGAAGATCACCCCAAGTAGAAATGTAAATGTTGTTGAGACTCCTCTTCAAATAATTGTTGGCCTTGAAACACCACCAGTAGTGGAAGATCTTAGAGAGGAACCTAAGGTATATTTGGGGACATCCTTGGTCGATTCCCAATTGAATGTTAATCCATTCTTTACAACTTTACTCATAAAATATATACTACTTCACAATTATATGTTTGATTCTGGTGCATCATGTAATGTCATGCCTCTAGAAGTCATGAATGAGTTGGATATCAAGGTGAAAGCTACCTATGGGAAGTGTACTACCATGGATTCAAGGGAAGTTCCAGTTGTTGGTTGTGTGAAGGGTTTAGTAGTGTAACTTGCAGCCTATTTGGGTAAGAACTTGAAACTTGATGTTGTAATTGTTGACTGCCCTACCAAATGGGGTATGCTTTTGTCAAGAAAATGGGCTGCAAGTGTTGGTGGTAGTGTTCAGATGGACATGTATTTTTCCACCATTCCCATTGAGGGCAGCCTTGTCAAACTCTATGGTGAAAATAAAATGTTGCACTTGATTGAAGATCCCAACAATGCTTCCTATGAAGTGTTATTTGCTGATGTAGATGCTGACAATTTCATTGGCTTTGCTGATGGAAAAGAACACAAGATGGATAGATCAGAGTTCCTTGATATGGTAGGTTCTCCTTGGACCTTTCTATTTGATGGAGCTTGCTCCAAATTTGGAAATGGTGTTGGTATAGTTCTGCTTTCTCCTAGTTTAGAAGAGTATGATTTTTCCTTCAAACTTAATTTTGAATGCACTAACAATGTTGCTGAGTATGAGGCATTGCTGTTGGGGTTAAGAATTACATGGAAGTATGGAGTAAGAGATATTTTTGCAAAAGGAGACTTAAAACTGATTGTTAGACAAATAAGAAAACTGTATGCTATAAAAAATCAGTGTATGAAATAGTATAAACATGAAGTTTGGGATATAATTGAAATGTTTGATTCCTTTAACATTGTTTACCATGATAGAGGTCTTAATGCTGCTGCTGATAAGTTGGTAGTGTTGGGTTCTAGATTTGAAAATTGCACCATTTCACCTTATTGTGAATATAACATTGAAGTCCTAACTAGGCCAGCTGTCCCTGATAATGTGAAACATTGGAAAGTCTTTAATACGATGCTCAAGTGCTCAGGTTCTTGCAAAACCAAGGTGAGTTTGCAAGTTAGAATATTGATTGGGAACTAGTGGTGTGTATGACTCGAAGGAAGAGAAACTTTGTTTGGAAAATATATCATCCAATTGAAAATAAACACCATTCCTAGAGGTTTCGTTGCACTTGAGTCAAATTTTAACAATGTTGATTGCATCATAAATAGAAATATGTCTTCTTCAAGGGATGTGGAAGAACATGAATTGGGAACAAAGGAAAAACCAATGAAGGTTTGGTTGGGTAGCAGTCTAAACAAGGAAGAAAAATAGTCCTATGCCCAACTCTTGAAAAAATATCAAGATTGCCTTGCTTGGTCCTATTCAGAGCTGAAAGCATACAAAGAATATTTATTTTAGCATGAGATCCCTCTTGAAGAAAATTCCAAACCATTCAGATAGAGGCAAAGGCCAATTTATCACTTCTTTCCATGAAAATGCAAGAGGAATTAAAGAAGTTGAGAGATGGAGGTATTATTCAGCCCACTAGATATTCATCTTGGGTTGCAAACCTTGTGCCAGTCAGAAAGAAGAATGGAGACATTAGACTTTGTGTGGATTTTAGGAATCTAAATAAAGCATCCATGAAGGACAACTATCCCTTGCCAAACATGGAAAATATGTTGCAACTTGTGACAGGGTCTGAAATGCTTTCTACATTGGATGGTTTCTTTGGATATAATCAAGTGGTTATTAAAGAATCAGAAAGACTTAAGACAACATTCACTACTCCTTGGGGGACATATGTTTTTATTAGGATGCCATTTGGATTGATGAATGTTGGAGCCAATTTTCAAAGAGCAATTGATGTTGCTTTTGTCGGTTGCATAAATGAGTTCATTGTAGTTTACCAAGATGATGTGACTATGTTTTCAAGGCAGCGAGGTGATAATTTGCAACATTTGGAGAAGATGCTGATCAGATGTAGGGAGTATGGAATCTCTCTTAATCCAAAAAAATGTCATTTCAACATGCAAAAGGCCAAGTTTCGATAGACCCTGAGAGAGTGGAAGTAATCAACAAAGTACCTATCCCAAGAACCAAGAAAGGCATTCAGTATTTCTTTGGCCAAATCAATTTTATTAGAAGGTTTGTTTCCAATTTTGCTGAGCTAACTCTTCCAATCACAAATTTTTTAAAAAAGGGTCAATTTATCGGGTGGGAGGAGGCTTCCATTCAAGCCTTTGAAGGAATAAAGGATGCACTTAAGCATGCACTGTTTTAGCAGACTCCAAACTATAAGAGGACTTTCCAAATATTTTCCTTTACCTCCGAATATACCATTGCTTCAATTTTGTTACAAAAGGATGAAAATGGGGCGAGAGGTCTATTACCTTCTTTAGTAAGGCTTTACAATCAGCTGAATTGAAGAATACAATCATGAAAAAATAAGCGTTTGCCTTGGTGAAAGTAACAAATATTTTCAAGCCTTATATACTCGAGCTCAAAATTTGTTGCTTATAAATCCCACACTGGTGAAAGACATCTTATCAGAAATGGATATCTCAAGTAAAAGATGTAGGTGGGTCAACAAACTACAAGAGTATGATATGGATATCCAAACCACAAAGTTAGTAAGAGGTTTGGGTCTTGCTAAGCTCATGGCTGAGAGAAACTTGCAAAATTTAGAAGTGAATCAGCTAGAGGAAGAAAGGGAAGATCTTCTTGAGAAATTGATGAGTTCTGAATGGTACAAAGATGTGATATTCTACCTCAGGCACCTATGCTTTCCTAGTCACTTGAATAAAAATCAGAAAAGATCCCTCAAGCTGCCTCTCAAAAGTATATCATAACAGACCTTGGGCTGGCTTGGAAGAACCCTGAAGGTGTCCTCTTGAAATGCATAACTGAAGATGAAGCTCCTAGAATAGTTTCTTATTTCCATGGGGGAGTTTGTGGAGTACATTTTTCTGGGAGGGTGACAACACATAAGATTTTTAGAATTGGTTATTGGTAGCCTACTCTTTTTAAAGATGCAACGCAGCTAGTTAGAAAGTGTGATAGTTGCCAACGTTTCTCTGGAAGACTGAAAGCTTCATTATCCCTTCCTTTGCAGCCTGTATCAATTGAATCCCCTTTCAAACAATGGGGAATGGACTTCATTGGTGAGATTTTCAACCCTTCTAATGGGGGTCATAAGTGGATTCTTGTAGCCATTGATTATTTTACAAAGTGGGTTGAGGCAATTCCATCTAAGAAGGCAACACACCAAGTGGTAATGGATTTCTTATTGGATCATATCATATGTAGATTTGGAGTTCCAGTTAAGATTGTATCTGATAATGCCATGTGCTTTAGAGCCAAACCTTTAATGGCAATGTGCAATGAATATGGGATAAATTTGACTTATTCTTCAAACTACAACCCCCAAGGGAATGGAAAAGCTGAGTCTAGTAATAAGAACTTTCTCAAGATCATTATAAGGACCTTGGAAGTGAACAAGAAGAAGTGGGGAGGACAATTAAAGTTTTCACTTTGGGCTGATAGAATAACTCCTAAAAGAAAAGCTGGTAAAAGGCCATTTGAATTGGTGTATGGAACTCGGGCTTTACGCCTTACACCTGTAATTATCTTCATTCCAGCTTTACCCAACAAATGGAAGATCAAGAGCATGGCCCATATGAATTGAGGATAAATCAGATCATTAAGTTAGATGAAGACGAAAGAGCTTCCCATCAAAGGCATGTCAAATTTAGAGAGAAATTGAAGAAGTTATTTGATAAGAAGGTTACTCCTAGGGCCTTCAATGTTGGAGATCTAGTTTTGCTGTGGGATAGTAGGCATGAAGATAAGGGCAAGCATGGAAAGTTTGATGCATTATGGATGGGACCTTATGCCATTAACATCAAAATTGGTGAACATACCTTTTTTCTCAAAGATCTAGATGGGGAATTGCTTGGAGCTGCCTGTTAATGGCAGACATTTAAAACATTTCTTGGATTAAATCCCCAAATTGAGGTATGCACAAATTGTACATTTGTATAGTCCTTGTTCTTTCTTTGTTTTTGGTTGTTTTTGGTGTGTGGTCTACCCTTTTGTCCTTGGTAGCCATTCTAGTTGTCTTTTCGGTCTGTTTTTGGTGGTTGTTGGGTTTTTGGGCTGCCTTACATTTTTGACTCCTTTTCCCAATGGATTTTGGCACTTGGTCTATGTTTTGTCCTTGTGGCACTCACTGGGAGTGCCCATCCCCAAGCAAGAGCCAATGTTGGTGCTAATTCTTAGTTTGCATAATGTTCCCTAATGTTCCATGCCCAAATCACTCACAAACATTTTATTTTTCCATTTTGTGGGTTTCAAGTTCATCTTCCCCAATTGAATACCTTAAAAATGCCCATAATGTTATTGTTTTTCCCTATTTTGAAACAATATCCAAGTTTCCCCCTTTTTTGTGCCCTAGCTTTTTCAAATGGTTGGGCTGTGTCATTTTTTCTTTGTCAAATCATGCAAAAACTCAAAATTGATCGAATCTGAAGTGTTTGCAATTAATTTCCCAATCCCAAGGTTGAAAGCAATGTCAAAAATGATTCAGTTGGTTTAAAATTATAAAAATCTACCTTCCTTGTCAAAAATTTTGATTTCTAGGGCATCTTGTGAATTTTTGACGTTTTGACGGTCATACAGGTGTCATCTTCCTGTCAAATTCATCATCACAACGTATTGGAAATGTGGTGGGTTCCTATTGGCCGGGATGGTCGAAATGTTTCTAACTTTCCATTTTGAAATTTTGGCAAAAGGGAAATTTTTGGTCCGTGGCTCCACCTTTTGCATTGAGGTGCCTACGTGGCACATTATGATTGGTTGAGGATTGGCGGGTTGTCCTTAAGAAATTTGGCTTTTACTTTGTAAAATTTTTAGAGTAAATTTTTGCCTCGAACCCCATCATCTAATCATAGATGGACACATGTCCATAATAAGTCAACATGAGGGGGTGGAGGTTTTGGTGCATTTGAAGTTTTTAACTTCAAAATTTTAAAGTCAAAATTTGAGCCGAAGGCCCGCAATGAACAGGAAGTGGACACGTGGCTTGAAGGGCATGCAGATGGCGGAGGGAGTTGAAGGTTTTTTTCATTTTATGGCTCAAAGTGTTAAGGTGAAATTTTGGGCCGAAGTCCAAAATGATCAAACAAAGACACGTGTCCCAAAATTCAAGAATCAAATGCCTTGTGTGAATTTTTGATCAAAATGAAGAGGTGGAGGTTTAGGCTTTGGGGGGAACTTTGGCATTTTTGACAAAATGGGTTATAAGTTTAAAAGGGAAAATTATCTCCAATCCAATCAGATGAAGACACGTGGCACATTTTACAGTGTCAAAAGGTGGTGCGGGTGAACATTGAATTTTGTGAATGTTTAAAGGGGTTAGAAGGTAGGAATGGAGACTTGGGCCCACGGCTAATTACGAATGCCACATGGTAGGGATGAATCGGGCTTTCGGGCCCATGGGGGTTTTTGGTCAAATTTTCCTTTTTAAAAAAGGGAGTAAAATTGATAGAATTTTTGGAATTTTCAATGGGGCCTGAGATGGACACATGGCAGATCCAGGGGAGAAGCGGGGAAATTTTGTGAAATTTTCCAAAATTAAAAAAGGTCACAAATGCATTTTTAAAGATGGGAGCCTGATCTAATCATGTTTTGACATGTGTCCCACCTTATCCAAAGTCAAAAAGGGTATTTTTGAGGTTATTCATGGATATCATCTTCCATGTGGAGTGCTGATACTTAAAGTTGATATGAAATCGACGACAACTGTGCATTCACCCTTTTGGCCGCCATGAGAGCTCCAAGAGGCTTGGAGTCATGGTTTCTTCATAAATTTTCTTAAAACCTTATATGATTTTGCATCGTCTCGGCCTTTTGAGTGTAATGGCACTATTTTCATGACTTAATTCAGTGATCTATGATGTTTTTGATACATTTTTTCTTGGGCCCGATAAAAATGTGAAAGATGAAAATAAAAAATTGCAGAGGTGAAATGATGAGGTGAAAAGGTGAAAAATGATTAGTAAAAGATGCTTGCATGCCTAAATGGTAAAAGTGACCTTAGGGTGGATAATGATCCAAATTTTGTAATGATTTAAGATTTTTGGGCACACCTGGCGTTCATCGAACATTTTTCTGATTTTTCGTCCCTTTCTATAAATCATGAAGTTTTTGTAACAAATTTGATCCCATAAGCATATTATTTTCTTGGGAAGCAAGACTCCAAGATGGCATAGAGTATATATCATATTTTTAGAGAATTCGAGGAAGAGGATTTAGAATTTCATGGGAAAAAGCTGGAAGAAGCCCATTTCCTTGAGAAAACCACCTGAGAGCCATTTTCAATTCCATTTTGCATTAGATTTTATTATGTTGAGTTGGTTTCAAGTTGTAAAGCCATCAAAAATCTCTGAGATTGTTCTCATAACATTCCTCTCGCTAATATATATTTGATTATTTTCTATATTATCTGGGTTATTCTCTTGGAAAGTTTGCATATACTTATGTTTCAATTTTTCAATCTGTGTTTCTTGCTCATGTTGCAATCTTTTATTTAGGATCTCTTTGATCATACATTTCTCATTTTTGTTGATGGTTTGGTGACATATGTAATCTTATATTCAAGAGCCTTCATCGATATAAGATAAACAAATTTAAAATCATTTTACTGTCCTTGAATCTTGAGACTGTTTTGTAAACCTTTGGGGGTACCTTAGGTCATGATCAAATAGGGATTTCTGGATACTTTATTGGTATATTTTCTTCAATATTTTGTAGCAGGTTGTCAAAGATTGTGTGGAAGAGTGTAGATATGGGCCTCCATTTGTGCACATATCCTGGTTGAAGGGGTATTTTAAACCTTTTGAAGCATTCCTACTGTTTAAGTGTTACAAATTTCTTGCAAAGGTCCTCAAAGAGTTTGGTAATTTCTGGTTGGTCTTGTGTGTTAGCAAGAGAATACAATCCATTTACAAAAAATGCACAAAGCAAATCAGGATAATACTATGTCTCTAGCAGCCTCAGCCTTGTTTTGAAAACATTTCCATCATTTAGTAGTGATAACTCTTTTGAGTTTGAATAATGGAGAATTGATCATGTTTTCCCAAGGCCCCTTCCATATAATATGCAAAATACAAGGATATCTCCACCTCCTTCACCAAACAAAGGTTGTAATATAGGTTCTCTTTCCTTGGTTGATAGGCACAACCTAAAATAGTGAGGATCAGATCAAAATCCTTCTGAGGTTCTACTTACTCTTTCAAATCTTGAGTGCTAACAAGTCAGATAGATGTCTCCCTGACTACAAATGACATAAAAATCATTTATTTGCCTCTGAGTGTCTTGTGTAAATCCATGATGCTACTTGAGTTGTGAAGGAGATTAAGTTTGGGTACCAATAGGTCCCATTAAATCGACCCAGACGTAGGCCTCAAGCACCAAACGTCGTTATCAATTCCTGTGTCAATTTGCTAGTGAAATCATCTTTGTATTTTCTAATTTTACACAATAATTTTAGTTTTATTTCCTTTATTAAAAATACAAAAGGTTATAATGGTCAATTTATCAATCAAAAATCAATACAAAGCAAAGTAAAGTGTGTGCATAATTGCTAGTTAAATTTGATTTTAGATCACTAGTATCGAGATGGTTTTGACTGGTTTTGGATTAGATTAAGAATTTTTTATTATTGCAAGTTGTGTTGTGGATGTTAACAAGGTCTCGGTCTAAGAAGGGTGAAGGAGAGCTAGTAGAAGGGGATCCCAAAATTGGTACAAGACGATCTCAAAGTCCTACCATGGGAATGAGAGGAAGAAGAATTTTGTCAATCATTCCTACAGATGAAGGAAATGTTGGAGGAAATGTACCAAGATAGACAAAGGGAAAAGGGAACTAGAGGAGGTAAAAAGAAGAAATCTCTAGTTCTGATAATTCTAAAAGTGAACCTCTAAAATATGATTTTCCTTCATTAAAATTAGATATTAAGTTTGAATTGCCAATGTATACTTTGGAGAGCTAAATGCAGAGAAATTAGATAACTTAATGAAGAAGATATATGTATATTGTAGGGTTCAGAAAATTGTGGATGATGAAGCAAAGATTCATTTGGAAACTCTTCAGATGGGTGGCACAACACTCATTTGGTGGGAGAGTAAGCTTCAAGAAGTAGAGGAAACTAAAGGTAATGCAATCACTTCTTGGTCTGATTTTTTTTCAAATATTAGAAAACAATTTTATCCTCTTGGTTATAAGAAAAAATTATGATGGATTGATAAACATTAAGAAAAACTAAGGGATAACGGGTTCAAGACTACACACAAGAATTTAGGAAAAGGGCTATAATTTTGGGAATTTCCCTAAACACAAAAGAAACACTAATTAAATATATTGGTGGACTACATAGTTACCTAAGGCATATGATTCTTGTTTTAGGTCCTACTAATCTTAATGCAATGTGTGTTCAAGTAACCCATTTGGAAGCATGAGGGAAAATGAAAAAGGAGTCCTCTTCCTTTTCTTTTAAACAAAAGAACAAGCAAGTGAAGGAAAAGGAAAGGGTAAGAAAAATACAAACTATACTATTAAGAAAGAAGATGAAAAACCATTTTGAAATCATTGTAAAAAGAACCATGATAAGTCTAAGTGTTGGAAATTACATCCTAAATGAAGCATATGTGGATGATTAAGAAAGGAAAAGAAAAGAAAAGAAACATTATAGTTCATGATCTTGGGTCTAATTCAAGTGATGAAACCAAGATCACGGCTATGATTTTTCAAGGTAAACCAACTCTATCAATTTCCAACAATAGTACTAAAAATATTGCATCTTATTATAGTAAACAAAATATACACGATGATAAGAAAATGAATGATATTTTCCACATTAGAGTAATTTCAAAGCATATGAAAATTTATAATTTTTTTTTATAGTGGATCTCAATCTAATCTAATTTATGAGGATTGTTAAGAAATTAGGACTCAAAACTAAACCACATCCTAATCCTTATCCTATGGGCTAGGTTTGTAATGATGCAAAACTCGTAGGTAGCTAAAACTTGTACTTTTAGATTTACCATTACAAACAAGTTTATAGATGAGGTTGAATTGGATGTAGTTCCTTTGGATATTTGTGGGGTGGTTTTGGGAAGCCCTTATTTGTATGATTGTAAAGTAATCTTATATAGGGAAGAAAATAAATATTTTCTTGTAAAGGATGGAATTTAGTTTATTGTTAGAGCTCATTGTGAAAAGAGCAATCTATCCTTGGTTACTGCAGGTCAAATGAAAAGGCTTGTAAACTCAAGAAAAAATTTTGTACTCATGGTGGTCAAAGCCAAAGATAAATAACATGAGATGGATTTTGAGGATTGTGATCCAAAACATAAGAATGAATTGGTAAAGATTGCTTCTAATTTTGATGGTGTTTTTTAGGATCCACAAGGTCTACCTCCCAAAAGAGGGGTTAAACATGAGATACAGTTGCTTCATGATGCACCTCTTCCCAATATCAGAATGTATAGATTGTCAGTAGTAGGGAATGAGGAAATCAAGAGATAGGTAATGGAACTTTTGTTTCAAGGTATAATTCATCCAAGCACGTCCCCATGTGGTTCACAATTTATATTGGTTCCTAAGAAAGATGACACTTGGTGAATGTGTGTTGATTTCCATGATTTAAACAAGATTATGGTAAAGAATTGTTACCCTCTTCCTAGAATAGATGATTTACTAGATCAATTAAAGAATGCAATTTATTTCACTAATTTAGATTTGAGGAGTGGTTATCACCAAGTTTGAATTACGTAAGGTGATGTTTGGAATATTCCTTTTAAAACGAAACAAGGATTGTTTGAATGGTTAGTAATGCCTTTTGGATTTTGCAATGCACCAAAAACATTCATGAGAGTTATGAATGATATTTTTAGACCATTCATTTATGATTTTGTTATTATCTACTTAGATGATATTCTTGTTTTTAGTAAGGCATGGGATGAACATGTTTAACACATCTAGAAAGTCTTAGATGCATTAAGGAGAGAAAAATTGTATTTGAAGATGTCAAAATGTGAATTTGGAAAAAAATATTTAATTTACTTGGGTTATATTGTAGGCAATGGTGAATTGAGAATTGATCCTACAAAAATAGAGGTTGTCGTAAAATGGCATAGACCCACTAATGTGACGGAAGTTAGGATTTTTCTAGGTACAATTCAGTTCTGGAGGAATTTAATCTCTAACTTCTCATATATTACATTACCTTTGCATGCTTTGACAAGTGTTAAACATGTCTTTTAGTGGGGAGAAAAGAAAAACAGAAATATTTTGCTACAATGAAAGAGAAAATAAGTATCGCTCCGATCTTGGAACTTCCAGATTTGAGAATTCATTTGAGATAGAGATAGATGCTAGTGACTATGCAATGGGGCAGTTTTGATATAGAATAAATGACTTGTATGTTACCATTCGAACATTTTACGAGATCAGGTATGTAATTATTCAACTTATGATAAATGGTTAAATGCTTTGGTTTAGAGTGTCAAAAAGTGGAAACATTATTTAATGGGAAAAGAAACAATTATACATACCGACCATCGATTGCTTCAAGATTTACAAACACAAACCAAGTTACAACACTCTAGACATTTCAGGTGGATGGGGTTTTGTAGCAATTTAATCTTGTAATAAGGTATTCCAAACAAGGTTACTGACATGTTATCTAGACCTCTAGTTGTTGTTGCATCTATTCTTTTACAACATAGTTCTTTCGCTCATGTTAGTTATAAGGAAGAGTATGTTAATGATGTTGATTTTAGGGAAGTGTATGAGGATATAATAAGTGGGAAATAAGTAGGAGAAAAATATTATCATTTGCATGATGGATTGTTATATCATTCTAGTAAAATTTGCATTTTAGAAAATGAATGTGTGCATTTGATTTGGGAAGCACATGCTTCTCAATTTTATGGGCATTTTGGTGTTAATAAAATAGTTGCACATTTACGAGAATATTGTTACTGCCTAGAATGAATGAACATGTAACCAATTATATTAAAGGATGTGTTCTTTGTGCCACGTGCAAGCCAAGCAACTAGAAATTAGGACTTTACACTCCTCTTCCTATTCCAACAAGGCCTTGGGAAAGCATTTCCATGGAATTTGTAGGAGGCTTTCCCATGACATGAAAGAAAAATAATTACTTATATTTAGTAGTAGACAAATTTAGTAAGATGTGTGTTGGTTCAATGTAATAAACATATAACTAGTGAGGGAACTACACATTTCTTTTTTCAGTTTGTTTGGGTTCATTTTATTTTACCTACTTCAATTATATATGATCAGGATTCCAAATTTCTTGGGGAATTTTGGTCAACATTGTGGGGGTTAATGGACACAAAACTGAAAAACAGCACTGCTTTTCATCCACAGACCGATGGTCAAACAAAGGTTCTAAACCACACAAAGTGGTACATTTTCTTAGGGGTTATTGTGGTAAAAATCCTAAATTATGGGATAAACATCTATATTTTGTGCAACATGCTTATAACCATGCCCTACTTTATTCTACTTTGAAGTCTCTATTTGAGATTTGTTATGGATATATTCTTAATTCTCCTCTAAATGTATATTTTGGACATGACACTATTGTTAATTGTTCAAATGATTCTAAAAAATCTAAAATATTTGTGCAGAGAATATAATAGGTTCATTAATATGTCTATGAATAATTAGAGAAAATTCAAGCTAAGTACAAAGCCAGGCATGATAAACATAGAATCGATCACAAGTTTAAAGTTGGTGACTCGGTTTGGCTTCACATCAGTAATAAAAGGTTGATAGGTGAAGGTAAATAATTAAAACCTATACAAGATGGCCAATTCCAAATATTGGAAAAATTTGGTAATAATGATTTCTTGTTATATTTACCTCCATATATGTAAATCTACTTAGTTGTAAATGTTGAGAATTTAAGATTATACAAACTTCCTATGATTTTTGATCATGATGATGCTAACATAATGCCTTCCATTGATGATTTTTCTTTTGAGTATATTTATGAGTTGTAAGAAGACATCATTTTGGACATAAAAGTAAGAAATTTTTGAAGGGATAACATTGAGTATCTTTGTGTTGGGTTGAAAGGCATGCATCTGAACAAGGAAAAATGGATGGAAACTAGAAAGGTGAGGAGAACTACCTCGCCTATTCACCAATTAAGTTAACTTTTGGGGTCCAAGCATTTCTCGGTGGGGAGTAATGATCCGAAGATCCTCATTGATAAACACTGATCTAAGATCTTCTCATAATCGTTTTCCGTCACTTCCATGGCATGGAGAAAAATTAGATGATTTCGTAGATATCTTGTTTATAGGAAATAAAGCTCGTATGTAAAAGTTATGGGCTGCTGAAATTTTTAGGCAACTCGAAAATTTTGAGACTACGCATAGGATGGATGCATACACACTCGCCAAGTGGAAAAATGGAAATACAACATGTGGAAAATGTTGGTGACGAAGAAAAAGTTAGGTTTTGAATGTTGGTCTTGGACACTCATACACAAACAGGTGGGCCCTACTATTTACTGGTTGGGGGACCTTAGCCAGGTTTGACACACTCAATTATGGAGGGGTGTCTTGGCCTCCTTTACTTCACATTATGTTATCAGAGCCATTGTATGTCCACCGTATGATGCATGTGGGACTAATTTTTTAGGGAAATTATACAAATCGTTATATCTCAAGTGCCACACATTATTACCTATTTTCCAAATTCAACGCATATGCTCCAACTATATATTAAATGCCACACATTATAAGTTATCTTATCTCCAATTTTAAACCAACCCTATCCCTCCCACATTCCAAATATGCCAAAGTGCCCAAATCTGCACTATAACCAAGGGAAGACCAGTCAAATGGCTCTCATAGCCAACCAAAGGTGCCTAAAACTAACCTTTTAAAATGCCTACTCAACTAATATGCAATAAATGTGGGATAAAACCCATGGGAGGTGGCATAGGGAGTGGGGATAGGGGATTTTAACCTCTATCCTCTTTGGTAAAATATAAGATCCTTGAATTCCATGCCACTACTCATGAAACACTATAAATTGGGCAATGTGGCTTATGTACGGGAGAAGCCAAGTGATTGTAATATTCAACTACTCATAGCTTGTGCTATGAATGGAATTTGGAGATAAAGTAAAAGTGACTATTATTATTTTTAGTAGAGGAATGTGGTGATAAGATCTGAATTCTTGTAGATGTCTTTGTAAGATTTATTTTCAATATTTTAATAGATCAGTCCCATTCAACTGGACCTGGAGACATAGGCCTCAAGCACCAAATTCTGTTATCAATTCCTGTGTGAATTTTATAATGAAATCATCTCTCTGTATTTTTGTGATTTTACATAATACTTTTAGTTTTATTTCCTTTATTTAAAATAAAAAAGTTTATAATAGTCCATTTTTAAATAAAAAATCAATACAAACTAAGTATAGTGTGTGCACAATTGCTAGTTAAATTTTATTTTTAGATTAATTTGATTTGAGCATACCAACCTTCTACATACCTTCAAAGGTGGATGCCAACCTCACTTTTCAAGCCTATAACACTCTAAGGTCACCTTGTAACCATTCTAAAATCTTAAATAACTAGCCTAAGACCATGACACACCACCGAAAAACATCTATCTGCATGAAATTTAACTCCTTCTTTTCCATCAATGCCTTATACAAGATGACCTTGAAGGAACTACAACATCCAAGTGTTACAAGATCATTTTGCATTCGTACCAAACATTAGAACATCCTGAAACCATCCTGAAACCTCTTTGTGAGCTCCAAATATCACTAAGAAGGCACTACTAATCAACATTCATTCCTTTGACTGGGCTTCACTTTACCATTCACGTCTTTTCCATCAATTCCACTTGACATTAATGATAATACCAATGACTAGGGTTCAACATAAAGAAGAGGATACTAAAATTATCTTTCTTCTCTAAGAAGGAGAGAAGTTGATTGTCATCATTAAATAATTTACAATGGTTCACATTTTTGGTACACTAGGCCTACACACCATTTCCACCGCCACCTTATCTCTGTCAAGAGAAGGATATGGAGTCACCAAGGAGGCTGACACTGCAAGAGAATTGACTCTTTCATTTTTCTCTCGAGGGGCTAATCTGGATTGGAAAAACATTAAAGGATTCAATGCAATCCCATAATCTTTTTCTATAGTTCTAAAGCATTGGATTCTTAACTTGATACTAGTCTCTAACTAATTTGAAAATCACTTCCAAATCCCTAAGACACTTCATATTCTTGATTCCCATAGAATCGAAAAATCCATCCCAAGGAGGGGAGCCTCGTATTCGAAGTGTTATTATTATTCTCAAATTAGAGCTTGTAAAAAATGGAAAGAATTCACCTAAAGGATAATTCAAGACAATGCCACTCACCTAACTTTGTTATTGAGTTGCTTTCATTGAAATCCATGGTCCATAGCTAATATTCTTCTTTCTCGGTGAGAAAATTAAGATTTTCATCCCTCTTAGATGTGAGGAAATAATTCCCCATCCCAAAGATCTTGAAATAAAATGTTTTCCCTTAGGTCATTTGACTTCTGGACCATATATTTCATCTTACACATAGGTAAAAACTTTTTCATCTCTCTCGTTTGCTAGAATGGTTGTAGAGGACCAATTCATTTAAATTTCACCACCCAGTGTCCCTACAAAAACTCATTCTCAACAACATACAAAAATATGTCGGAATGTCTGCGACCATGATTGTGAGCAACACTTTTTTCTCTGGAAAGCCAACTAAAGAAACCTATGTATATTTGATTTTACCCACCAATGAAACTTATTTGGATTCTTCGAATAGAAAGATCCATTTCCACCGACAAGGTAAGTCCTAAGGAATTTTCTACCTTGATGGTTATGACATTATCGAGGCTCTGAACCTATAATACAACCTGTTAAGTTGGTAATATTTGATTAGAAGGGATAAGTAGAAGGGTTATACCTTATTAGTCTTAGATGCACTAAGGGTTAACATGTTCTATGAGGGAGGTGTAGGTGGTGTGGGTATTAGACCTTTAGCATTGGGATTTGTAACATTGGGCTTTGGGCTACCACTCTAAATGACATAAAAAAACCTATTGAAATGAGTTGGGTGTATTTGTAAATATTCCATTTTCATGATTTGATATTTAGTTTTATTTACATGTTCGAAATAATCAAATGAAGAAATGGTGAGTGGATTCGAGGTTCTAGGGATATTAGAAGTTTTGCATTGCGAAGATGGTGCTACCTTAGGAGTTTGAGTATTCTTGGTGGATGAGGTAGTGGGTTTAGAAGGAGGAGAGGTGGATGATTTTACTGAAATTTAGAGTATTTTTGGGACTAGCATTATATGAAGGATTATATTTAGAAATAGGTTTTAAAATAGGGAGGTACTGAGAGGACTTACTTGCCATGGTAAAAGGATTCTTGCTTGCTAGTAGATTAGGTATCTCCGTGGCTGAATCCATCGATGGTGGTAGTGGAGATCCCCTACTAATTATTTTATCATGTGGAACTGCAACAAGAGGATCCTCTTTCTTTTTCTTAGCTGAAATTGCTGAAGATGAAGCTCCTTTCTTAGACTAGGCATGACTGAACACTACACACAATAATCTTAGTACTTCTTCTTCATTTTCATCTTCACTTGCTGAGACATATTAAATGAGGCCATTTTTAGTGTCACCATCAAACTCTTCAATTTAAAAATGTTCCCATAATAACATTATTCCTCTTCATTCAGATCTTCTAATTCTTCTTCCTCCTTTGGTTCTTTAGCATCACATATTGCATTGACTAGTGGTGCTTCAAGGGCAAGATGAAGAGGAGGTGGAGTTATCTTTATCCTACTTAGAGGATTATTATTTTTTGGTACATTCCTCATAGTGATTTGGGAGAGTTTCTTTTCCAAATAAATCATATCATTCACCATTTTTTAAATCACTGGATCTGTGGGAGTAGATCCGTAAATTTTCCTCTTCTACTTACCATTGGGATTTTTACTTTTCTAAACAAAATTAGATCGTCTTCCTGTTTCAATGGTATAATCCTGAGATTTTTTCAATTTGTTAGGATGTGATATCCTGAGAATAAACCCAACTTTAGGAAGTTGAGAAATTATGAAGAATCTTTTCAAATTATTATCTAAGGGCATGACATTAGTTGTAATCCTCTTGAGCACTCTGTTGTATTTTTCTATGAAGTCTATCATGCCTTTGTTAGAATAATGTTTCATATGAATCAGTTGTACACCAAGATATCTTGACAATATTTTGTAGAATTGAATCTATCTTTAAAGCTTGATCTTATATCATCCTAACAAGTGATAGACCTTGTTGGTAGAAGATAAAACCACTCGGTCACTTTGTCTTGAAAATATTCCATGAACTATCTAAAATATATGTCTTCATGTTCGACACCCAACACTCCACATGTGGTGATGAAGGCCACTATGTGTTCTTCAAGGAGTTGGGAACCATCTCCTCTAAACTTAGGAAATATCTTCCTTGATCCTTGTGGTAGCTCATGGAGTGGTTGTGGAAGTGCAAGTGGGCCGATATTTATCCCCCATGGTACAATTGGTTGAGCTCTTTCTTCGTCTACCATTTCGTATTCATTTTACTATTCAAAACTTGCTATGGCTATGGATATTGCATTTTCTCTTGCTTAATCTTTTCTATTTCTTCAATTTCATCCCTTATCTTGGCATCACCTCTTGCTTCAGCTTCTTCTCTTACTTAAGCTTATTCTTCAGTCTCTACTTCTATGAATTCTTTAATATTCTTGTTTATATATGGAAACTCAACATCCAATGAATTAATAACACTTGTATTTCCGGTAAGAGTATTTTTCGGATGAAGGGGAGACCATGAATTTTGGATTAGATGTTACCTTTGCTGAATTTCTTAAAAATCAGGTTGGTTCTTCCTCCTTGTCTCTATGACCATGTATACCTTTTATCTAGCAATTTGGAGATTTACACTCTTCTTTGTGGTGTTTGAATTTGTGTTGCTTTTTCCAATTCAGCATCATGTTAGTATTCAATATCTAACACTCTTGTGGCTATGAAGTAGTGTGTTAAACTCTCTCTATTTTTCCATATGGATTCTATCAAATTTGAAGTGATGTCCTCTTGAATATGGAATTAAAAATCAGGCCTTTGACAAGAGGATTACTGGAATAGCCATGATTAAGAGTCATAGGGCTCATGTGACTCTTCAAATTCCAATTTTTTTGGATTTTTGAATTTTTTTCTTTTCCCATGATCGTATTTTGGGTGCGGATGTTGCCCAATATTCCCCATGGTGGGTGCCAAAAATTTTGGTGATAAAATTTGTCTCGTAGAAAAAATTGTGGATATCTTGCTAAAACATTATGTATCTAAGTCCCTCTACTTGAATAGTGAAGCTCCATATTATTATGAGCATGTGAAATTGAATTATGTGGTGGCCTTATGACCGGGATCTAACAGGGGCACTCTAGTGACCCCGTGAAAAATATTCCTATCACTTGCAAGAGAGGAATTTTATAGGAGAGCGGAAAAGGGAGAGAGAAAAAGAAAGGGGTGATAGTGCAAATTAACTTACAACAATTAATATGTTTTTCACTAATCCACAATCATTTAATCATCAAACAAAGGGACATAAAATTTCAATAATGTTATTAATATAAGCATGGTTACAAGGTGTTTAGGAGATATGGAAAGAAATTACTATCACAACAATGCTTAGAAACAAACTAAACTTAGAATTAAAGTAAATAGCTTCTAAACATTATGACTAAGGAAAATCATGTAAATTCAGAATGCAAATAAAGGAATGAATTTCTTGCTAGTATATTCATGTAATAAAACAAAGAAACAAAACAGCGAGGGGTTTAGTAAACCACAAGTGGGCCCCGCTTGGTGTTAATCCCTCCTAAGGACTGTACCTAACATTTACTTGAACATAACTCATATTCTTTATTGAATTGGCATGAAGATTAAAAAAACAACTTCTCTATCTACATATCCTCTACTCTCTAATTCTCTATCTAGATCTACATCTCGATACATTCCCAACATTAATCCTTCTCTTTTATATTCCTCAATTACAGTGAAACATGAGAAGAATATTTCAACTAGAAGTTAAAAAATACTAAGTAAAAGATATTTAATGAAATAAATGGAAGAACTTAAACGAAACAACAGGAGTTTAAAAATGCATTGAAACTAACAATTTTTCGGATATCAAACACATAACTCAAGTAACTATTAAGTTCCTAAAATCACGTATTTAATCGATCAATCATTTATTTAGTGAGTTGTAATAAGTATTCAAATCAATTGTTGAGTTATCTTTAGTTCTCATTTTCAATTTTGTAACTACCTCTTCCACAACACATACAAACTTGGAGTTTTGTCCTTTATGCTTCCAAAGATCTTCATAATCATGTATCCTTTACTGTAGGTGATCTTCTTTAGCTATAGATGGGTTGTTATGGATAGGTTATTTTTCTATAGGTGAGTCCCTTTAGTTGGATGGGTCCTTTGCTGCATATATGTTGTTGCATATAACAATTTTCTTGCAACAATTAATATGTTGTTCACTAATTCACAAGTAATTTAATCATTGAACCAAGGGACATACACTTTCAATAATGCCGGTGTTGTATTCACGGTTATAAGGAATTTAGGAGGTATGGAAATAAATAGTTGGCACAACAATGCTTGAAAACAAACTAAACTCAGACTGAAAGTAAATAGCTTCTAAACACTATGACTAAGGAAAATCATGTAAATTTAGAATGTAGATAAAGGAATGAATTTTTTTCTAGTCTATCCATGCAATAAAATAAAACAACAAAACTACGAAGGGTTTAGCTGACCACAAGTGGGCCCTACCTTGGGTGCTAATCCCTCCTAAGGTTTGTGCCTAAAAGTTAATTGAACAAAACTCAGATTCTTTATTGAATTAACATGAAGATTAAAAAAATCACTTCTCTATCTGTGTATCCTCTACTCTCTAATTATCTATCTAGATCACGTAAAATTTCAATAATGTCAGTGATGTATGCATAGTTACAAGGTGTTTAGGAGGTATGGAAAGAAATTGTTGTCACAACAATACTTACAATAATAATTATTGAAACAAACTAAAATTAGACTTAAAGTAAATAGATTCTAAACACTATAACTAAGGAAAAACATGTAAATTTATAATGCAAATAAAGTAATGAATTGTTTTCTAGTCTATCCATGTATTAAAACAAAGAAAAAAATAGTGGAGGGGTTTAGTGACCACAAGTGGGCCTCCGCCTTAGGTGTCAATCCCTCCTAAGGCTTGTGCCTAAAAATTACTTAAACAAAGCTGATATTCTTTATTGATTTGGCATGAATATTACAAAAATAAACTTTTCTATCCGTGTATCTTATACTCTCTAATTATCCATCTAGATCTACATCCGATACATTCCCAACATTAATCCTTCTCTTTTATATTCCTCAATTATAGTGAAACGTGAGAAGAATATTTCAACTAGGATTTCAAATAGACTAAGTAAAATATCTTCAATGAAACAAGTGGAAGATCTTAAATAGAACAACAAGATTTTGAACACATGTAACAAAACTAACTAATATGTTTCTAGATATCAAACACATAACTAAATTAAATGGTAATTTCCTAAAATCATGTATTTAACTGATCAATTAGTTCTTTAGTGAGTTGTAATAAGTAGTCAAATCTATTGTTGAGTTATCTTCATTTCTCATGTTCCAGTTTGTAATTTCCTCTTCCATGACACATACAAACTTGGAGTGTCATCCTTCACGTTCCAAGAGATCTTCATAATCATGGATCCTTTGTTGTAGATGATCTTATTTGGTTGTGGACGGGTTATTACAGACAAGTCCTTTGGCTGTAGGTGAGTCCTTTGGTGCGAACGGGTCCTTTGCTACATAGAGGTTGTTTCATGTAACAAGTTTCTCACAAACAAGAGTGACATCACACAAATAATCATTCAAACAACTTATTGCAACCATAATAATAAATTTATACTCAAAATACCACAAAATAAAGTTAACTAGTAATAACTATATTAATCAGTATTATGCTAATAATTTCAAGTTATAGTGATGATTTTCAACAGTATGTAATGGAAATATAAGGACATGGTCTCAATTGCTTAACAAAATACAGAGGATGAGTTATTTATAAAGGAAATTTAATCAACTCATCACATCCCCAAGCTTAATTTCTTGAATGTCCTCATTCAATTTTCTTAGGTTCCTCCTAAATGGTGTTGCATACTCGTCTAAAATCCACTAGAGTATCCATCCCTTCTGGTTATGTGAAGAAGTAACCTCCATTCATCCTGAGCTTTTTCATGACTCTATCATGTATTATTTCATTCAATGGTTGATCACCTGACCAATGTGGTATTAGAAAGTGGAAGATTAGTGGGTGATAGCCAATTGGGAACCATTTTTCTACACAAATCGGTGGAAATGTCAATGTATGAATTCACTCTTCTTAGAGTTGGTATTATGTTAGGGTATGAATGCATTTCCTTCTGTTTCAATTTAGGAGACATTTCATTCCAGATGCATTCTGCAGGATTGAACTATCTGAATTCCACAATATTTAATCATATCTCTAGCCTCCTCATGAGTTTCTTTCCTCATCTGCCACACCCTTCTTCTAATTTCCTTATTTTGCATATACTTTCCATATTTCTCTACAATTTATTTAGTGTTACCAACTTCATCCTTGACCATCAGTGGATGCACCTTTTCCAAATGCATGTATTCTTCCATTTTCCTTTCTCGATCCAACTCATTCAAAAAAAAAAAGAAAATTTCTTTAACCCTTACATATCCAATGCATAGGATTAGAATCAAATATATAATATACTCAAGAGAATAATTGTACAAGTATAGTTCACAGAGTAGAAGCTGAATTTCATGAGAGATGTTTAGCTAAAACTTGAGGAAGCTCCCTTCTCCACTAATGTCAAATGGAATGTTAGAGTTGATATAGGTAAGTTTGAGTTGTAACATCTTTTATTTTAAGAAAATAGCATAAACATTGGAAGGAGGCATGTATTTGAATATCTCATGGGCCACCTTAAGTGTCTCTTCTTGCTTTTTCTTTAGCCTTTCAATTTCTTTATCTTTTTCCTTAATTTATTTCTTGTGTTGGAAGATGAGTTCTTATTTTTCTCTTTCATACTTTCCTTTTAACCTATTTACATAGGTTTCAAATTGATTCACCCAATAATCAATCAACGTTGCTTGTGTTACAATTTCCTAAAACCAGTTTGAAAGTCTCTTTTATAACTTCTTTGATGATAATTTGTGGTTACAATGGGGTGACATTTACATGCTGCATGCTAGCATGTGGTAAAAATGGTGGTGTAACTTGTTTAATTACATCAACCACAACTATAGGGGTATGTTCTGGTACTTGTTCAACTCCCATAGAAATATACTCTTCCTCAATTCCATGGACCAAGTGGTTAATGAGCTGACCAAAAATTGGAGCATGTGTTCAAGTTCAATTAGTTCACCAATTTATCCTTCTTTGTCTTCCTCGGTACCTTCTGATACATGAAATATTTTGTCATCTTTTTTCCAATTTCTTCTCCCATTTTCTCCTTAGATCCTTCCATTTCACAAAATATCTCATCAATATGAATTACTATTGCATGCTCCTCCATGCACTCCTCAGGGTACTCTTGTACAATTTCTCCTCCAACCTCTTCTTCCTCTTTCTCTACATGACTCTCCTTTACACACATTGTCTCCACATTTTGGGATTGGTATTCTTGTCCCTCCATGTGCTCTTTAGGGAATTTTTGTTCACAAAATGTAGCATCAGTACCTCCCTGTACTATTTCCATTGGTGTGGACTCAATGTTTTCCTTTACAGTTGCCACATCACTATCAAGTGATATGGTCTAGGATTTTGTTGGCTTAAAGGTTTTTTTCTTTTAGTTTTTATCCAATGAGAGTGCCTCTATGGTGTAAGGGTGGACTTAGAATATTTCCTTTTACCCTTTGAGGTAGATGATTCGGGAGTATAAAATTCAAGGAGGTTTTTCTAGAAGAGGGACAAAAGCCTCTGTTAAAAGCACAAGGGACTAAGAGGGGGTGAATCAAGTATTACAAATTTATTACTTAATTTACCATTATAATCATTAAGTAACATCATTTATCCATTCACATACATTCAACCATATTGTAATAAATGTGCACAATATAAAAAATGAACAACACATGCAAGATCTTATAGAAATAGTATTTAAGTGGGAAACAATCGTGGGGAAGAAAACCCACTGAAACATAAAAATTATATTGTCATGCTTCAAATTTAGTGAGGCACAAACCCAACAAGGAACACCAAACCTTAGTTTAATAGAATATCAACCCTAAAAGAGCACTAACCCCTAATTTAGTGAAGCACCCACTCTACAAGGATACTACACCCGCTAAAGATGACAAGACCAACTTATCCACTTGAATAAGTTTTATCTTTCCAAATGTTGCTACCACAACTGATGGAGATCACTAATTCAACTCAAAAACCCTATCTCATACCATAGGGAATCAAACTTTCACTATCTTGCTCTTTCTTTACTTCTCTTTACTCTCTCTTATTTCTTGCATGTTTTCTAATCTTCCTCAACTCGTCATGCTCTTCCCAACCTTGAAAACATGCTCTCATACCTGCAAAAATCATCTCTCTCTAGGTCACACACCTGCCCTCTAAGATATTTTCTTCCTTCCAAACTAAAACAAGTTGGTCCTTCATAATATTTTTGACCCATAAATATCTATAAAATTCAAAAATTTGAATTACAATAGATTCATATGACCCAAATAGGTCATCCTAGCTAAAACCCTCAATACATGTGCCAAAAATGGCTCAAACCCCATGGGGACATTCTTAAAATTACCTTACATAAAATGTATACTTTTTCATGACCCAAAACCCTTTAAATATGAGTAATACATCATAAAAAATCTAAATATGGTCGCACATTTAATCAACCAATCAAATTATTTAATTTAATGGGCTCATTTCCCTTTACAAACTTCAAAATAGTTATTTCCTTCACCCTTTAGTACCCTCACACTTCATCACCAAATCACTTCTAATAAACCAAAGCAAACAAAATTTAAGAACTTTTAGAGCACTTTTAAGCAAGTTATAACTAATGAAACATTCTTCTCTTCAAACCACAACAACTTTTCCCTTCACCATATCAACCTGACAAAAAATTTGTTTCTAAAGATTAGCTTATAAATTAATTTCTACATACATTAAAGACATAAAAATTGATTAATTGGAATAAAAATTCATTTCTCTTCACATTACAAGTAATAGGAATCATCACCCAATCCAACTCATGCTTCACAGAACATGAAACTTGCACCAAAATAGATTATGTTGTGAACTGTGAAAAACATTATTATTGAAATAATTATGTGGAAAACCTATCAAATAACCTCATCATTAGGAAATAAATATATAAATGTAATAAATCTGAATCTAATTTCCAACACAACTTTAATCACCTTAAAATTATACTTATTTCTCAAGTTATGACCAAAACACTAGACCATACTATTTGAGACCCCAATAATGCCCTTTGACCATTCAACCTATTTGAGCCTCAAAACACAATATACCTATATGATCATGTCCTAAAAATTCATAGAAATAAATAGTATCTCCCAATAATCATGCCACATCAATTTGGTATACTACTACTTTGGACCATCTTGTCCTAAAACCTTCTTCTTCAGAAACTTCTATTTTTAGATAGGGCCCACTCATCAACATCATCTCAAGCATACATTTTTATAAATAATGAGGAGTAATCTAAAACATCCAATCATAAATTTTTATGAACTAATGAAATATATGTCACAACACTTCACCTTTTTCAAACTACTCCTAACTACAGCGTTTAACTAGGGTTTTAGACCTCTTTACCTTCTTAACATTTGTTCATAAAATCCTGAGGATAAAAAAACCTATTTTTTTTAAAGATTAATAAATAACCTTAGAATATATTCCTAATATATCAGGTCCCCTTCTAAATCATACACTTCATAGGGCAAGTTTCGGAAGGTTAACTTTTATCATCAATAACACATTGTCAATTCTTACCCGGTTTCCCAAAACTTGGATAACTTGCAATTCCTTCTTCTTTAGAATGACATAAAAAACTTGGCATGAATCACCAAGACATCATACTATACCTCATATAACATTATATACATGTTTTTATCATGATTCTGAGCTCAAATGGATCCAATACACTTTGTCACACCTCAAAGCAAATATACCTACTCCTAATGAACACCTGTAACATGGTGAAACACCTATACCTACACTATTCCACTACTGTTAGTGCTCATGTACCCTCAAATCCTGATATCCAACCATGTCAAAATGCTTCCCTAGAAACCAAGAAGATCACACTATCAAACAACACCTTATAGGCACTTGCATAGGCCTTTTAGACCAAGCATATCATCACTAAGTCCCATTGTAGCAGCTGATAAACATATAAAACATCATGTTAGCATAAAATACATCATCATGAAATCACCCTATAACATTAAATTTTTCATTAATTTGGTTTTTCATCAATGACAACACCTACTAGGACACCATGCCAACAATCTTCCCCTTTGTCATTGATGGAAACAACCATGATCTTCTCCCCCTTTTACACTAATGAAAAAGGATAAAATTTTACTTACCTTATTCAAATTCTTTAGCATCATACCTCCATGATTTGGTTGGAAACATCAACAAAAGGTCTCAATTTTTTTTCTTGATTTTTGCTAAAATTGGAATTTTCCTCATTTTGGGTATGCAAGCAACCATGCTCCCCTAGAAAGAGCTTCCTATAATTGAATAACATTAGTACACCATGAAAAACATAATGTTTACCTTGTTATGGGGATACACACATCATTATCCATCTCTTGAGCATTCAAATGACCAATTTTTCTCCCATATCCTTATTTTTATCCTTCTTAATGGTACTATATCGGCAAGATATTTGAGGGAAATGATCTAAAAACATGCCAAAAATGTCATGAAGGATCATTACAATCATTAATACATCATTATAGATAGTTCTCCACCATTTCTAGGCCCAACTCATGCATATCAAGGCTGAAGAACACTCTTCATACCAATGCCAATACCACTATATAAAACTTTTTAGTGTAAAAATGACAATTTTCAACATTCTACAATAGGTCCACAAAGCTTTGACTCAAGAAAAACACTCCCCTAGACAAAATGCCTCTACTTCTAGATTTTACGCATAGGATTAAGCAACTAGGCTTGTTGTCATGCCTTAGAATAAATTTTACAATTCTTAGCTTGTCCTAAGCAACATTTACTATCTTCTACATTCATATTTGACTAAGATAAGCCATCACTCTTCATCACAACTTGAGAAAATGAGAAAACACCATTTTCATACCTTAGATGGCCTTTAAACATCATTTCAACTCCTAGGAGGGAAAACCAAGTACTCCCCCTATCTTGAAGAGCCTAATCACACCTTGAGCAACAATTTTCTTGCTCTAAGAACATTTCCACACTTCTAAAAGGAATTCAAGAACATGTAAATATCAAAAACTCCATTTAGAAGGAAATAACATGCCTTGAGGCTCATAAACACCTAAAATCAGTATGCACTAAGGGAAATAACATGCCTTGAGGCTCCCCCTATCACTTATAAGAAAACATACCACTTCTTTATCTTTAAACCACTTATGATGTGCAATCAGTAACATTATCTCTATTTTCTCATGAAGGGTAAAAACCAACTATTAGGATTAGAAATTGATCATTTCAACCATAAGAACCCTTCATCATACATATACACCCTGATAAAAACTTCAAAAAAGTCAATGAAATTTTTTGACTTTAATCCCATTCCACCATACTAAACAAGCTTCTACCTAGATTGTAGGGGGTATTTTGAAGTAAAAACCATAGATTCAAGCCTTGACAAGCACAAAATACCTTCCTTTTACACCAAAACTTTACAAATCATGAATATGTGAATAGATCATACCTTTCAAGTGAGAATTTACCTTGGAACATGAGTCATTCCTTTGAGAATCCATGCTCTACCTCCTTAAACTCTTCATGATGTTACCATATTAATAAGACACATACAGGCTTATAGGTTCACATAAGCAACCACTTGTTAATTCATCACAGATTCTAACATTACAAGTACAAATAATCATATAGAACATGCTCACCATTTTTTCAAACCTTGTCTTACACTCTTATGCTCTTAACAATCCTTGATAGGTATTTTAACAATCTTAAGAATCAATGAAAACTTTCATTGTACACACACAATATATCATTTTTTACACCATACTCTTGACACTTTTATGAGTCCCAATTTAACTTTACAGTCAACTAGCCTTTTTAGTGATTTTAAAGTGACTAGATTGGTCCACATCATCATGGAGATCACAAAAAAAAATCTTTACTAACTTGTAGCTTCTTGTTAGGTCCACACATAGTCCTGAGATATTTTGCAACTTACACGAGTCTTAATTAAACATTATGAAATTCCATCTAATACCTCTGGTCACACAAGCTGAATTTTTTACACTTTTGAAGTCATATTCTAATGTGCTTGGTTTTTCATAGCCTTCTGACCTATAGGTCTCAATTTCCCTCAAGAATTATATAAGAATATTATTTAAACACTCATGGAGTACTAAATACATCTAGACATCACTCATCATGCCATAAATCATCTTGACATAGGTATAAAATTTGATTCTCATAATCTTAGATGCATTTACAAAATTTTCCTTACCAAAAAGTGCTAATTCTCTGACTTAGTATCTATCTTTATACATAAGATAATGGTTCTTCAAATTTGAAAAGAGAAACTCATTCTTTCACCTTGAATATAGATTTGATCATAAGAATGTTTGTCCTTGATGGAAATATTGTTTCTTCTCTAAAAATTTGGAAAAATGGTTTCACTTGTGTCCATACAATGAAAACAAAAACTTTTTGGAGGCTTTACTTAGACACAACTCACACTTTGGACTGGGATCAATACTCCCTCTGCTTCTAAAGCTTCTCATACCCTCATATTTTAGCACATCACTTTATTTGTCTCATAATTTGTTATCATCAACTGTGATGACACATACCTCTTTATCATGTTGGATCAATTTAGGGTTTTATTTATCAAACCCTCATTGTCTTCTTCTTACTGAAACATATAATTCCATTGAGTTTTGACACAAAAGACACCAAAGAACACTTTTATTGGAAAAATAAAACTCTCTCTGTGACCACACATATACACCATTGCTTCTCAATAACATAAATAATAGCTCATAATTTGACACATTAAATCACAACATAGACATTTACCTATAATTGACATTACAAAGACTTTAGGAAGAATAAATATTCAAGAACTCAAAATACCTTTTCACTCTTAAATGACACCTTACATGATTTTTCACACCATGAACTAATCTTATGAATCCATCACATATTAGACATGAGACATAGAAATATGACATACTAACTTTAGATTCATAAGAAAGACAAGAATTCACAATAAACAATACTTATAATCAAAGATATGACTCCCAATGAAAAATATAATCATACATGACATAGACTCATATTTTCAAGGACATAATGTGATCTAAGAAAAAAATTTAAAACATACTTCCTTAATATGATCTCTTCATGCTCCTTTTTACAAATCACCTTGATTGCATCAGGCCAAATTTCGACACCACATTCCACTTCATTTCATTAAGGAAAAATTGTGACTCATCATGAATAGTAAACTTAGTAGAATTCCCTTGAAGAGACACCTCAAACTCTAGCCCAGACCATAAATTTCACACTTAGACCTCAACACCAATCAATATACTTAAATATAGATATGGAGAGAAAAAAATGGTTCACTTGATGATTGAAAACATGTCTAAACCATGACACCTTTGAGAGACATGTAAGAAGATATATGGACAATTTATTTCTTTAAAAATCATGACTTGTTCAATTTAGTCCTCTAAAAAAATACTTGAGAAGGACATACTTGAGGATAAAAAACTTCTTGATATGATTTCACCATCATAGAGCCATTATAAGACTTCATACTAGACCAATGAGTCACATAGAATTCAAGAGACCTTATACACATGACATTGCACAACAACATGAAAACTAGATAACTCATACTACTTTTTTCATAAATTACAACATACTAGATTCCTTGAATGATGATGTCCTTGAATAACAAGACTCAACTCTTACAAACTTTTTAAAACATTTAAATGAACCCTTGATGCAAGTCCTCATAGAATTATGAAGACATTGACATATTTTCATATCCACAACACTTTGACACAACATCACAAATCTCATGCACTCACTTATGAGACAAACCATTTTAATATGAATACATAAAAATACTTTGAAACATGAGAAATATGACACATATATTTATACATTCATACCCTAATGAAATATATCCTTGAATAATGATGCAAGACAAAACTTAAATCATGACAAATAAACCTTAAAGACACACTTATGCAAATTCAGATACCTATTAAGTACACGATCTCATGAAAATAGGGAAAGAGTCACTTTCCATACCTTACAACCTTTTAGTATCCCATAGGCCAAATTTCTTCAACTTATCTTACACAGGAGCTTGGAAGCCATTCAAACACATGTGCTCTTCTTGAACTTGAGAAAACATATTCTTTTGAGTTGTCATAGGCTTGAGAATATTTTTTACTATCTTGGTATCTCTAGTATCCTCCTTGACAATATTCAAACTCTATATGATGGGATGAGAATCACCTCTCTTGACCTCCTTCACTTGAGAAACCTCCTTTTTCCTTTGATCAAATATAACAGTCTTGGACTCATACATAGGACTGAATTTCCTCTTGTAAACCTTTCCATTTGATGCTTGAAATCTGCTGGTACCTCTTGGAGTCCCACTTTGAACACAAAAACTAGCAATATGACCTTGTTTGTGAAACTCAAAACAAAAAAGAACATTATTGTTCCTCTTAGGTTCAAAAACTCTTAGATTCCAACCAAAATCCTTAGCTTTATTCCCATACTCACAACATGAGTAGAATTCACCCTTGAAGACACCTACTTCATTCCTTGAGCCCTCTTTTTCAATATCTAGCTTTATGACCAAAATCATGAAAAAAAAATATCCATTAAATGAAGGACCATACCTCATGGAATTAGGTTGTCTAACTAAGTTAGACCTTCTAGGATCAGATTTATTAGTCATCTTCTCAGCTAGTTTAGTTCTTGGACCAACTTCATGATCATCCTTATTTTGTTCTCCTTCAAACCCTAGGCCAATTTTTTCATTTATGCCTCTTTGACTCTCCAACATGTCATTAAGAGCCTTAGAGATCTTCTCAAATATTTCATGCATCTACAACTCACTAGTTACATCCTTCAAATCTAATTCAAGGGCCTTCAACTTGTCTTCATACCTGGAACAAACATCTTATTTCTCCTTTAGAGCATTAGACAAAATTTCCACTTGAGATTTCAAGTATTTGATAGCTAGATCATGATATTTCTCCATTTATTCCATTATTTCTTGTAATCCATAAACCAAAGACTCAACAATCTCATATTTTCTTCTCCAAATATCTGCAAACTTACCCATTTGTGCTTTAGAGAATCTCCTTCAAGTTGTCAAACTTCTGCAAGAAGGACCAACTCTGATACCAATTGTTAGAAGCACAAGGGAATAAAAGGGGGTGAATCAATGCTAAAATTTCTTACTTCATTTACCATTAGAATCAGCAAGTAATATCATTTATCCATTCACATACATTCAACCATAGTGTAATAAATGTGTAAAATATCAATAATGAACCACAACAAATGCAAGAGAGATTATATACACAATATTTAAGTGGGAAACCCTCATGGGGAAGAAAACCCATTGAAACATAAACATTATATTGTCATGCTTCAAATTTAGTGAGGCACTAACCCCGTAAGAGACACCAACCCTACAAAGAGAACCAATCCCTAATTTAGTGAAGCACCCACTCCACAAGGGGGTTAAAACCCCCTAAGGATGACCAAGCACTAACTTGGAAAAATGAATAAGTTTTATCTCTAATAATTTTCTGTCGTAACTTATGGATATCACTAATTTAGCTCACAAACCCTAGCTCATACCCTAGGGCATCAAACTTGTATTATCTCACTCTTTCTTCACTTCCCTTTGCTCTTTATTGCTCTCATATTGTCTAAAATTTCTCAACCTATCATGATCTTCCTCATCTTTCAAAACATGATCTCATATCTGAAAAATATCTCCTCTAGGTCACACACCTTCTCTCTAAGAGACTATTTGAAAAATGAACTAAACAAGCACTTAAATATGATTTTCTTCTTTCTAAACCAAAATAGGTCGGTCCCTCATAATATTTTCAACCTATATATCTCTATAAAAATTATTTTTAAATTACAATAGATTCATATGACCCAAATAGGTTGGCCTAGCTAAAACCCTAATACATGTGAGCACATTCTTAAAAATGCCCTTACATCAAATGTATAATTTTTCATGACCCAAAACCATTTACATATTAGTAATACATATTAAAAATTAAAATATGGTCCCACATTTAATCAACCAATAAAATTATTTCATTTATTGGCCCGGTTCCTTTACAAACTTTAAAACAATTGTTTTCTACACCCTTCATCACCCTAAAAATTCAATTGATCATTAAATCACTTATAATGAAGCAAATCATGCCTTGTGACCAAATAAATGAAAATTTATAACATATAGAACACTTATAAGCAAGTTATAAGTCATGAAACATTCTTATCTTCAAACCACAACAACATTTTCCTTCACCATATCAACCTACCAAAAATGATTTTTCCAAAGGTTAGCTCATAAAATAATTTCTACATACATTAAAGACCTCAAAATGGATTAACTAGATGGAAATTTCATCCTCTTCACATTATAGGTTATATGAAACATATCCCAATCCAGATCATGCTTCAAACAACATCAAACATTCACCAAAAAGATCCTGTCTTGAACTACCAAAAACCTTCTTGCTGAAAGAATGACCTAGAAACCCTATCAAATCACCTTATCATGAGGAAATAAATATATCACTAGAAAAAAATATGAATATAATTTCCAACAAAACTTTAATTACCTCATAACTCTACCCGTATCTCAAGTCATGACCAAAACACTAGACCCTGCTATTTAAGACCCAAAAACTACCCTTTGACCAGTCAACCTATTTGAGCTTCAAAAAACCAGTACTTATATGATAATGTCCTTAAAATTCATGGAAATAAATATTAGATCCCAATAATGATTCCAAATCAATTTGGCATTTACTCCTTTGGACCATATTTTCCTAAAACCTTATTTTTCAGAAACTACTATTTTTAGGTGGGGCCCACTCATCACCATGATCTCAACCATACACTTATAGAAATCATTAGGAGTACTATAAAACATGAAATCATAAATTTTTATGAATGAATCAATACTAGGTCACAACACTTCACATTTTGTAAACTGCTCCTAGCTAGGGTTTAACTAGGGTTTTAGACCTCTTTACCTTCTTAACATTCATTCATAAAATCTTGAAAATCAAACAACCTCATTATTTTTGTGAAATCTTCATAACTGACCTTAGAAGATATTCCTAAGATCTCATGTCCCCATTCAAAGTATACGATTCACAACGAGCATCGTATAACTTGAAATTCCTTCTTCAGAATGCCCCAAACTTGGCATGAAGTACCATAACACAACCACCTACCTAATATACATATTTACATGCTTCCGTGAGCTCAAATGGATCTAATACACTCTATAACACCTCTAAGGAAGCATACATGCTCCCAATGAGCACCTGTAACATGGTGAAACACATATAACTACACTATGCCATTGTTATGAGTGCTCAAGAACCCTCAAAACCTACTATACACCATGTCAACATTCTTCCTAAGTAACCAAAAAGCTCAAACTACCAAACAACACCTCCTAGGAACCTGTATAGGCTTTCAGAGAAAGTATGCATCACTTTGAGGTCCACTGTACCGGTTGATAAACATTTGAAACATCATGTTAGCACCACATACATCATCATGACATCACCGTAAAACATTAAATTTATAATTAATGTAGTTTTTCATCAACAACAACACCTAATAGGAAACCATGCCAATTGCCTTGTAATTGTATTGATATGCAATCAAATCAAATTACAATAGAAGTGCTACAATACTTATAGGTATTGTACAACCATATGTAGATAACCAAGATGTTGCACAGGTGCAACAAATTACATATGAGAAGTAAAATAACCCAAATAATAACAAAATCATGATACAAGAATACTATTCCCAAATACAAACAAAATATGGTTTATAACCACACCATAACAACTTACCACAACATAATAATTAAATTACCTATGCTAAATTAACCTAGGTAAACTATGTTTTACCTGACATCCATCCCCCTTAATTTTTCATTACCTCAAGGGAAGAGGAGAGGAACTCTTTGAACATCTCAAACTTGTCACGTGTAAGTGACTTTGTGAAGATATCTACTTGTTATTCAGATGTTGGAAAAATTGAAGTTGTATATTGTGTTTCAAGACATGCTCACATATGAAATGAACTTGTACCTTGATGTGATTTTTTATTTTGTGAAAAAATGGATTGTAAACAAGTTTGAGAACACCTTCATTGTCAACATACAAGGTGATAATTATTTCCTATGGTACTCCAAGTCCTTCCAGTATGCGATGTAGCCATATCACTTCATAGAAAGCTCCACCTACAACATGATATTTGGATTTCATAGAAGAGCTAGAAATAAAGTTTTATTTCTTTCTTCCCCATGATATCGATTCAGATCCCAAAAATAATACAAACCCAAAATTGAATTTCCTATCATTAATGTTACCTACATGATCTTAATTTGAATATCTATTCAAGAAGAAATTATCATTATTATTTTATTATAGACCAAGATCCACTCTACCCTTGGGATACATCAAGATCCACCTTGTTTCTTTCCAAAGACAAACTCGGGTTCCTATATGAACTTGAAAAGATAGTTGACTACAAAGATGATATATGGTCTAGTATAAGTTAGGTAACAACAAGACTCCCAATAAGCTATTGATAGAGAGTTGCATTTACTGGAGGAGATGGATTTGAAAAAGATAACTGCAGATCTCATCTCCATAGGTGTAGTGATTGGTACCTCATCTATGATGGGATCAGAGGTACTCTCAGTACTCTTTCTCTTCTTTCTCCTTTTTCCCAACAAATATTTTATATCTTTTGACCTTGAAAAATCCTCCCATCTTATTTCAGGATGATCCCTCTATAGGGTATGCTTTACTATCATGGTTATGAGGCAGTGGTGTGAGAGTGTATACTGACCATTTTATGCCTCCCTACTCATCCTTTTCAATATCTCATTCAATAAATTGGGCACATTCACTTGTCTATTATTCTTCGGTTATTGAGCAATTTAAAGTGAACTATATTTAGCCTAGAGTATCTTCCCTCACAGGTAAAATACTTAATAATATAATTTACAACTTTAGACCAAAAAGGTTTGAGAGAAGTTTTGTGTGTACCTTGTCTATCATTAATGAATACATCATCTTCATCAGAAAATTCCCTTCTGGCTACCTCTAGATTTACTTTCTTAGGAAATGGTTCACCCTATGTAGGAAGTCCAATTACCTCTGCCAAGATATCATCATTAATTCTTATTGATAAACCCTTTATCTTTACTTCTCCATCTCTGAGTGTATTAGCAAACTCTTCAACCATTGATTCATTAAAACTCTGGAATTAGTTTATGTAATTTAGCTACCTGTTATCTCAAAAATACTTTAAAATTTGAGGGTTTCTAAGAAGCTAAGAGTGCTTAGTGGGTTCATGGTGAATCAAGTCTCATCCCATTGTGAACCTGATGATTTCTTTTTTCTCAACATGTAATAACACAATTTTGTTTGAATAAATAATGAAAAATTGATTCGGATGGATTGTTTTGAGTATTTTTGAATTTTGAGGCTCGAATGATATGCAACACGGCTACAAGAGAGTTCATTGATTAATGTGACTGCATGAAACATGTGAATTGAATTGAAATGACAACATGGGATAATGTCAAGGTTCACATCATGGCATGAAAGACAACAATATTTTAAATTCATTAAATACTTAATGACTTGGCATAAATACAAATTAATAATAATCATTCTAATCATACTTTAATAAAGTGGTAGTTAAGTGCACTTATCTTAATTTTCATTTGGAATGATTATTGTGCATGCTTATTGAATTGTGCCTTGGCTACATGCAACCTTGATTATTATGCTCTAGATTCCGCTAAGATGTTTCATACATGCATTGGATTTATATTGGCTACTCCTTACTACAATCAGTTAACTCCCGGAGAGGGAACACTAATTTGTTGGGGTACCAACTATCTTTTCATCTTTCACACGTAAAGATATCTACGATATTATTCATGTAATCATGAGAATTATCATAAAATAAATAAAAATAGGGGTTTTCTACATGATACTCCAAGTGGAACTTCAATCATTACATGCTCTCATTGTGATGGAGATCATACACTCTTACAACCATCTAACATCAAAACCATGTAAAAATAAATTCTAAGAAAATAAAATGTTAGCAAAGTACTACCGATCACCTTGAGGGCCAATCATAACACTTTTATTTGTCTTTGGAATAGTTAGCAAGATGAATATACTAATGCCATCTAAATTTCTCAATCCTCCGAAATATCCGAAGATGAACCAGCAGGCTTAACTTATGATTTTAACCTCGATGTCCTTATTTCCATCATGATTTTTCCTCCTCTAAACTGTTGCATGAAGGTACTTATGTCAGTTGGCTTCTTGTACAACCTCAACCTATGGCCATTTACCAATAACTTTAACATTATAGGGTCTATAGTGGTGAGTTTTACAACTCCATTATGAAAGAGTTTTTCAATCTCATAGGGGCCTAACCACCTTGTCCTAATTTTTCCCATATGGTCCTTATACTTGGATTCAAACAAGAGTGCCCAGTCACCCTCTTGAAACTACCTTGTCTTGATGTACCTGTCATGCCATTTGATTCTTTTCTTCTGCACTACCTCTGTATTATGCACATCATGTCTTCTCATTTCATCTAACTCATTGAGTTAGAGAATCCTTTTCCTTTGATCTTAAAATAAATCTATACCTATTTCAAGTGTTGTTCTTAGTGTTTTGTGCTCAAATTCAATTGGAAAAAATAGTCTTACCATACAAGAGTTCAAATGGTGTGAAGTCAGTTGTTGTCTTCCACATTGTGTTGAATGCCCAGACTACCTCTAGAATTATGTTTTCCCAATCCTTTTTGTGAAGTGTAATGGTATTTGTTAAGATATCCTCTATCTCTTTGTTTGTTACCTCTACTTAGACATTAGATTTTGGATGGTACGGTGTATACTTCCTATTCCTAATTTCATACTCAGCTATATTAGATATTACATGAGCAGTAAAGTGTGTACCTTGATCAATGACAATATCCCTTGGAACTCCATATCTGGTGAAGATATGATCATAGAGAAACTTGGATACTTTCTCAATTTTCTAACTTAGAAGTGCCTTCACCTCTATCCACTTAGTTAGATAATATGTGCATACCAAGATGTAATCCTTCTTTGAGATTTAGGATCTATGGTGCCAAAAAAGTCCAAGCCCCATTTTTCAAAAGGCTATAAGACCAACTGAGGCTGCAGTGGCATTTCATCAGATCTAGTAGGCTTGCCCATTCTTTGACACTTATCACATCTCCTGGTGTAAAGTGATGCATATTTATGAAGTGTTTTCCAATAATAACCAATTTTTAACACCTTATGCACTATTATTTTTGCATTAAAATGTCCTCCAAAAGGTTCACTATGGCAGGATCTGAGGACATCATATATTTCCTCATCATTATACATCTTCTCATGACATGATCTTTCCCTGTATGAAATATAAATCCATCTATCCAAGAAAAATACACACTCTTTTCAACTATATATTTCTTCTTAGAGTATAAGTAGTGTGGAGGTATTTTACCTGAAACTAGATAGTTGGCTATGTCTGTATACTAAGGTGTTTTTGTAGAGATAGAAAATAAGTGCTCATCTAGAAAAGAGTCATTAAATACCTATTATTCATCATTATTTTCCATTATTGAAAGGAAATTTTCTACCACATTGTCCTTTCTAGGGTTATCCAATATTGTGACATCAAACTCTTGTAGAAGGAGCAACCATTTTATGATTTTGCTACTTACTACTGGTTTTTTTATCAAATATTTTATTGTAGTATGTTAGTGTGAATGAACACTAGATAACATGTGATGTAGTGTCTGAATTTATTGATAGCATACACAATGTCAAGAAATCCTTCTATGTTACTATATAGTTTAGTTCAACATGGTGCAAGTTTTTGCTAACATAATAAATTGCATAGTTCATAAATCCATCCTTTTGTCCTAAGACAACTCCAATGGCATGGTTTGATGCATCAGTGTGGATGTGGAAAGGTAGGTTCCAATCAAGTCCTCTTAATACAGGAGCAATAGTTAACATTTTCTTCAAATTTTGAAATGTAGTCTCACATTTTTCAGTCCACTCAAAGGCAACATCCTTTCCTAATAATACAAATAATGGCACTGCAATCTTGCTGAAATATTGTATGAATATCCTATAATAACCAACATGGCCTAGAAAAATCCTAACATACTTTTGTTTCTTTAGTGTTGGTAGGTTAATTATAACGATACCTTGGCTGGATCAACTTGAATTCCATCAGAAGAAAGATAATGTCCCAAAACTATACCTTCAAACATCATCATGTAGAATTTTTCATTGCTTAAGGAAAAATTGTGCTCCTTGCATCTCTTCAAAAAATTTCCATATTTTTCATAGCTTCTTCAAAATTGCTTCCATGTACTATGAAATCATCTATGTATACCTCTATGGATTCATTTTTTAGAACTAAAATTATGCTCAAGACTACCCTTTGGATGTAGCAGGTGCATTAAACAATCTAAATGGAAGAATTAAATATGCAAACGTTCCCCATAGGCATGTGAAGATAGTTTTATCTTGGTCCTCTGGTGCAATTTGAATTTTATTATAACCACTATATCCATCAAGAAAAGAGAAATAATTCTTATCAATTGAAGTATAGTGTACCCGATCAATGAAAGGTAGTGGAAAATGCTCTTTCTTTATTTCCGCATTCAATACTCTATAATCTACACATGTCCTCCATTTTGCATTCTTCTCTGGCACAATGAAAAGGGGTGATACCCACTTATTGTTTTATATTGGGTATATAAATACAACATCCAATAACTTCTTTAATTATCATTTTATAATCTCCCTTCCTGATGGATTCATTATTCTTTATGGCTGTTTGATTGGTTTACAACTATCTTTGATATAAATATTTTGTGTGTAGAGCCTAGGATGAATTCCATACATGTCACCATAATCCCATGTAAATTATGTTATATGTTTTTGTAGAAGGGGAATAAAAAATTGCTCTTTCTACATGCTTAGCATATTGTTTACATTAAGTGGCCTTTATGAAGTTATTTCCACTTGCTTGGAGAGATCAATCATCGAATGTACATTTTTTCTCACATAATTCATTATGAAATCACGGGGAAGAATTTTATGAAGAATACAATTCTTACCTAGATTATCCATGGTGCTTTTTTATAGTAGAACTTGGTTCAAGGGGAAATTTAAACACCTTAATTTTTCATCCACTTATTTGTTTCTTCCATAGTTATTTTGCAAGACATTAGAGATAACTAATTCTTCTTCTTATTCTTCAATTGTATAATAGTTCTCAAACATCATGGGATATTGCACAAAGTTATGGTTTGATTTTCATCATTCAACGATTGAGAAGGAGGATGTAGTATCATATTTTTAGTACCACTTCCATTAGAAATAATCATGTTGTTAGACCTGAAACCTATGAATGCATCAATAGTGGCCAACCAAGGCCTTCCTAGGATGATAGGATATCCTCATAAAATTTCCTTGGGTTATAGAAAAATAAATTCATCAGGGTATTCCCAAGAGTCTACCACCGAACTATGTCCTCAAGGAACTATGTCGTCAAGGACTCCTTCAAGTCTCACTTTTGATCTATCTGTAAGTTGTAAGACTATAGCTATTGGAATTAGTCCTTCCAATTTCAGATCATCCATAATTTTATTGTTCATGATGTTAATGGCTTCCCCCAAGTCAATCAAAGTATTCTTTATTGTTGTGTCATTAATTGTAATGTTTACCAAAGGACATTCTTGAATCTATGTACTTGGGTAAAACTAAATTTCCAAGCATAATATCAGCTAGTTGTCTAATAACTTGAATAATGGATGGATCCTTTCTCTTTCTACCTAGTTTTTTAATGCATAGATCCTTAACCAACTTTTTGTAGATGGGAAAATCCTTGATGGATTGAATAAGTGGAATTTTGACACAAATATCCCTCAACTGGTTGACAAAATAAATAAAAAATTGATTTGAGGTCGTATTCTTTTCCTGTAATCTCTCGTGAAATAGTGGTTCATTATCTTGCACTTTATTCTTACTGGAACTTTGTTTAGGTTGTTACGAGATCATCTTATAGTGTGTTTTCAATTTGTCATGGATCAATCTGCAACAACCATGGTTCATCTACAATATCTGTAATTGTGGGTCCACTTGGTGGAGGAAGTGCTCTTCTTGAGCAGAGATGAATGTTATTAACATCAACGGAATAGGTAGGGTATTGAGCTGGTTCAGTGGAATAGGTTGGATGAGAAAATTTATTGTTGGGGTTAGGCATTAGTTAATTTGGTAGTAGAGTTGCTTTGGGTTGAGATCCATATTAGGGATTTGGAATCGGAAGTTCTTCTACGAGATAAGGAGGTTGTTGGTAAGATTGTTGGAAATTAGGAGGTGGGTTATTCCATTTTCACCCTCCTCTCCAAGGCTGCTTTCATGAAGAAGGGGGTTGTTGATATTATTTTTGGCCTTATAAATTGGGGTTTTCATTGTTTTTGGTATTGGATAGGGTATGAAGCCTAACCTTACTATGGAGTAGCCCAAGGTGGGGTTTCATATATGAATTACTAGCCCAATTATGAAATTATGGAATAAGCTCTTATGACATACCTCTTTCTATGGGTGGCCATGGTTTTATTTGAGAAACATAGAAGAATTTTACATGCTCTATCTCCAACATCTTGAATTCAAGTGAAGGATCCATTTCTTGTGCAATGTTGGCCAATCCTCTTCATCTACAGTCAACTTTCTTCCTTCTTTATGCGTGACATAAATTTATAAGTGTTTCCTCTACATTTTCTCTTCTTTTCTTGGCATGGAAGACATACGGTTGAGTGGCCATGTCATTGAAAATATCTTGCTTCATGTTATTAAACATGTTAACAATTTGTGACTAGGATATGTCCCCAATTGCTTTGGTAACTGATCCACCCCTTGATCTTACATTTCTTATTCTCTTCATAGTGGTTCTGGAGTAATTCCTATAGGATTCACAAATCTCATCAAAGGTACCCTTTGAAATTTCTCTAGTTCCTATAGTTGTATATATCTTCCCCCTTGGGTAGATATGGGAAAAAAAGAAGAATATGAAGGGCACACGACATAAGGTGTCGACATGAAGAAATTTATTCCTTGGCGCAGGTAAAGGGTGCACGACATAAGGTGTCAACATGAAGAAATTCACACCTTGGCATAGGTAAAGGGTACATGACATAAGGTGTCAACATGAAGAAATTTGCGCCTTGGTGCAGGTAAAGGGCGCACGACATAAGGTGTCGACATGAAGAAATTCATGCCTTGGCGTAGGTAAAGGGTGCACAACATAAGGTGTCGACATGAAGAAATTCATGCCTTAGCGTAGGTAAAGGGTGCACGACATAAGGTGTCAACATGAAGAAATTCACACCTTGGAACAAATAAGAGTATTTCGACATAAGGATGGATGCATCGTGGTGCATCTTCAGGAGGCACAACATTTTGAGCGCTGACAAGAAGCGCACTCTACCGACCTGCATATTCAAATGGCCATAACTTTTCATAGGGAGCTCAGATTCATGCAAGGTTGGACTTTTCAGAAATCTTACGAGGTCCTCTATCCAACTATGAATAGATATCTTTAATTGGGTGAGAAAAAATTCTTAAAAATGCAAAATATAGTTCGCCACTTTTTGGGTTTGCTAGGGTTCTCACCTACCACCATAATGAGATAAATTAAATGTAACCTAGAGGTGGTTGGGGTAGATTTGGATTTCCTCTCTTTCCTCTCTCATTCTTCCTATAAATTGTAAGGAGGGGCTTCTTTCTAAAGGTTAGACATTCTTGTTTTTCCCTCCCTTCTTCTCTTTGGCAGTGAATTTGTGGAGTTCAAACCTCCCATCTAAAACTCGTAATGCAACTTTTCCTATTGGCATTTTGTAGTGTATCAGTATCAATCTTTGGAGAAAATAATGCATGTCTCAGGATGATTCTCAACCCTCTCTCGTATTTCATTTGCATCCTCCCGATCTTTCACTACAAATTTGATTATCTATGCATGATCTTGCATTGCATTTTAATGGTTTGTGTTTATTGGCAAGACAGGTGTTCTTCATTCCTCGATGCATCACCTTTGTTAGTTTAGGTTTATTTTTATGCATCTTCTTACCCTTATCTCCTTGGCAAGTTAGATTAGGTTTTTGAGTAAACCCTCTACATTTTTATGTGTGCATCTGAATAGAGGAATAGGAACCGCCTTCATCCGGAGAGCTTTTCCGATTTTGCAAGGTCCCACACTTGGGAAAAGCTCCATGTTATGCAATCACACTGAGAGTCTCAACCCATCGAGTTGTAGACATTCAGGGTGTTGTGATTCGCCATCAATATTTTTGGCATGCTTGGTGGGACAAGAGGTCATTCCACAAGATTTGAAGGAATTTTCAAGAAATTTGGACTAAAAATTGCAGGTTTTACAATTTCAGATTTTTCACCTTCCAGGCTGAACTTTGAAATCAATTTTCAAGGGCTTAACTTGCTCAAAACAAGTCAAAATTTCACCAGTTGATAGATCGGGGATAATCTTCAAAAGGGTATTCTTATATTTTTGAGATTTTGACTTTCAAAATTTCATGGTTTTTTAGTATTTCAGGTTTTCCTAGGTGTTGAGCATGTCCCAAGTTCCGACACGGTGTATTTCAGGTTTTGTAAGTTGCCTTACATGACCTAAGTTTTTCCTATACCTTTTGGGGATTAGTAGCTACACAACAAAACCCGATAACCGAATTGAAGAACTATATCTTCTGGGTCCTTCAAGCTTTAAATTCTATTTTTTAATATTGTCAGGTTTGGTGTGTAACTTGGTAGAATCTAGCCTTTTGAGGCTCATTATCTAACACATCTGGTGACTCCAAAGGGGATAGAATTTAGTGGTTTAGCAACAATAGTTTCCCAGGTGCATGAGAAGAATTCAACCAGGTCTGATACTCAAGAAGAGGGGTTATTTTTCCACTTACAACTATCACCAGGCAGAGGAAGGAGAGGAAGAGGACCACAAAGATCACCATCTCCACCTAACTAGACTTTGTCTACACCTCCACCTGGTAGACCTTTTCTCGCATCAACCAAGAGTTCTTAGGCCAATCATAATGGCACATCTACCACCGAATCCCTTTGTCAATTTCACTGGCAGCAGCCCACTTTCCCTCAATGCACAAAATCTAGTTCCAATTGCAGCATTGAAGAACATTCCATTTTTCACTGGAGAAAATCATACCACTCCTGTGATCATGTCAAAGACATCGCTAACATTTGTGTAATCCATGAGATAAATGAAATGGATGTTGTTGTCAAATTACTTGGCATCTTCATTCAAAGGGAAGGCATTGCAATGGTTTAGGAGCCTTGGAGCTAGTTCTATCCAAAATTGGAATCAGTTATGCATAGTTCTCCATGAGCAGTTTGGAGAAAAGGGAGACAATTTGTCTCTACTAGAACAATTGACAACTATCAAGAGAGCTCCCAATGAGCAACTGACTGACTTCAACTTCAGATTTCAAAGGTCTTGGGATAGAATTCCAGTGGCCGTTAGGCCAACAGCTGAAGGTGATTTTCTATACTATCTTAAGGCTTTGAATTCTGATATTTCTATGTTAATTCAATCTATGGGAGGCACAACCTTACCTGCTGCTTATAGCATTGCCATTAGGGCTGAAAACTATCTTATTCAAGCTAGTAAGTTGGCTCCTAGGCCTCCCATGCCCTTGTATCCAAACTTAGAAAATCCAAGCACTAGTCAAACACCCACTTTGGCTCCTATTCCCACTCCTAGAAATCAAAGTTCAAATGAAACTTCTACTTCATCCTCTAGTGCTTCAAATGAACTCCAAGAGGTCATGAAACAATTGCAAAATTTGGGAAATGAGCTGTTACACTCAAAGAGGCAAAGCAGCCCAAAGGCTTTAGACCTTCTTATCAGCCTCAAGCTCAACCTAATAGGCCACCATACCAGCCCAATAGGCCACCCAATCCAACTACAAATCAAAGCCAAGTAAGGCCTCCCACCAATAGACCATTTCAGCCCTATAACCCCAATGTTGCATCTACTTCTAAAGCATTAGTGCCAATGCAAAACAACATAGCTCAAGAGTATGATTGGTGTTTCCCATGTAATGAACCTCACAACCAATCTATGTGCTTCAATGGTGCTTTGAACCAAGCCTTGATGGTGACAACTACTAGCATAGAGGGTGAAGTGAGTCAAGAAACAAATCAGCAACAAGGGACATCTCAACAAAACACAACTCCAAATGATACCACACTTGTGAATTGGCAAGATGAGGATTTTTGTGGCATGAATCAAACAATTTCTCAAAGTGTAGCAGCTAACACAAGATCAAAGAAGAGGAATATTGGTGAAGGGCATTCATTGGCTCCAAGTGATCTACAACCTTCCATCACTCCACAAGGTGTTGGTAAGCAAAATACAGCTCCAAACACGCAAGGACAGCCCAAACCACCTTCTAAACCAACTCAAATGCCAATTGTTGCTGCCCATGCACAAGAAAGGAATGTGTAGCCTAAAGGACAACAAAGAGATCTTTCATCCCCATTTAGCATCATTGATCAAATGAAGAAGACAAATGTGAATATATCAATGTGGGAATCTTTATCCATCCCAAGCCAAAGAGATCTTCTACAAGCTGCCATGAAGAATTGGTCAACTTCAACCAAAGTGTCCATATGCAAGAGAATGTCCTCACAAATGCTGCTCAGCCTGAAGGGAATCATGGAGGACAACAAGGTAAAGTTTTGAAACCCCCTCCATTCTATGTTTCATTAATCATTGGGGATAAACTAGTACACAATTGCATGATTGATTCTGGGGCAAGTAGTTCTGTCATGCCCAAGCAAATAGCTGATCAGCTGGGTCTCCAATATGAAGTCATATCAAAGGGGTAGTGTAATTGGATGGGACAAAGCAATGGTGGGAGTGATTAAAGGTTTGAATCTTACCTTGCATACATGCCCCAACGTTACCATTTTGCAAGATGTGTCAGTGATAGATTTGCCACCACTCTTTTGCCCTATGCTTATCAAGGGATTTCATAGCCAAAATTGAGGCTACTTATCTGCTAACTGGTCACACATGTTGTTCAGAACAAGATATGGTACTAAGGTCACAATCAGATCCGAACCAATTGCAAACTTTCATATTGAGCCTCATACTCCAAGCCAAATCAATGCCAACTGTTCAACATTTGATCAAGAAGATTATCCAAGCACAGATGAAGCTGACACCAAAGTTGGAAGCATCCCAGATTTGACTCTTGATGAATGGGCAAGCAAGGTACATGCTTTTGATCCCTACCAAGAAGTAGAAGAATCTGAGCTAGGAGTCTATTACATACATGAAGAAAACCAGCCTATTCCTAGCATCACCAAACCAGACCATAAGGATGACAATGAGGTATGGTAGTTATTTTTCGATGGATCAAGGAGTAGGCAAGGTGCAGGAGGAGGAGTTATGCTTGTTTCACCTCAAGGCATCAAATATTATTCAGCTTTCCGTTTCTAGTTTTCCTGTTCAAACAACACAACTGAATATGAGGCCTTGATTCATGGACTTCATTAGGCTAGGAAAAAGGGCATAAAGAACTTGCAGGTGTTCGGGATAGCGAGCTAATCATCAACCAAGTCAGGGGACAACATGCTACAAAGAATGACCTACTGAAGAACTACAAGAATAGGGTATGGGACCTCAGTTGAGGATTTCAAAGCTTTCAACATCGTGTCCATACCTAGGAAGAAAAATGAAGCCGCAGATAGGCTCGCAACAGTTGGAGCAACATTTGATGTGGTTGACAACATCAAAAGGGAAAAACACAACCACATATCCATGTGATTGTGAGGCCAGCAGTTCCAGATAATAACACAAGTCGGGCAGTGTTTGAGAACGATCAACAGATCGTCAATTTTTACAAGAAGAGGCTGAATTCTCTACTAGGAATCAGATGACTAGAGCAGCAAAGATGGGGATCAAGTAGTGCAAATCATGACAAACAAGCTTCCTAAGGGTTTAGTAACATTGGAGTCTATCTTCAACCCTAACGACCAATTCCGTAAGGAAAAGGCTAACATACAGGTCAAGAGAGAAGATTCAGAGCCAATTCTCAGTTGGGGAAGGCAAAACACTTCAAATTGGTAAAGTGGCCACTGAGCAGAGAAATCAGATTTCATACAACTTTGCCAAGAATTTCCAGATGTCTTCGCTTGGAGCTATGAAGACTTGAGAGGATTCAATCCGAAGTTGGCACAACATACCATAGAATTGGATCTAGATGCTAAGCCCATCAGGCAGAAGCAGAGACCAGTTAACCCTCACATTGAGCCTCTAATGAAGAAAGAGCTAAATAAGCTAATAGAGGCAAGCATTATATTCTTGATCAAGCACTCAAGCTGGGTTGCAAACTTGGTTCCGGTCAAGAAGAAGAGCGGAGAAATCAGGTTGTGTGTGGACTTCAAGACCTCAACAGGGCATCTCTCAAAGACCATTACCCACTTCCTTCAATGGAACAAATATTGCAAGTGGTGTCCGGTTCGGAGAGATTCTCTCTCCTAGATGGCTACTTAGGGTATAATCAGATAATGGTGAAAGAAGATGACCAGTTTCAAGATGGATTTCACCACCAAATGGGGCACCTATGCCTATAAGAAGATGCCATTTGGGCTATCAAATGCTGGAGCCACTTTCCAAAGGGCAATGGATATGGCATTCAAGGGGTTGATCAATAAAATAGTTCTGATATATCTTGATGACATCACTGTATTCTCCAAAAATGTAGCATCACCTCTTTCATTTGAGGTAGGTATTTCAGAGGTGTAGAAGATTTGGGGTATCATTAAATCCCAAAAAATGCATATTCTTGGCTCACGAGGGAAAACTTCTAGGCCATATTGTTTCAAAGGAGGGGTTGATGATTGACCCAGAAAGAGTTGAAGCAATTCGAGCATTGCCATTGCCAAGTCACAAGAAGGCTCTTCAAAGCTTCTTGGGAAGGATCAATTTTGTCCACAGGTTTGTTCCAAACTTTGCAGCTCTCGTAAAGCCAATAACACTGATGTTGAAAAAGAGCATGACATTTAAGTGGACATCTGAAGGCAAGGCAAGTTTTGAGGCAATAAAAGAGGCTATATCTCAAGCTCCGACTCTCATCAATCCAGACTTCTCCAAGGATTTCATGTTATATGCCTTTGGTGGTGGAGACACAATTTCTGCAATCCTAGTACAAAGAAAACAAAGAAGGATTAGAACAACCAGTTGCTTTCTTCAGTCAAGGCTTAGAGGAATACGAAAATAGGTACTCTTTCATTGAAAAGCATGTCCTTGTAGTGATCAGAGCTTAAAGAAATTCAAGCACCTAGTCTCAAACAACAAGATCCAATTGTTGGTCTCTCATGCGGGAGTCAAGGACTTCCTTCTAAACAAGGATTTGAATGAGAAATGTGTAGGATGGATAACCCGTGTCATGGAATATGACATCGAGATCAAGGTCACAAAACTAGTACGTGGAAAAGGACTATGTGAACAACTAGCTTTGAGTCGAAAGTTGAAGCAGGTGATGAAAAAGAGACTGTCTTGGTACTACAGATGGTCAAGAATAGAAAATGATGATGTGCCCACTCCTTGTTGGACTCAAAATATGATACACTTCCTACAGTAGGCCTATGCCCTCTAGAAATGAGCAAAGCAAAGAGGAGATACTTCATATTACAAGCCATTCCATATGTGCTTGTTGATGGTGTTTTGTTTAAGAAAGACATCAATGGAGTTCTATTGAGGTGCATTGGGACAGGTCAAATTGAGAGGGTGTTACGAGATTTTCACGATGGAGATTCTGAGGACATTTTTCCCCATGAGTAATAGCTCTCAAGATAATGAAGGCAGGGTATTATTGGCCCATGGTGTTCAATGACTGCTATACATGGATAAGAAAGTGCAAGAAATGTGCACTCTTCATGGGAAAAGAAAGACTAGCAATGACTTCCATTGCACCCAATTTTGGTTGACCAACCATTTATGCAATGGGATTGACTTCATCGGGGTCATCAACCCAAACTCAAGCCAAGGCCACAAGTGGATTCTCATGGCAATGGACTATTTCACCAAGTGGACCAAAGCAGAGCTCAAAGAAGCAAATGAGTCTAACATACTAGACTTTTATGAAGGAATAATGTGACCAGTTCGGTGTGCCGCCACTATCATATCAGACAATGCATTATCATTCATAGGTTCCAAGATTACAGAATGGGCTATCAAGAATGGAATCTATTTGAGCACCTCTTCAAATTATTACCCACAGGGTAATGGATAGCAGAGTCCACGAACAAGAATTTGCTAAGAATCATCAGAAGGACTCTGGATGAAAACCAAAGGACATGGCATACCAAGCTAAAATCAGCATTATGGGCTGACAGATAATGCCAAAGAGATCTACAGGTAATTCTCCCTACAAGTTGGTCTATGGGAAAGAGGCAGTATTTCCTATATCATTAGAATTACTAGCATTGGAGCTCATGAAGCAGTTGGAGTTGTCTGAGTTCGAACCAATGGAGGCCAGGTATGCAGAGTTGATGGAATTGGAAGAAATAAGAGAACATGCAGTTTTGATGATTGAAAAGGATCAAGCCTTAGTAAAAAGATGGTTTGATAAGAAGGCAAGAGCAAGGACCTTCCAGGAAGGGGACCTAGTTCTAAATGGGATGCAGATCGGGAAAAACCAGGAAGGCATTCCAAGTTTGATGCCATTTGGAGTGGCCCCTACATGGTCATGGGATGTAAAAGTAGTAATGCCTTCCAATTGTCTACATTGATGGAGAAGAACTCCCGATTCCGGTTAACGGAATCTATCTTAAACATTGCTACTAAAGGAAAAGGTTTACCCTTGTAAATATTAGCCTAGATTTCAATTCCTCTAAGTGCATATGCACATTGTCATGTTGTAGTTAGGTTTAAGTTTCCCTAAGTGCTCCGACACAGGTTTTGTTGCTCTCAGGTTGAATTTCTGCAGTTCATCATGCTCTCGAAGAAGGAGTTGCGGTATCGTGCTCCTGGATCGTAGATCAAGTTGGTTTCAGGTTATTACTTATGACTCCATGCCCAATGGATTGCTAAAAGGCCACTGATCTTCTACCTAATAGGCAGGTGACCCCACCCCGAGTCACCAAATTGTTGTATATATCTTCCCCCTTGGGTAGATATGGGAAAACAAAAGAATAAAGAAAGGGCACATGACATAAGGTGTTGACATGAAGAAATTCACGCCTTGAGCTAGTAAAGAGTGCACGACATAAGGTGTCGACATGAAGAAATTCTTGCCTTGGTATAGGTAAAGGGCGCACAACATAAGGTGTCGACATGAAGAAATTCACGCCTTGGCGTAGGTAAAGGGCACATGACATAAGGTGTCGACATGAAGAAATTCATGCCTTAAGCGCAGTAAAGGGTGCATGACATAAGGTGTTGACATGAAGAAATTCACACCTTGCAGCAGTAAAGGGTGCATGACATAAGTTTCGACATGAAGAAATTCGTGCCTTGGCATGGTAAAGGGCGCATGACATAAGGTGTCAACATGAAAAATTCCTTCAAGCCTTGCAGGTAAGTAAAGGGTGCATGACATAAGGTTTCGACATGAAGAAATTTGTGCCTTGGCATAGGTAAAGGGCACATGACATAAGGTGTCAACATGAAGAAATTCATGCCTCAAGGCGCAGTAAAGGGAACACGACATAAGGTGTCAATATGAAGAAATTCGCGCCTCAGCGCGCAGTAAAGGGCACACGACATAAGGTGTCGACATGAAGAAATTTACACCTTGGCGCAGTAAAGGGTACATGACATAAGGTGTCGACATGAAGAAATTAACACCTTGGCACAGTAAAGGGCACATGACATAAGGTGTCGACATGAAGAAATTCGTGCCTTGGCGTAGGTAAAGGGCGCACGACATAAGGTGTCGACATGAAGAAATTCGCACCTTGGCGCAGGTAAAGGGTGCATGACATAAGGTGTCAACATGAAGAAATTCACACCTTGGTGCAAATAAGAGTATGTCAACATAAGGATGGATGCACCAGGGCATCTTCAGGAGGTGCAACATTTTGAGCGCTAACAGGAAGCAGACCCTGACCCAGATATTCAAATGGCCATAACTTTTCATAGGGAGCTCGGATTCATGCAAGGTTTGACTTTTCAGAAAGATTATGAGGTCCTCTATCTAAATATGACTAGATATATTTAATTGGGTGAGAAAAAAATCTTAAAAATGAAAAATACAGTTCGCCACTTTTTGGGTTTTCTAGGGTTCTCACCTACCGCCATAATGAGATAAATTAAATGTAACCTAGAGGTGGTTGGGGTAGATTTGGATTTCCTCTCTCTTCCCTCTCTCATTCTTCCTATAAATTTTAAGGAGGGGATTATTTATAAAGGTTGGACATTCTTGTTTTGCCCCTCCCTTCTTCTCTTTGTCAGGTGAATTTGTGGAGTTCAAACCTCCCATCTAAAACTATAATGCAACTTTGCATATTGGCATTTTGTAGTGTATTGTATCAATCTTTGGAGCAAATAATGCATACCTGTGGATGATTCTCAACCCTCTCTGTATTCATTTTCATCCTCCTAATATTTCACTACAAATTTGGTTATCTGTGCATGATCTTGCATTGCATTTTAATGGTTTGTGTTTATTGGCAAGACAAGTGTTCTTCACTCCTCGCATCACTTTTGTTAGTTTAGGTTTATTTTTATGCATCTTCTTACCTTATCTCCTTGGCAAGTTAGATTAGGTTTTAGAGTAAACCCTCTACATTTTTATGTGTGCATCTGAATAGAGGAATATGAACTGGCCTTCATCTGGAGAGCTTTTCCAATTTCGCAAGGTTCCACACTTGGGAAAAGCTCCATGTTATGCAATCGCACTGAGAGTCTCAACCCATTGAGTTGCAGACATTCATGGGTGCTGTGATTTTCCATCAACACCTATCGATCTAGAATATCCATATCCTCCTCACCGAGTCCCTTTAATTTTTTTTGAAAGATTTAGGAGGTGGTCTTGTGTGCCTTGTCTTCTAAACACATAAAAAGAATAGTTCTAGATAGTCTTCTAGTGGTTCATCCTCATTTTGTGCCATCTTAAATATTTCATCACCTCCTTTACTACTTGGTCTCGTATTAGTCCCGATACTTAGTGAGAAAATTCTCCTTCATCTCGTGACCAGTGGTAAAAATATCTCTTCCTAAACCCATGAACCATCTCAAGGCTACATCCTTGAGTGCAGTAAAGAAATAAATTTAATTTATTTGCATCTATAGTATAATCATAGATCTTGCGTAGAACCTAAAACTTGAACAAAAATGTGTTTAGGTATTCAATTATGGATCCATGGAAGTTTAGAAGGGCCGATGGAGAAATATTCTTCATATCAGCAGGCTGATCATTATTGGAAATGAGAAAATCAAAGGTAGTTTCCATGTATTGAACATTTTGGTTTACTTGTTCTACCATGTTTGGATGATCGGAGCAACTTCAAAACTTTCATTTGGAAATGGATCTTTTAACAAAAACCTTATATAGAGGAAAGTATATCTTCTTCAAAAGTAGATATAGAAATCATGCTACTTACAAATTGAGTAAAAAACTACCGTGGGCATCTCCTGATGGTGCATGCATCAACTAGCTCAACTCAATCAATAGAAATTAGTGGTGGTTTTCTTGGAGATGGAATTTCCTATACCTAAACCACTTCTAAGAAATGAAAACCTCTCAAAACCTTATAACTTGGTAGTATCCTTGGCAACGACACCAAAATGATGGTGAAAATTAACTTGTAAAAATTAATATGTTGTTCACTATACCACAATCATTTAATCATCAAATCAAGGGATGTAAAATTTCAATAATTCTAGTTCTATATGCATAGTTACAAGGCATTTAAGAGGTATGGAAATACATTTTTGTCACAACAATAATTGAAATAATAATTCTAAAAAAAACTAAACTCGATCCGAAAGTAAATAGCTTCTAAACACTATGACTAAGGAAAAACATGTAAATTCAGAATGCATATAAAGGAATGAATTGTTTGCTAGTCTATCCATGGAATAAAAAAAAGAAACAAAACTATGGAGGGTTCTTGTTAAGTTCTTGAAATTGCGTATTTAATCGATCAATCAGCTTCTTCATGAGTTGTAATAAGTAGTTAGATCTATTGTTGAGTTTTCTTTAGTTTTCATGTTCCAATTTGGAACTGCCTTTTCCATGACACATACAAGCTTGGAGTGTTTACCTTCATGTTCTTATATATATTCATAATGAAATATCCTTCATTGTAGGTGATTTTCTTTGGCTGTGGATGGGTTGCTACAGATAGGTCCTTTGGCTATAGGTGAGTCCCTTTGGCTATGGACGAGTTGTTGTGGATGGGTTATTTTTTACATATAGGTTGCTAAATATAAATTATTACTCACAAAAAGAGTGACATCACACAAATCATCATTCAAACAACTTATTGCAACCATAATAATAAATACATACTCAAAATACCACAAAAATTTAACTAGTAATAACTATATTAATCAATATTATGCCAATAAGTTCAAGTTATAGTGATGATGTTCAACAATATGATAGGGAAATAAAAGGACATAGTCTCAATGGAATAATAAAAATACAGAGGATGATTTGTTCATAAGGGATATTTAATCAATTCATCAAGGGGATTAACGTTGTAGGTAGAAAATTAGATTCCTACACCCATTAACTAGAAAATTCCAACCGAGTTCATTTTAAGACCCCACTCCAAAAAAATATTATAGAATGTGTGGAGAATCTCCAAAATGGACTTTCGAAATGATGATGAATATTTGGAAAAAACTTGTAGAAAAAGTGATTTAGTAGGCCACTTTTCCAATGGGTTTATGCATATGGATGGATGTTGATGACCATCTCTTCATAATGGGACAAAGTATCATTGGATGGTGATTCCCGTTGGACAAAAATCTATAGGGATAGTTGGTTATTTATTTGTTAGATGACCTTCTAACATATGTTGGAAAAATGTCCTAGTATATTTGGCTAGCCATCCCATTATAGATAAATATCCATAATAGTTGGCTAACCATCCCTTATTTGTTGGATGGATCCCATTGATCATCTATCTAATTCCTATGGACTATTTTCCTTTCCCACATTAGATGGGGCTCACCGGAAGATTATTCTGTTTATGTTGGATGACCATCTTATTCATGTTGTACTATATAAAAGGTCGTCCTTTTATAATTAGACAAGTCATGTTGTGTATTCGTCCTATTTGTATTGAAAGATTTTGAGATCTCACCATCCGATACCAATTAGTCAAGGTGAACATACACATGAAGTCCTTAGACATGTGGTTCTTCAAAATTCTCCACTAATTTCTTATTACCACATGTCCAATACCTCGAACCCAAGCCCTATATATACCCTTACGAGGTTCATTTCTTCACTTTTACATAAAATTTTACAAATCTACGATGTTCTCTCGAGCTATCAAATTTTATATCAACCAACATGCACCTACATTATTTCAGTTTCCCTTCCCTCTCTTACAACATTATAGCATATCCAAAGCTTTCAATAATAGTTAGCACCATAGTTACTCTAGCCTCCAAATTCTAGTATAAAAACATCATGTTCCCTTAGATTACAACACTGATAAAACTCAAAGACACACCTAAGGAATGGATGAAAAAATCACAATTCATGGGGCTTGTCCACATGCCCCAATTCAAACAGATAATAACGTCCTCGATTACATGATCAATTGTTACATCTAGGTAGATAGAAAATTTTCCATTCCCACGATGGATTGTATATTTTCTTTGATCATAGAGGCCACATACGTCTATCGATTAACCAAATTACCTTTCCAAAACTAGATGCCCACAACTACAAAAGTAGTCCTAACTCGATGAAGATTTTTTTTTGGAGTCTTATTTCAATGCGTAGGTTGATAAGTTCAATTTTATTTTCAATTGTTTATTTTCTTAATATTACTTAACTACCCAAGCATCTAAATTTTCTTATATCTTGTTGTAGCTACAATTAATCATTCCAAAAGAGGCCTTATTATACAAGGTATTACAAACAAATTCTTTCATGTAGTGATATCACTATTTCAAGCTAAGATTGTGTTGTAGGGAAGATCCATGAACATTTCAGTTTTGGCAGCTTTAGTATATATTGCGCATACTGGTAGGGAAACAATTCGATTGGTGCACATATTTGTCCAATTGAATAAAAATAGATGTCAATAATTCCCTTGCTAGTATGAATGCATCTGATAAATCCAAGACTGTGTTTTCTTCTTCTAATTATCTACTTGCTTTCTATCATGAAGCTTTCCACTAATTGCAAAACAGATAAATTTTGACTGTAATAAATGAAAAAATGATTGGTCTCTCACTTGAAGAACAACATGTAACAATTAATTTTAACATTATAATGATTAATTATTTTTGAATGCAATAATAATAGTAATTTTATCTTTTGCAGAGAAGAATTATAGCTGGAATATCTCATAAGGAGGCTATTGCTCAGGGTAAAGCCCCTTGAGAGGTATCAGTGATTCTAATATGGATTTAGTAGAATCAACCCCGCTTTGATTTCCTCATCAAAAATACCTAGGGGTTGATAGCTCCACCACTCCTACCACCTATCCCATCACAATTTTCTATAGGTATAAATATTACTATTTATAATTAAGCTACTAGGAGGAACCATAAACAAGCTATCTGTTCTATAAGTGGTACAATATTTTAATATTTATACATTTTTTATTTTCAAAAAGTTTTGAGTTTGACAATCTAGATCAAACTCATTCTCAGTGTCAAGGTCGAATGGTCACATCTCCGAGCATGCAAGGTAATGTATAATGTTTAACATCTTTTGTTTACTTGCAAATATTTTATTTAGTATTTACAAGGGTATAATGATTTTTTTAATACTTATAGTTTGCTTCTTGCAGTTAATAGACCTTCACAGTAGATTCAAATATGACTCCGATACCACCGACGTGTATTATACAAACAACAAGAAAATTTACAGAAAGAATATAAGGTTTCCTTTCGAATATGTAGGAACAATTCATCTAGTAACCTTAAAATTTCCAGGTTTTTCACTAGGTGGTGTCTTCAGTACAATGGGCACCCAAATTTTGAACTAGATCAAGCTCGACGATGAGATTTTTGGATTTGATAGTGGTGACAAAAATAAGGGTAAATATTTATAGATACATGGTATGATACAATCTACTCCACCTCCTCAACCACAAGCACAACAAGATGTCTATGAAATAAGATAATCTCCTCCTCCACCAAGTAAAAATCCACTCACAGATGATTAGAAGACAATTTTTTTCCTTCAAAAATATGATATCAGATAGTATGGGGGCCAAAATTCAAGTTGTTATGTATGATGTGGAATTGTGCACACTTGGGAGAGAAGGGCCAAAATTTTAATCAAATAAATAAATACCTGATACCATAATCATGTTAAAAGAAACTCATTGTTCACTTCCATAGAGAGTCAACCAACAAGTCTTAACATTTTGCCAAACAAATCTCAATCGGCCATAATTTTGTATATAATGATTATGATGATGATATTTTAGATATAATGTTAAATAGGTTGGAGAATCTTAATGTTGAAGCCCGAGAATACTACAAAAATGGGAAAGAGACAAAATTAATGTTTTAATTACAAATGCAGAAAAAGAGAAATCTATGGTAGGTCATGTTTTACATGTAAAATCATGATATTATGAGCATTGAAATAAATTATTTAGACTTATCTTATAGACTTGTACATTTATGTTTATGTTTTTCTAGACAAATATGAAAATTTAAATAAAGAAGTAGCTGTATTTAATGCACATTTGAAGAATTTACACAAAATATTGAATGCATTTATACAATTGAAGTAATTTTTTTATTATTAAATAAACAAAATAATACATTGAAAAGGATAATCAAGGAGCATAAGATGGATCCAGATATCTTACTGAAAGAAAAGACATATGTTGATCCATCACTTTTTTCATCAAGAGATGTTGTGAGGGAGGAGAAAAATATTCTTCAAAATATCAATAGTGTAGCATAGAATTTACAAGCATAAGGAATTTTAGTAGAGAGTACTATACAAACTGAGAAAACTCCGCCTCTTGTGCAATAATTAGTTTGCGTCTCTGTTCTTTGAAAATTTTCATAATTAGATAATCAAGATGCCTCGGGGATGTGGTCTATGAATTTTTATGGATCTTGTTCCAAGAAAGGCTCTAAGATATAAATTATCTTAACTAATCCAAAGGAAAAACCATATTTAACCTCTTACAAACTACAATTCCCTTGCACTAACAACTTAGCCGAGTATGATGCTTTAATATTAGGATTGTAATTTTCCATCAAACATAAGATGAAATAGATAAAGGTTTTTAGGGACTCAAAAGTTATATTCAACCAAGTTATGAAAAAGTATCAATAAAAATAGTCATATCTTAAGAGGTACAAACATAGAGTCTAGAATCTTATTGAATATTCTCGATGCATTTAACATCCTATCGATTTCCAGAAAACAAAATTAGGAATTTGATGTTTTGGGTAATTTTTTTATTCTCTCATACTATTCTAAGACATGAGGAAGGAAAGGATGTTAGTGGAAATGGTTCATGTTCCCTTAATTTTAGACAAAATAGACCATTTCGTATTAAATGATAACCATCAAATTATTCGGCTTTCTAAACAAATTGTAACCTTTTTTGAATCTCAAATCACTGATGAAAAGATATGAATAACTTAACTAAAGATGACATCATAAACCTTAAAGAGAACATGATTCCGAAGGGAATTATTTCTATTGAAGGATTGTTTGATCCAAATCAACCAACTCAAAATAATTCTAAATCTAAAGCTAGTGACAAGGATTATACTAAAATAAACCTTGGCACTAAGGAACAACCCAAGTTTGTAAACATAGGATTAACATGTTAAGATAAGGAGAGAAACATTAAAATAATTTTTTTAATGAATTACATAAATTTCAGAGCATGTTCTTATAATGATTTGAATATCTTTGATCTAAGGGTTGTCACCCATACCATATCGCTAATGGAAGATCACAAACTTTTTAGGTAAAGGTAAAGACTAGTAAACCTAGTTTAGAACCTCTAATTTAAAAATAAGTGAAGAAATTTCTTTGAAGAAATTTCTTGCTACTGGGATAATATTTCCCATTATATACTATACTTGGGTGGCTAATATAGTTCCTTTCTCAGTAAAAAAATGGAGAAATAAGGTTATGTGTAGATTTCAAGAATCTAAATAGAGTCTCATAGAAGGATGATTATCCTCTTCCCTCTCTAGATGAAGTCATAAAAATAGTATGCGGATCTGAGATAATGTATTATCTTAATGGTTTTTTAGGATACAATCAGGTGCTAGGAAACAAAGAAGATAAAATGAAAACTAGCTTCACCACCAAGTGGGATACTTTTGCATACAAGAGAATTCCATTCATCCTAATCAATGTTGGGGAAACATTCCAAATGGATATGGATCATGATTTTAAAGGTAGTGATTGTAATGTATCATCATTTATATAGAATATATAACTATGTTCTCTAAAATTGGGTTGAGGCATTTGCATAACATTTTTAAAAGGCATAAAAGATATGACTTCTTTTTATATCCAGTAAAAACATATTCTACATTATAGAAGGTAAGTTACTTAGCCATGTTCTCACAAAAGAAGGTATATCTATTGACCCAGGTAGAGTTAATATCATTTCCAAAGTTGGCCCAATGAATAACAGTAAAGGAATTGAAGTCTTTGTTTCAAAATATCAATTTTGTGAGAAAATTCATTTATGTTTGTTGAAGTTGTCAAGCCATTTAATTCCATGTAAAGAAAGATGCTAAAGTTGAATGGAATAATAATGCTAATAATTATTTAAAATATATCAAAGGAGAAATATCCCAGTGCATGTTATTATCAGTCCCGACTTCACCAAGGACTTCTACTTATATTCATTTCTTCTAAGCATATCATCACGTATGTACTCACTCAAACAATTAGAGACATTGAACATCCAGCTTCATTAATGAATACCAACTTAAAGGATGCAAAAATTAGTTATTCCATTATGGATAAGAAATATTTTACATTAGTCAATGGAATAAATAAATTTAGACATTACATACTCAGAAATAAAGTGCATACAATTGTCACATATCTAACCATTAAGTTTATGCTAGGGCAAAATGAGTCATGCGAGAAAAATATGAAAATGGATGATAAAGTTACAAGAATTTGATTTGGAAATTAAACCTACCAAGAGGGTCAGAGGTCAAGGCTTGGAACAACTCTTGGAAAATGTAGATCCAAGAATATACATAATTCAAGTAGATGAAAAGAACATGCAAAAAGAGGAATGGTATAACCACATTATTCATTATGTATTGCATGTTACATGCCCAAATAAATTAATAAGATAAAAAATAAGAGAATTGAGAATAAAAACATCCCATTTCATGATCATAAAATGAATCTTATATAGAAAAATTATGAAGGTATCTACTTAATATGTGTTTTTAAAGAAGAAGGTTCAAGCATTATGCATAATTTTCATCGAGGCTAGGAAAAGGTCATCCAACAGAAGAAACACTTCTCAAAAGATTCTAAAGGTTGGCCATTATTGGCCACCATATTTAGAGATGCTCATTCTCATGTAAAAATATTCCATTAATGTAAAACCTTTTCCAATAAGGAAATACATATAATTATGCCATTACAACTAGTAGACAAGAGAAGGCCTTTTGCACAATAGGGCCTAGATATCATTGGATTTATTAACCCAAACTATTTTATATGCCAATTTTTTTTTACTAAAGGTCACCGATTAATGTACAAGATGGACTGAACCCACAACTACTAAGAATCACACAACAATTGATGTTGTCCAATTCCTTGAGGAAAACATTATAACCAGGTTTGGCTACCCCTTTTCTCTTATATGTAAGAATGGGAAAGCCTTTTCTTCTATAGAATTCACTAAATGGGCAAATGATAATTGGATAATCATCAAGTTTTCATCAAATTATTATCCCTAAGGAAATGGAGTAGTAGAATCAACAAATGAGATCCTCATCAACGTTATCAAGAAGTTAGTAGATAAAAGGCTAAGGGAATGTCATTCTATGTTAAAATGTGCTCTATGGGCTGATAGAACCAAATATAAAAAAATTAAACGCTTACCCATTATTGTTAGTGTATGGTTAATAATTATTATTCTTAACCACCCTTATACTCGCTAACATTGAATTCAAAAAAGAATGCATGGAAGAAGAAGATAAGGTAAAATTTAGAATCTTAGACATCCTACAAATAGAAGATGCAAGTGATAAAGCATTGAAAAACTTGATTAAACACTAAGACATTCGTAAAATATGGTTTGACAAAAGAGTCAAAGTTAAAATATTCAAGATATATTACCTTGTACTACTATGTGATAAAGCTCACGAAAAGAAATGGAAACATGGAAAGTTCACGCATTATGAAACTCGGGCCCTACGAAATAGAGGAATTACTAGGCTAGAATAGTTTATATTGAAGTATTTACAAGGAAAGGAAATGATGCTCCCAATCAATGGACATTTCCTAAATCATTATTTATTTGTATCTCCATCTCAAATCCAAATGGAATAACTAAACATGGGAGTGGACTAGTTTCCCTTTCTACATTTTCCTATTTTAGTAGATTAGTTTCCCTTCCTTCAGTTTCCTATTTTAATAGACTAGTTTCCCTTTATGCATTTTTCTTTTCTAGTTATTCACTTTGAGTCTAGATTACCTTTCATTTAATATAAAAATAAAAAAATGGGGTTTTTTTTTTTTTTTAAATGAGGTAGTACAACATGAAGGATTTTAAGTAATAGGAAAAAAACTATTTTGGAATTTTTTTTTGAAATCAAAACCCAATATAATTGATTTAAGCTACATTTAGATGATCAAAATGCCTAAAGTACATGGTGAATCCTAAAATGGTTTCACTCATTTTTTAGAATATGAGCTGCACTAAATTATAATATTTTTTTTTCTACTCAATCATAATTGGTATCATAAAGGAATTACCAAACGAGTCTATTTGAAAAAATCCTCAAAACCTACTAAATTGGTTTCTAAACCTCCAAGAAAAGTTCAAAATACATTCAAAAAGGATGAAACCAATAAAATTTCTCTAAAAGGTGAATATGGTAATCTTCACTATGGCTATGTATACCTGATTGGAAGTAGATAAAGGCCATGCAAGGAACCAAAGGAATCATTTTTGGGGCTATGTGCGCCCGATTGGTAGTAGAGGAATGCTCTGTTGAACATAATGATTAAGTTGTCTAGCCAACCCTTAATGTATATGGGTCCATCACTAATATATAGGTTAATATTTAATAATATGAAATATTTATATTTATATTTCTATTATTAAATATGCTAACCTAGGTATATACTTTAAGTTAAATATTTAGTATCATGAAATGGTTATATTTCTAATATTAAATATTATAAACCTAGGTGTATGTGTCAACCATTTTAGGTTGAAAAGGTGGGTCGGAGACATACCCGATCACCTTATATAAAAAGGGCTTTAGGTCCTCATTTGATATATTCGGGAATATATATCGAAGGTGTACAAATCAAGTGATTTGGTTTTACCCTTGGTAAATAGGGTTTCAAAGGAGGAGGTGATCTTATTGTATGTAAAATAAATTTTATGAAGTAAAAATTATTTTTAAAGTGGTTTTTACCCTATTGGGGTTTTCCACTATAAATATTGTGTCACTTGTGTTATTTATTTCCTTTAATTATTTCTTTATTTACTTATGTTATGATGTAATCTTTATTGTAACATTATGTAATATGTAAGTTGATTAAATCCGTATTTATTAGAATCTTCAAATTCTAACATGCTCAAGCATTCCTCTCATTGAGCCATCCCAAATAAAATTTAGAAGATAAAAGAAAACGTGATCAACCAATTCTCAAATGGGTTTAATGTATTGATATGACATCATGTTTTGAGTAGAATAAATATTAATGAGTTCACATCACACACAAACCTCATTTCCCCTTAGTGGTCATTACTTAGTATGTCACTAAGTATTTTGAGTATTTTATTTTTAAAATGCATGCTTGAATTAAAGATACTTAGTTTTGAATCCAAAATCCTCCATAAGTTCTTCCAAAGTTTGGAGATCATGAGTTCAAAATACTTGTTAGTATTTCCCCTTTGAGTCATTATTTTTATTTCATAAAACACATCCACCTCTGAAAATGGTTGCATTTTAAAGGTATATACCCTCTTTGGGTTAAAACAAGTTAGAAGCACTCAAAGATCTACCTTTTTTCTAAGAATATTCTTTGGTTGGGTAACCTTATTTTATAGTTTCTAGTGTTGGAACTAAATTGGATTAAGTATTTGCTTAGTTAAGTATTTAAACACCCACACTTCAAAATATTTGGTACTAGAACTTCCTATGTGCGAGGAATCGCCCTTGGCTATATTTTATTCCTTGTACTCACACTTTAAAATTTTCTCTCCCTCGCACACTAAAAACATCTTGTACTTAAAATGTTTGAATTATGGATAAATAAAGATTTAAATTTTCCTTGTAGGTCAAAGAGAAATATATCACAATTCCCAAGTGTGATAAATTTAAAGTGAGAGCTCAGTAGACTACAATTTTTAAAAATAAAACATCTTAAGAGCGAGTACGTGATATTTTGAGCTTACACCTCACACTTCAAGATCTGATCATATCATACTTCTCAAGAATGATATTTTTTCCAAATTCAAAGAAATTCAAAGGCATTTCAGTAGTTAATAGGGGTGAGGAAATCCTAGTGTTACATGTAGCATCCCACATGTCATATACATGGCTTCGTGCTCCAAAAGGGAAAGATAATTTAAAAATGATGGTTGTAATTCAACCTAGCTTGAAAATGTGAAAGTACCATAATCAAAAGGATAATTAATTCAAAAACAAACATTCCTTGAGGTGAAAATACATCAAATAACACATTATGCACCATTAACATGGAGTAAGCTATTTTAGATGAAATATTTCCCAATTTATAAGGATATTGTTTTAACCAAGTCAATCCATCCAAGTTCCTAAGTTACAACATTTCCTGTAAAATATTAATCTCTCTAGTTCATTATTGTCAATTCCTTTTAAAAATCCTATAGTACCCTTGTAAGCTAATTATCCTCAATAATAGTGGGACAAACATGGCCTTCAATTGTATATGCATTCTTATGTAGACTAAAGGGTACTAAGGGATATTGGGTTTGACTCTACAGATCTTGATCACATATTTTGGCACTTTTATCCAATTTCTCCCCATTGCAAATTGGCTAACTTCAAAAATCTGGAATTGGGAAATTTCATAGGACATTAATGAAGAAATTGGTGAAATTGGGTATTTTCATGTTTGGGGAATTTTCTTGTATCCTCGGGAACTTCTCCACATTTTTCCTAACTCCTCAATTCCATACTAGTCCTAAAATATCTAAACACTTACAAAATTTTAAAAAATGAAGAAAGGGGTCTCCTGTAGTGTATTGTAGAAGGAGAAATAGATGCGGGCACAAAGGGCATGAGCTGAAAAATTTCCTTGGGGACAATAGTTCCTCACACATTGGTTTGGCCTCGAAAGAAAAAGCGAGCATAAAGAGTTGTGAAGAAAATTGGAACTTTTGGAAAAAGTTCCATAGAGAAATAATTTCCCCACATCATAATGTTTTCTACATCAAAGGATTAGAGGTAAGATTTTAGTGCATTCCAAGAATGAGAGTGGAGGCGTAATAATAACGAAACAATTTTTTTCGAGAGTTTTTTCCCATAGGATGGTTCTAACCACAAGAAAATGAATCAAGGGAAAATAAAAGTAACACTAGGGAGGTATTGCAGGAGTGGGAAGCACTATGGGAACCTTTCCAGTGGGTGTAACAATTCGAAAGTTCCACCTACAAGCCAAATATCCAATCCAAACACCACCCAAGTGCTATGTAGATAAAGTGGAAGAAATTAGAACACACGAGAAACTTCCCTCCCCAAAAATATGTCCGCATTTCCATTCTATATACATGAAAAATAAGAAAATTATTTAATTTTGGATTGTTTGTGCACCTAGAGAACGTGTGTTCCTTCCTGACCCCTTGGATCCGTATGAGCATATTTTTCCCAGATGCTCCAAATTTGGAAAATTTTATATCATTGGAAATGTCTCTTCATGAAATACATAATGGAAATTGAAAATCTTGATTTAGGTGAGAGAATGTGGGGAAATGATGAAAACACTTCAATAATTTAAAGTTGTAGTTCCATGTAGTCAATAGCTAGATTTAATGGAGTATGGTGCCCATTTCTTCTTCCACAAGAAAAACATCATGGAGGAATGGCCTTGTACACCGCCTATACCCCTTTTTATAAATTTAATATAGGTTTTGGTAGGTGAAGGATAAATTCAATCTCCCTTTGTTTTTCCCTCTTCTCTCTCTCTCTCTCCTATTTTCTATAAATTGAAAATTGATGTTAATTTGTAATGTTGGATACTTTTAGAATGTAAGGGCATCATTGAAAAGTTTTCCATAATTTTTTTGAGTTGTAAGCATGAGATTGTGATGTTTTATTATGTTTAAATACCTTGATCCTCCATTTTAATGATCTATGCATCATCTTAAAGAAATAAAATATTTTTTTTATGGCTATTATTCTGCCCTAGTTGGTGATTTGTTGCATTTTCTTTCCTCTTCATTTACTTGTAGGTATGTTGTGTATGTTTCTTCATATTGCAAGGTTTATTTCTATTGTGCATTATATGAAAATAGGAGTTTAAATGTTTATTTGGACTGATGGTTTTCATTTCTTCCATCTTCACCTTAATTTTCCTCCATTTCCTTTGATTTAAAAGTATCTTTCCCATTATTTTTGGTTATATCACCTCCCTTAGTTTATGATTTACCTTTCATTCATCTCCCTCTCTCCCTGGTCCCTTGGAATCATAGATTAGTGATAGGTAGCTACATTTACCTTCCTAAGAGTATTTTAGCAATAGGAATAAGAAGAGTAATCCAACATTCTCTGGAGGTCTATCTCAGTTCGTAAGGTACCACAACTTAGAGACAATCCCATGTTACCTAAAAATCTTGGGTTGTCTATGACTTAGGGTAGGGTACAATTTTGAGCTCCAACAAGAACTATTCAACCATAGTCTAAACCATTAAAAGGGAAACACTTGATTCAGATGCTATAGATGAAGTAGGTGTAAACACCAAAATTGGGTCACAAACTCCTTGACCCCTCATTAAATAATCAACTTGAACACACTCACCTAACCATGGCCCCTTGCAGCCCCCACTAATATTAATTTAATTAAATTAATCCATGTCCTCACAATATTTATTATTTAAATACCCTAATTAAGGTAATTCCCACCCCACCACCTCACCTATACACCTCACCTAGCCACCTCACCCTAAGTCCATTCTTGGTATGTTGTCATAACTAACTAAGACCTAAATACACCCTAAAAATAAAAGCCTACATCCCCTATAAACACATTCCCGCATAAGAAAATGTAACCTCGCTCTTTCCCGATGAATAGAGAGATCTAGTGGAAATCATTGACACGATCTCCCATTTTTAGTAAACCTAGGGAATCCCACCCTAAACGATGCCGGTCACCCCTAAACCATCATCGATTACCTTTTATTCCCTTTGGTAACCTTATTTTGAGGTTGAAACATTTTTGAGAGAAAGAAAGGAGACCAGAGCTACATGCAAGTGAAACAAGCATCCTTTTGTGCATCCAGACATTCAAAGCCATCACCAAGATCAAACAGAGCCCTTTCATTCACGGAGCACTCCAGAAAGAACCACTATAGGACCATATATGTATTCTTCGATCAACCACCTCCATCAATTAGCCATCAAATATTTTAAAAAGTAAGTATGGCCATAACGAATATGGTTTATTTAAGTTAGTAATCTTTATTACTCTTATTATTAATCTATTCTTTGCATGCCTATTGCTTCATCACCCACTTTCTGTAAAACCCAAATATCCCTTCACCCACCTCACAAAATCACCTATTCTCACCTACTATGTAATTTTGAGAATACCTAAGATCTCTACAGACCTCCCCATTCACCCGCCCAAACTTTATTTGAACTTAGATCACCCCTACCATTTAACTTATTTTTATTTTCCTTCACCCCAACCATACTCGACGCTAGTTATCCACAACCTTCGCTTGGTTCTACCTAAAGTGGAATTGGTCACATCTAGCTGACGTCGGTCTTTGTGTTTTACATCTTGACCAATAAGCTACCCAACAATCACCTTACTAGTTAACCCAAATAACCCAAAATCTGACCACTAGTCCCAAAGACTGACAAACACCTCACCTCTCAGATCCAACTATAGCCTAGCCGTTGTGATTGGATTTGCTTATTGTATTTGAATGAGATACCTAAATCATATCAACTATAGTAAGACCTTGTTTATTTATCACATTAACTTGTTTTAAACAATGGATTGACAACAATCTAGGAAGTATCACACTTCCTGGAACTAGCATACACTAGGTAGTCCACTGTCATATATCATTTAACTCTCTCTTTTTGGTCTTGTTTTCTATTACAGGTAGTTCCTCCTAGCCAAAAGGAATCTCTCACATTTAGCTATGGGTCAAGAAGTTAGAATGCGTGCAAAACCATCAACCGACCAAAATTTAACAAGTATTCCTTCTTTTCCCTTACCCCTATTTTTTTGTCATTTCAAAAGGTAAAGAGAACGGTGAAACATACACATCTTTCTTTAAAAACATCTTACCCAAGAACATTTTTCAGTGATCACATGATCCAATTGGCATGTACTCCCACTCGTTGCCTTTTTGAGTCATTATCTCATAGGATGACCCATCCCCCATAACAAACCTAAAACCTCTCCTTTTAGATATCCTTCTTCATAGGATGCATTCCCAAACAAAATTTTTTGTTCTAAATACACACAATGATCAGGTCCTAAATAGCACAAGCTAAACAAACATAAGAAAATCACTGTTAGGATCACACTTTTTCTTAGCGTTCTTATTGACTTGATTTTTTTGAGGTGTGAGACTATGAATCCCCTTTTTTATTCTTCCTTGCACACTCCACCATCATAGTTGGGGTATTATGAATTTTTCTGAGTGTGTCAGGGCATCATCTTCTCATTCTTAGGCTTCTGAGTTTGATTCTTCACTTAATTTAATTCACAAAACCAATTTTCTTCATTTCTTTCTAATTTCATAGTCACCGATGTCGGTCCTAGTGACCGTTGCAATTCACATCTGACCATCATCGGTTAAACCCTAACCAGTGTCAGTTTCTAGATTTCTAGTTACTTTACCTAGAATAGTTTTCATCATTGCTTCTCTCGCTTTTGTTTCCACCCTCAGGGCATCACAATATTTCTCCCTTGTTGATATTTACTATCATACATAGTTTCACCAGTACAAATCCAACATTCCTACTTCATTTTTTTGAGACTATTTTCTTCCACAATGGATCGTATCAGTTTCAAAACCATCATCAATGTTGCCCTAACCATCATTGGTCATCCTGACCATCATCGGTTTTCCCATAACCGTCACTCGGTCAACCTGACCATCATCGGTTTCCTGTGTTTAATTTTTCAAAATCTAGACATTGACCAGATTCACCTCCTAGACCCCATTATTATCTGTTTTTACTATTTTCTATGTCATCTATAGAATATAGTCTTACCAAGTCAACACTTGTTCACATGGTGTTGACTCGCAGCCTAGACTAATGCCCTCATATTCCACGCTAGTCGTCAACCACTCCCACCTAGTCCCTCACCGCCTTCCGTCCTATCACCCATGGATCCAACCTTACCTACCACCATTACTTATCGGTGACAAGGAGTTTACATGACTCCTTGATCAAAATCCTATAGCCTTACAGTTCTACCTTTCCCACTCTTCTACTTGATACTCCTCCAAATCCACTTGATATACAACATGCATGTATCAATCTCTCCTACCTTTACTCATGATGCTGCATCAACCCCTAATAACATGACATTACCCTCACCTGATTTTCCCCCAGTAGTTTCATAGCTAGGATCCATACCCGCATTGACCATGACATCGACAGCGCTTCCTCGCACTTTGTCATATCTATTGTCCCCTCGTCCACCACCTAAACCATAGCAAAATCCGCACCCATTGTCTCACAAATACCCATTGTAACACAACCATGCATGGTGTCGGTGACCCCTACTCCATTCCAAAATATCATCCTCTCCATCCCGCAAACACTACCCCCAATTACTACTAGAGTCATGACAACCATCCCACCTACATACACCTACTATCAACAACCCCCTATCTCATTTGTCACCCATTCTAGATATGTGCCTTCCATGTCAGTTCCTTATTCCCAACCTGCTCCATTAGGTTTAATATCCTCCTCCTTATGCCACAAGAGGTGTCCCCCATCACAACCTACCAACAACCTCATCAAGTTGATGATGGAAAATATGCAAACACTAGAAGCATCAATTTCCGGCTCACACAATTCCCTCACCTATGATGAAATTTGTAATGAGCCTATTCACCCATCCATTCCCATTCGACCATACCTCGTACATTGGGAGATGCCAAAATTCAACCGCTTCAATAGCAAATAATATCCACAACAACATTTGTGGTCCTTTAAACATGGGTGTTACCTGATTTCCCATGATGACACTTTATTTTTGAGGACTTTCCCAATGTCCCTGACAAGACCTGCATTGGACTGGTATAATGGACTACCAAGACACTCCATTTACTCATTCAATCAAGTAGCCCAAGCCTTCCTAGATCACTTCTCCATCAATGTTGTTAAGAAGGTTACCATGACTGATCTTTATTCCACACGACAATATGATGATGAGTCTATCGCTGACTTCATCACTCACTGGCGCAGCCTCATTAACCAAATCACATTCTAATTACCTCAAACCAAGCTTATAGAACTATTTACTCGGGCATGTGCTAGACACATCTCACCAACCCTACAGGTGCAAACTTTTCACACTTTTGATGAGGCATTCACCATGGCACAAAAATTGGAAATTCATGTTATCGAAGAAAAGAAGATTCAACTTCATAATAAGAACATTGCGTTCAAATCAAATGATACTTCTTCATCTTTGAAACCTTAAAAATATTCAAAGCCCAAAGGGTCTTCTAATGTCATAGTTCTCAAATCCGGTCTCCATCATCAATCAAACCCAACCAAACCCCCTTCTAATATTTCTCCCCGTCCAAGCTTTCCAGTTCAGATGAGAACAACGAAAGTACACTTCCCTAGGAGAATCTTATTCTTTCATTTTGGAAAAGCTTGTTAAGGTGAAAGTGCTATTACCCTTCCACCTATAAAACCACATACTAGTTTCGACCCTAAGCGACCCATGCCTACGTGGTATAAGGAACATGAATTTTGTAACTATCATCGGGTCAAAGGTCACAACAATAATAACTGCATTACCTTCAAAAATATCATTCAAGAAATGATAGACAATGGAGACTTAGTCTTGGATATCCCGAATGCACCTGCTAACCAAAGCCTACACATCTTCAAGAAGCCATTCCCTAATCATGCCCCATCTTCCAACCAAGGGGGTGATACCTCAAACAATGATAGCATTGTCTGCGTGAGGTCCACACTATTTTCAATGATGCACCAATTGCTTCCCAATTACCTCATATTCCTTCCATAGATGAAATAATATCCGCACTCCCCTACCTACACTAGAACCTATTTCATCTACTCCCTTACCCGCAAAGGAATCCCATTCATCTTCTCCTTCACCTATTAAAGAGCCTATAATCAACACACCACCTTTGACCCCTCAAAATTATGCGTAGTTTTCAGTGGCACCTCTCCTACTCATAGAAGATGCAGGTTCACTACCTACACCAATGCAAGGAGAGCCCACTTTAGCTGGCCCATCCTCCCCTCTACCTGTGGAGTATACTATATAAATACCACCACTTGTGGATGACCATTCACCATCGACCTTTAAGATCCTCGTTGATCTGCTTTCAGCTCTCCTACCCACTGCAATTCGAGGCTAGCCATTTCCTGGTATCTCAAACACATTTTATGGGGATTTCCACTTGTTCCACATCATATCTGCTTCGGTACCATTCTCATGCTTGGCCAATCACCTAGACTATGTCGATAGAGCCTTACTTGGGGGCATCTTCTACTTCCTATTTCAACACAAATGTAGTTGTCACTCACCGACACCTCCACTTTCTATCCAAAAGAGTTTTTATTGACCAAACCGAACACAACCACAACTCTCACAAACCTCCCATGACACCACTCATGACTCAACTCACAACTCTTCCCATAACCCAACATGCATCTATACCCAACCCATGCCTATATCATGTCCCTTTCCTAAACATATCACTACCTTTGGGGTCATACCAACAGCTAGCCTTACTCACCCACCCATCAAATTAGATTTAGCTACATCTTCCAAAACTAACACCAAACTTAACTCTGACTCCTAAACAGAAGATCCAATCTCCTAGATCTCATACCCTAACCTTGCCAACCACACCCTTATCATGTTCACCCCTTCCATCCATCCTAGACCTCACACTTTGACCCCGGCCAAGAAACCCTCATCCAAGAGTAAAACCAAGAATGCGATAACCCATTTCCCCATTACACACCTCTAATATACCCAAGCGACCCACACAAACCTCTTCCCTCACCTCGTAACCTTCTTACCACTCATACCTCCAATACCATCAATAACTTCTTCACTACCCACAACACTTCCTTCTCTTTCACTCATGCCTCCTACACAACCCATGTTACCTACCTCCACAACACCTCGGTTACCCCGTGGGTACCCCCCCTCTTCCAACTTCAACTTTTTCCTCCACATCTCATGTGCCCATATCACCTTTACCCAAAAAGATGTAACCTAAAGCTAAGAATCCGTTACCCTCCAATAAGGTAGTTAAACTAGCCACACCTTCTATTGCAAGTTCATCTACCATACCCCTACCCGAGTAGATACGACCAACACCTAAGACCACACCACATGCCAAACTAGTAGCCCAACCTACTCCCCTCTTACAAATACTCTTCCTACATAGTTAGCCACACATGTACCCAAACTCACATTCACCTATCATGTGATCCATTAGCGGGGTCCTACAATAAAATCCTAACCAACCTCCTCAAAACTTCTATCATCACATTACCACCTATTAGACCTTACAACCCACTCAAACCCAAACCGAAAGGATTTGATGAAACCAAAATTTTCACCTACCATCGTGTGCTAGGACATGATGTACGTAATCAGAAGCTTTGAAGGCCGCTCTTGTCCAATTGTGTCCTCTGGAAGAAAACTTTGATGATGATGATCTTCTTGATGAGGACACCATTTCACCTTCACCAATTTCCATAGATCTTACCTCATTGCCTACTTAGCAACCAAAATATCCAACCCCAGAACTCTTAGATCATCCCCGAGATTTGAAATTAACATGGTTCACATAAGAGATTTGGCCAAATCACCTCACAAATGAAAATGTGCCCTACTCATCTCACAAGGGTTGTATCCACCAATAGGGTTTTGTCCATCTTATCGCTATACATTCCATGACACACCATCTTAATCCACCTCACCTCGATTAACATGATCAACATTGCACTGCTCGAAAGATAAGGGCAAGGAGAAAACAATCGCCCATCAACCAACCTTGTGCCTAATATACCATCACACCCACACCCAAAGTCATCATTCGCAGCTTCTTGCATATCCCATTTCTGATGGGGCCACACATCATACAATACTAAAACAACTACACCAATCCCCCTCAAAATGTCTTTATATAACCTCGTCCAGGACACTCGAGTCACATCGTCAAGCCCTTATGGAGGTCCTTCAATCTATTGAAGTATTACCAAATGAGCCCACACCCATAGCCTCCATCATTACCCCTCACCACGTATCCTCTCTCACTAGGTATTTTCCTTTCACTACACCTTCACCCACTCACCAAGTGGTTGCCCTCGATTTGTATATGAAGAGATCTACCCTTTTTAGTTTGATGACCCCGAACCCATTCTTTTCATCCTCATCTTTATCAATAATATATGCATCTCGATGCTTTATGATCGATGGTGGTGCTAGCATTAACATCATCTCCTCCTATGCATATGACCAAATGCAAATACCTACCAATTGTATGCATAGTAACCTTGTTATGTTGTGTTCCTTCAATGATGCCATAACCTCTACACTGGGTACCATTGTTCTCCATGTCCAAAGAGGTCCCCATACCATCCCAAAACTTTTCTTTCTTTTCTAGAAGGGGAGTTCCAAAGATAATGTGCTACTTGTTCAACCTTGGATTCATGCTATGGGTTGTGTCCCTTTAACGTTACATCGATGCCTCAAATTTGAACACAAGGGACATAATTACACCATCCCTACCGACCCCTCACCTTTCAAGACCTATAACATGCTATATTGACCCAATGATGTGCTTGTACCGGTCCACGACATCCACCGCTAAAACCACTTCACCTTCATCCTTGAGCCCATCCACCAAAATTGTTACTACTTCTACTGCATCTAACCTCGCTATACCTACTTTAGCTTTGTAGCCTCCACCGCTAGCACCCCTACTTCCCCTTCATCTATTGAGCCATATATACCCTCTACCCCCATACCAACTACTGATCCCTTATAAGGTGTTTTTCAATGCCTCACTCTGGGGGAATACTGCCTATACAATATCAATAACTTCCTCACCTCACAAGAGTATGGGAATAAGTGCTAAGACCCCAATTATGATATTCACATTGATGACGCTCTCCCTTATGGAGGTTCCCATCTTTCACACAAATATAATGTATGGGGGACTTGATATGACCACCTATAAACCTGAACCTCCATCCTATAAACCCGAACCTCCATGAATTGATATGACCATACCTTATTAACTACCGTTTCACTCACACTTTCCTCCACAAGTGCATGTGGAAAGGATTTGGCTTCGGGTTTTATGAACAAGGCTATCACATTTTCATCTCATGTACCTCTCATAAAGACAATGACCATAGTGGAATTAGTTTTGACACTCCATCTTCTAATAAGGTTCGTATCGACCTTATTCAGGATGAGACATCTTCCCCCTCTCATTCACCACAATACCATCCTCACCCACGGAGTCCATAGTTCCTGAATCTATACCCCTAACTTTTTTTTTTCGTAAACACCATTTCCCTAGGACCACTGACCTATTAAGGTGATGACAAGGCTCCCTCTTCTCTCCCATTCCTGTATCTTGACATGATTGATGACGTTATGCCTTCAATTAAAGTTTTTTAATGTCAGGATGATGAGTCCATCCTCACCTACCTTAGTGCAGAAGACTCTTATATTCACCAGTCGTTACCCTTCGAGACACAAACCATGTTGAATGAATCGACCATCAAAATAAGCATTATTACCTAAGACGACCCACACATTCTAAATATCGGATAATCTTTAGATGCTACTAAACAAGAAGCCTTCACCTCTTTCCTTCGAGACCATAGCGATGCATTTGCGTGGTCCTATGCTGATATAATTGGTATCAATCCTAAAATTGTGGTTCACAATATCGTGACCATTCCTAATGCCAAACCTATCAAATAAAAGCTGCAGAAAATGCATCCTTGCATTGCTCTTCTGGTCAAAGAAGAGCTTCACCTTCTCTCATTCTCCTTCATTATACCCATTGATTACCCCAATGGATTTCTAACATTGTTCATGTCATGAAAGCGATATGAGGACTCCACATTTGCACAGTTTTTTTGTGACCTCAACCTCACCTATCCCAAAGATGATTTCCCACTACCAAGAATTGACCAACTAGTTAATCTCACTATGTTGGCCATGAAATGTTATCACTCATGGATGATTTCTCAGGCTACAATCAAATATTACTAGCTCTTGAGGATCAACAAAAGACTACTTTCATCACCACTTGAGGGACTTTCTCGCTATCGAGTCATGCCCTTTGGTCTCAAAAATGCGAGTGCTACATACCAAGCCAGGCCATGACTTACATCTTCTATGACATCATGCATCGCATATTGGAAGATTATGTAGATGATCTACTTTCCAAATCTAAACATCGAACCAAACACCTAGCCATTCTTAAAGTCATGTTTGACTACCTCATCAAATATTGTGTTCGTCTTCAACCAAAAAAATATGTCTTTACAAGACTTTCGGAAACTCTAGATTTCATCATTTCTTTGCATGGCATAGAAGTCAATCCTACTAAAGTTAAGTTTATTCTTGAAATTCCACCACCCATAAATCTCCATCAACTTCATAGCCTATAAGGAAAATTATAATCAATTCATTGTTTTATCTCCCATCTCTCTGACTGCTGTCAACCATTCCATCATCTTCTCAAGAAAGATGTTTCATTCAAATGGGATGATGATTGTCATAAGGCCTTCAAAGCCTTAAAACAATACCTACTTCAACCACCAGTGATCATTCCTCCTAAGGATGACCATCCCTTCTACCTATATATTTCTACAACTGACCATTCTCTAGGTGTCATGTTTGCTCATTGCGATGACCAACACCGGGAGTAAGCAGTTTATTACATAAGTTGTACCCTTCTTGACTACAAAAATAAATATACCCACGCTGAATTTTTTTTCCTATCCTTAGTTTTTTTTTCCACCAAACTCCTCCATTACCTACTTAACCTCAAAACCTTCGTCATTACTAATACCGACCCATTACACTACATATATGCCAAAAATTATCATAATCAATGTGTTGCATGTTTGGCTTATGCTTTTCGCTGACCTCAACCTTGAATTCATCCATCAAAAGTCCATAAAGGCCAAGATATCACTGACCAATTGGTCGACACACCTATTTCTCGGGATCAACCCTCTAACTTCAAATTTCCAGATGAGTCCATTGCTACCCTTTCCTGGACAAACCAATTTACTGTATGACACTCTTCTTCGATGGCTCAAAGTTTTTAGCATGGAGGTGGGGCTGGTGTTATCCTCATTCCACTTGATGGTGAACCTATTCCTTTTTCTTTCAAACTCAATTTTGATTGTACAAACAATATTGCTGAATATGAAGCACTTGTATTAGGTCTCTAGACTGCTTATGCCTTAGATGTTAAGTCAATCAACATCTTTGGTGACTCTCATTTGGTCATAAACTAAGTCAATGGTACATACCAATGTCGTAATGAGTTAATTCAAAAGTATAAGCATCATGCATACTACTTTGACCACCTTTGAACATTATGCCCTTTAAACCACCCCATGTTCTACCAATAAATTTGCAGATACCATGGCCTACTTGGCTTCTCAGATACTCGCTTCACCCATTGACTCTAAAATATTTGTCACCATACAAAGACTACAATCACCCTCTTATTTACCTCATGAATTCTATTCTATCGAGCCACTACCCCTGACTCGAGTGACCTTTGGTATAAGCAATACATAGACTATCTTTCTCTCTCCATTTTACCCACCGATCTCACTCGTAATGGACAACGTGCCTTCCTTAAAAGTGTCTTGTGTTATGTCATCATGGGTGGTCTTCTATACAAATGTGGTTTTGACAGCATTCTCTTGTGATGCCTTACCAGTTCTGAAATTCCTTACACCATTAAGGAAGTCCACAATGGGATTTATGGAGGCCACTTTAGTGGTCTCGCTGTATCCAAATGCATTCTTTGCCTAGGCTATTACTAGCCAACCTCGAAATCGTGATCATTGTGATTATGTCAAATGCTTTGCATAAAAAGCCGTAAACATGCTAATCTCCATCACACCCCTAGTCATGCCTTACAGGTCGCATGAGACCTTTGGCCTTTCTCTTAATGGGGTTTGGATCTTGTCAATGAGATCAACCCCATTCTTCACAACGCCACCAATGGATCATAACCACTACTGAATATTACACTAAATGGGTAAAAGCCATTCCCCTCATTTCCACAAAAGTGATAAAATATGTGAATTCATCAACCATCACATCATCTGTCGCTTTGGTGTCCCTCACCACATTATCAAGAATAACAAAAAATAATTCAAAAACAAAACCCTACACAAACTATGTGATGCTTTTGGCATCCAAATTAGTTTCTCATCACCTTATTACCCGCAAACCAATGGTCAAGCTGAATCAACCAATAAAACCTTGAACAAAATTCTTATGAAGGTGGTCAATGATACTGGGAAGGATTGGCATACACACATTCCTTTCACCTTATGGGCTTACCGCACTAGTATTCACACTTCGACTCTTCCACCCCCTTTTCTCTGGTCTATGGTACTAAGGTTGTCTTACCTCTTGAAGTCTAGATTCCATCCCTCTACATCTCACTACAAGACATGCTCAACGACGATGAATTTCACTAGGATCATTTGGTGCAACTTGAATTATTAGATGAACGTCGTCTCAATGCCCTGGACCATCTCCAAATCTACCAAAAATGTATCAAATGTGCCTATGAAAAATGTGTTCACGAATAAACCTTTCAAGTTGGTGACCTCGTCCTAAAGGAAAATCAACATGTAACCAAAGAGGAGAAAAGTAAACGGGAAAATTTTCTCCTAATTGGCTTCAACCCTATATCGTCACCCCATACCTATAGATCAGCTGATTATCATTTGTCTTCACTCGAAGGTAAACCCAAACTCGAACCCCTTAATGCCTTGCATCTTCGACCATTTTATTGTTGATATCAAGTCTATATTAGTTTCTATCAATTAGTCACTCATCCTTGAGCGTTGTTCACCTTCCATTATTACCCATTTTGAGGATCCATGATTAAACAAGAATCATGTGATTACCCATCACCTTTTAGCCTTGTCTTCAATGTGAGTACCACGGCTCTACTCATAGCATGATTCTCATGGATACTTTTCATCTTCTTCAAGATGGAATCCCATGGTTGTTCATCACTTGAAACCACCTCTTTCCTAGTTAATCTTTGTGTACTACAATCTTGTCTTCTAAAACTGGAACCTAATCATCCTCTATAATCTTGTCCATGACTTAAACATCTAAAAAAAAAAGGATACAACTCCTTGAGTCAAAATTCCAGCAAAAGATGACTCCCTCAAAAAGGGACATCTCTTCTCCATATTCTACCACTATCAATAGACTGCTCCCTCAAAGGACAACTATGTACGGTCATTAAAAAAATGTAATAAATATTCAAAATCTTCCCACATTGATCAGCTTCATGAAGACCTCAAGGAGATAATATATTCATCCCATATAGACTTCCCGTATAGACCAGTCTGTTAAGCACAAACAAATCAAGAAAAATATGAAATTTTTGTCATGGACTTTCCTATTTTGGACTATTAAATGACTTTTCTTCACCCTTAAAACAATCCATTATGCAAGTCCTTTAGGGTCTTACATTCAAAATCCCATCTAAGGTATGATAGACTCATCAGGGTTCTTATCAATTAAGCAACTCTTTTACCATTTCTTACCATTCACCTTCCTCATTACCTATTGATTATCCTATACATGACTAGATCCTCGGCACATGTATTTAAAAATCAATCAACCATACCTAAAACCTAAACTCAATCATGCCTATGACCTACATCACCCATGCGTAACACCGACTGCACCATTCTCCGCTATTTCACCCTAATCTTCCCTAGCTTATGGGAGAACTACATTGGCCTGAGGTCCATTTTTTTTGGGACTATGTAGTTAGGACTCTTAGGGCATGGGGCCCTTGGAGGATAGCTCGTCCACTCCCTACCATAACCAATTCCCTTTGCCCCTTTTTTAGTCACATTCTATCCTAATTATTTTCCTCCTTATATCAATAATTGGAAATTAAACCAAACAAACAACAATTGCTTCACATCTTTACCATCATCACTCCTACATTCATTATGTCTACCATTTATTTACCATTATCATGCATTTTACTACAAAACATCTTAACATGACCCATATCATCATTAATTGCACAAATTAATGAATTAAAAACTCAACCAACCTAAACTCAACCATACCTAAACCAAACTAAACTTCATCATACCTAAGTCAACCTAACTCAATCCATGCCTATGACCTAACTCACTCCATGCCTATACAAACCTAACTCCATCATACTTAATTCACCTAGTTTCAATCACATACACAAATAATAATGAAATGTAAAATAAGTACACCACCCATGGTATAAATATCATCATCTATAAATCATGATTTCGTGTATACATACATATGTACACCAACACAAATGAATACAAAAATATCAAAAATGCTCATGTACATCCTCACCATCTTTGGCATGCAAGCCAGTATATGATCAAAATCAATAAACTCTTGTATACATCCTCACTCTCTTCACACATGCCCAATATTTATCAAAAATAAATAACTATACAAAATAGAGGTACATACGGCTATCGATCTCACACCTGCTAGATATCCTCCATATTTGTCTCACCTGTCTCCTCCTCCTCCTTCTCTTGTACAGAAATCCTACTAACATCTCACCACCCATCATGGGTTGGGGTTGAGTTCCTACTGGTAATGCACCTAGAGATGGCCTCCGTGAACTAGTGGCCTCACCTTGACCCTGTTTTGGGGCTCGCTGGCCCCCTATACTCTCTACACTATGGGTCCACAACCTGGTCCTCTCACTCGAGGCTTGTTGTGCCCTATACTCTCTATAGGATAGAAAATATATCCCAGGATGCCATCAAAATATCCTAATAATACCTAACCTCACCTAGGGCATCCCAAAATCTAGCTACGGGTACCATCTGTGGTGGCCTCATTGGCCTCTTACCCTGTCCCTGTGTCTATCCCTATCTTGAAGGACCTTATCCCACTCTTGCCTATATCTGGGACTGAAGAGAGTCATAATCTGCACTTGTGTGTGTAGTGTCCAACTAGCCCTGCAAACCTATAACCTATGCCTATAGGGTGGCCACCTGTATCCCATCACCACCACCACCCTGTGTGGGTGCCTATCCTTGTGCTATCTGGGCTTGTAAAGTGGCCACTTGTGCATGTAAAATGGCCATATGTGCCTCTACACCTGTCGATTTCCCCTACACCATCCCTAGTTGTGTAATCAATGTGGCTACCTGCCCCTGTAGGGCCTCCATCTGAACAATGATGGTGGCCAAATCTAGTTACCCTGGCCTTGGTGGTACTGCTCAGTAGGTGTCTAGACCACAACTTTCTATATTTTTAGTCACCCTGGTATCATCCATCTACCGATATCCGACCTTCTCCTCCTACCCTATAGGCACTATCAGTTGGGGCAAAGGCAACAACCTCTCCACGTCATCCCTTCTATACTGTGGGAAGGGTGGAGATATATCTTGTGGCAGCCCTTAAACTTGTCATCTAACCCTAGCTATTGGTATCATCTTGTTCTCTCCAACATGTCACCCCTCTATCCACCTGAGTAGCTACAATCCATCTAGCTCCACAACCATCTACCCATATGATGGATAACCCACATAGGGCCTCCAAATTATGTCTACACCGTGAAAGCCCCTCCATTAAAATCCTATAGTAGGTGACATCATGCATCGCCCTACCCGCTCGACACTCTCCAATAACCAACACCCATCTCCTGTAGCCCACCCGAATAAAACTAGCTCAAATGCATCATCTCAAGACATACCAACTGGGCACACACACATAATGTGCTCATGTGCCCAATAATATAATAGGAAAGTGTAGCATAAACTAAACCTCTGCAGCTGCCCATATGCCCATAACTCTCTGTAGAGCTACACTAGGAATGTTGACACCCATGCAAAATGGGTCTAGTCTATCACCATATCATGCAGGACCCCCATAAATGATCATGGGAATCTACCACCCTCTGCATCTGGTAGTGCAAAGCAGTAGACCGCCTCCATCAATAACATAACAAGCCTAGTCTCCTCTAGAAGGGCCTGTACATCTCTTTATAGATCATCTGGCGTTAGCCAGAAATCTCATCTCTACTAACCCCTTACCAAAGACTGTCAACATCAAATCCTCAGATGCCTTTGAAGAGATTGAGTATACCTATGCCCCCACTATCGACAACCGTAGGATCTTGTACACATCCTCTAGGGTGACTATGATCTCACCCATTAGTAGATGGAATGTGTTGGTCACCAAATCCCATTTGTCAACCCATCAATTAGGCCAACCATGCTACAATATGTCATCAATCCTTAGCTATCACACCTCCTCAAACCATCACGAGTAGGGGCAACACCCTATCTTGCATCTACAACTGGTCTCTCACCTACATCCAAAAAAACATCACATTAATACACCTTGATCATACCCACAATCACTCTTGACACTTCACCTACACCTATTACCCTCCCTCCTTTTCCCCTCAGTAACTTACCCTCTTATCACATATTCTATCTACCCACCCCAACCCTAACCCACTATCGATCATACCATACTTCTTTCAACCTCTTACCCATGCTCTATTTTTCATCAACAACATCTTCTTTGCCCACTATCTATCCCACCCAACCACCCTAGGGCTCTTTGGCTCCTTTTTCTCCACATGATGACTGAGTACTACTTACTTCTAACCGACCATCTATCCCAAACTCGGCATCGGTCACCTTCTCTCGACTGACTTGTACCAGCTCGACACTACCGATGTCATCCACCCCTTGACCGACGCCGGTCACCGCATCACGCAGTAACTCTCAAAATCCAAACCCACCTTTTTCCTAAAAACTCCCTTTTCTTACCCATTCCTACCTAACTCTAGCCTCATCCCTTACCCACCCCTTGGACACCTAACCACACCTCTACTCATTCCTATTTTACCTAATTTTCCTTCCCAAATTCAAATCCAATTTTCCTCCCAAATGCTTGTATTCCTTCCCTAACCTATATACCCAATTTACCTCCCAAACCAATGCAAGATATTGAGTCTTACCTCATTGTGCTACCATCTTCGTGGTGGCACATAGGGCCACTGTAATGGTGGTCCACTTATCCCTCTCCCTCGTCTACCATGTACAATCACTAGATCTAATCCTCCTTCTCTCCACCTAATCACAATCGATCCACTTGTGCTCATGAAACCATCTACTTGGCTCCTCTAACAAACCGGATCCCTCCACCTTAGCAAGATATCACCACTTATCTTTTTATCTTGAAAAATCACAACTCATTCAACGCTCTTTCATTTTCACAAAAGCCAAAATGTACAAATGAATTCGTATTATACGGATTTTTCTTTTTATATACCCACATCGACCTGACCGACATCGGTTATACCTAAACCGACATCGGTCCTATGCCCTAGCTCACTATGGTCGGTTATACCAAGACCAACATTGGTCATCTACTCCTAATAAACCATGATTAGCTTACCTTGACTGTCCTCGATTACATATGACCGGCATCGGTTACATGTCATATTCTTTCCCATTCCCCATTGCTGGCCCCACTTAACCAACCCAACCACCATTTGACCTTACCCACCCTTATTGCAACCAACCTCCATGCCTACCTTACCTATACTTGTCCTTAATTATGTTTTGGGACTTGTTATTTTACCCATACCTCGGCCCTACCCATGCCATGACCTAGCTACTGGACTTGGAACATTGTTAGTGACCTGTGAACTCATGTGATCGCTATACCTTACGACACTATTACCCATGTTGTTTGACCTAATGACCTTACCTTTCCTCTTGCCATGACTATTTATCTTGACCCAACCTTTGGTGTACTAGAACATACCTAAACGTTCCTGCACCTAACCTCGTAAAGTGCTTCCGCACCATATCCTATACCTTGGATATTGGAATCACCTCAACCTTGTTTAGATAAACCTATCAACCTTAGACAATGTAGAGTTTGCATGCTCTTCAACCTAGTACCATGTTGTAGTTTATACATGTGCGTGCATTTGACTATTACTACCTTTGACCCTAGCCCATTACCTGATTACCCAATTGGACCTTTACCCCCTTACCCCGTTGTCCACCTTCCTCTTCATCACATTCACCTTTTATTAAACCACTCACCGATTTCTGTCTTCTGCCACATCAGTTCCTAGTTTGAGGGGATCACCTTCACCCACACATGGGGCAACCACATCTTATTTTTTTCAACGTCACTTACCAATACAAGATATGCAACAAAAAGGGGCAAAATGTAGACACCAAAATTGGGTCACATGCTCCTTGACCCCTCATTAAATAATCAACTTGAACACACTCACCTAACCATGGTGCCTTACACCCCACACTAATATTAATTTAATTAAATTAATCCATGTACTCACAATATTTATTATTTAATTACCCTAATTAAGGTAATTCCCACCCCACCACCTCACCTATACACCTCACCTAGCCACCTCACCCTAAGTCTATTCTTAGTATGTTGCCATAACTAACTAAGACCTAACTAAACCCTAAAAATCAAAGCCTACATCCCCTCTAACCACATTCCCACATAAGAAAAGGTAACTCCCACTCTTTCCTAGATGAATAGAGAGATCTAGTGGAAATCATTGCCATGATCTCCCATTTTTAGTAAACCTAGGAATCCCACCCTAACCGACGCCGGTCACCCCGATCGACAGTTGACACCGGTCAACCCAGAACCATCGTCGGTTACCTTTTATTCCCTTTGGTAACCTTATTTTAAGGTTGGCACATTTCGAGAGAAATAAAGGAGACTAGAGCTGCATGCAAGTGAAATAAGCATCCTTTTGCACATTTATACATTCAGAGCCATCACTAGGATCAATCAAAGAGCCCTTGAATTCATGGGAGAATTCTGAGAAAGCACCACTACAGGACCATATATGTATTCTCTGATCAACCACCTCCACCACTCAACCATCAGATCTTTAACACAGTAAGTATGGCCCTAACCAATATGGTTTATTTCAGTTAGTAATCTTTATTACTCATGTTATTAATCTATTCTTTGCATAATTATTGCTTCATCACCCACTTTCTTATAAACCAAAATATCCCTTCACCCACATCACCAAATCACCTATTCTCACCTGTTGTGTACTTTTGAGCATACCTAAGATCTCTACAAACCTCCCCATTCACTCACCCAAACTTTATTTGACCTCAAATCACCCCTATCATTTAACTTATTTTGAGTTTCTTTACCCTCGACCACACCGACGCCGGTTATCGACAACCATCATCGGTTTCTACCTAAAGCAAAGATCAGTCACATCTAGCTAACATCGGTCTCTATGTTTTACATATTGACCAAGAACAAACCCAACAATCACCTTACTAGTTGACCAAAATAACCTAGAATATGACCCTGACTAGTCCCATTACCTTGACGAGACACACACCTCACCTCTCGATCCAACTATATCCTAGCTTTGTTGTGATTGGATTTTCTTATTGTATTTGAATGAGATACCTAAATCATATCAACTACAGTAGGACCTTGTTTATTTCTCGCATTAACTTGTTTTAAATAGTGGATTGACAACCATCTAGGAAGTATCACACTTCTTAGAACTAACATATGTTAGGCAAACCGTCATATATCATTTAACTATCTCTTTTGTGGTCTTGTTTTCTATTACAGGTAGTTCCTCCTAGCCAAAAGGAAGCTCTCACATTCAGCTATGGATCAAGAAGTTAGAACATGCGCAACAACCATCAACTGACTAGCATTTAACAGGTATTCCTCCTCGGCCCTTACCTTTATCTGTTTCATCATTTCAAAAAGGTAAAGAAAACGGCGAAATAGTAGGAATGTTGGATGACTAAGAAAAAGATCCACAAACCTTAGGGCATTAAAAGGGAAAGAATCTATCAAATTGGAGCCAAAACGAGGTATTCCCATGCCTAGAATTTCTCTCCTTTATTTTCACTCATGAAATGGGATTTATACTCCTATGGTAGCTTTATTTGTTGTATATATTATTTTAAATCTTATTAAAAATTTCCCAGAATCTGATAATGTACAACTCAACTACCATTAAAACATGGATAGACACATGGAGAATAAGGAATATTCTATAGAATTAGGTTAAGGATCCAATTGAAAACATGGATGATCCACATTTAAATGAAGGTTCAATCTTGGAGTCTAGATTGACATGGATTTAATGATCTAACTATATGGAGATACCTCCACAAAATTTATATACTTTGGATTCCCTTGATTTCCATGATTATTGATGAAAACAAGATTCCTTCTTTAGGGAAAGTAGTTACATCCAATTTGGTATCCCAAAGGGCATATTTTATTTATCATAAGAAAAAATATTCATGGCATTTTAGCTAATATATGCGGTCTATGGAATCATCAAATGTACTAAATTTTGTGACCCTTAGATCCCATCATTCCTAGTAAAATTAGATGAAGTATATTATGATATGTATTCTTAGATATTCAGGGGTCATATTGAGGACATATGTACTTCCTTCTACCCTCCACTATACAGATAAATGTATGAATTACTAATTCCAATGATGTCTAAAAATGTGCTCCAATAAATTATAAATATGGGATATATTTTATTTTACCCTTGTTATACTATGATAATGGTCGAGGGGTTTCTCACACAACCACCGTAAATATCTTTCTATGTGCCTCGTAAATTAGTTAAACAAGAGGTTTCTTATAAAATATGTAATGGCATAGCTAGAAAATGTAAGGAGAAGAAGCTTAGGACTCACTCTCCTTTGTCCGTAATAGTGGGAGTATGTATTTTAAGAGATTTCCATACCTTAAATCTACAACTACCCACTATAATTCATTTCACTTACCCCAACAATCCTTGAGAAAATATGATTTAAGGAGAATATATACAAAGCATTTAGAGTAACTTAAGGGGTAAATTAATTTTTCATATGCCCACGAGGTTGATTTTAGTGATCTGGGTATGGATCACTTGAATATATGACAAACTAATTAAATAAAATATGAATACTAAAGGAGAAATTACTCCCCCAAGAGGAGTAATTAGAAGGTAATTTAGAAGGATGAGTGCACTTATTTATATAGAACCACCAAGGAAATATTAAGACACCATTTCTCCTACTCCTCTAGGAACAATAGAAACATAGAATATCCCAGAGGGTCTAAGAATTTATTCTTAAATCAGCTGAAGTCCCCTCTTTGGTAACATATAAATTATCCTCTTCAGATGATGAATCCATTAAAGATACTTCCAGAGAAAATATTACAACCCAAATTGTGGAATAAGAAAAGAAACCCCAAGAAGAACTAATTCAGGAAACCCCCGTAAATGTCCCTACACTAGAGCATAAAAAGAATGGGTTAAGCAAGCCAATATCACCCATAAGGAACAAATGAATTGGGTAGATAAGGAGGAACCACTAATCAAAATATAATTAAATCAAAGGATGGAGACTTTAAGAGGGGTGGTAAGAAAAATAATGCCCACCTAACAATTCATTATATGACATGAAACATATAGGGACCTTTTCTCCTCACAAATAAAATGAAAGCCAAAGGCTTTCAAGTGGTACTGGTACTAGGAGAATCCAATATCCTACATAAAGGCCTTATAAGAGATAGTAGTATAAATGGTAAGAGGAATACATGTAAGGAATAAGGAGCTTAAGACACAAACACCATCAAAAATATCAATGAAGATTATACTATTTTTAGAGAAAATTTGATATTAGTGGTAAAGAGACAAACACCATCTAATCCATCTGAAGATGGAACCACATAGGACAACCCAATTCAAAAGGGACCCATGGTTAAGAAAAAACATAATTAGTTCTTGAGAATATTTTGTACCCCTAATAGAACGCTAACCTTTCTCTTAGTGTAATAATCCTAATAATAATAAAATAGGATATTTTATATAGGACCAACTATATTTATAATATTCCTTGATGTTTTGTAATCATTACTTGGATAGGGAAGTGAAATGAGGCCTTGGATTGTATAAATATGTATGCTCTTGTGTATAAAAAGGAGGTGAAATTTTGATAAATGAATGCAAGATGGTTTTGAAGTTATTCTATGCAAGTTGAAGTTGTATTTCATCATCTCCATTATTTACTATAAATTTGTTGGAAAAGTGATCGGTATCGAATCATAATCATGATTTTTTTCAATCCTTAAATTATGTCGCTATTAATATAAATAACATCACTATGGTAAACTATTATTGATTGATCAAAAATATGTGCATCGAGAAATTTAAATGACATATTCAAGTTATAGTTTACTTTTTTCAAATTTCTTTGAATCTCTACATCAGTAATATGAAAATTTGAGAATCATCTAAGTTTGATGTTCCGATAAATAAAAGGGAAGCATATAATATCTCATTGTAAAATATTAGTATCTCAAAAGATAAGTTTACAACATTTTATTTTCTCTCCTCTTTTGGTTTATTTGAGAAGTACCCATAGGTAAAATTCATATAGGATGTTTTCAAATTTAAATCAGTAAACAAAATTAAAGGGAGTGGTTCTACATGGATCCATTTGGTCAAGAATAAGTACCTTTATTATTTTAAATGATAAATACCACTGTAACTCATTGTATACACCTAATTTTTCACTTTTTATATTTAATACATGTTATTAACAATTTCTCTGTAGATAAGGATCACTGATACATTTATTTCTTAAGCGTGTTCCTTAAGGGGCCAACTAGGAATGGGGTATGACTATTCACATAGTCATTATGGGTTAGAGACAGACATAAATATATTATCATTATGTAGTACTTGCCTTAGTTTCCTATGTTATCATCAGCTATTTTTCTATCACATACACATTAGACTCTCAACACCTTGTTTGCATTATATCATTTAACACATTGTTAACCCATTTACTTGATCCATGATACCTCTTATTCAATGTATATGAAATTTATATTTCCCTAGCTGACACCATCACTGCGGGTGATGGTTTTGGTGTTAGGTTTTTCCCTGACGACACCATTTTACAATATCGTGACCATTCCCGATGCCAAACCTATCAAACCAAAGATGCGTAAAAATGCATCCTCGCATTGCTTTCTCGTCAAAGAAGAGCTTCAACGCCTTCTCTCTCATTTTCCTTCATTATACCCATTGATTACCCCAATGGATTTCTAACATTGTTCTTGTCATGAAAGAGACAGGAGGACTCCACATTTGCACAGATTTTTGTGACCTCAACCTCACCTTTCCCAAAGATGATTTCCCACTACCAGGAATTGACCAACTAGTTAATCTCACTATTGGCCATGAAATGTTATCACTCATGGATGATTTCTCAGGCTACAATCAAATATTACTAGCTCCTGAGGATCAACAAAAGACTACTTTCATCACCGCTGAGGGACTTTCTGCTATCGAGTCACGCCTTTGGTCTCAAAATGCCAGTGCTACATATCAGTGGGCCATGACTTACATCTTCTATGACATCATGCATTGCATATTAGAAGATTATGTAGATGATCTACTTTCCAAATCTAAACATCGAACCAAACACCTACCCATTCTTAAAGTCATCTTTGACTACCTCATCAAATATTGTGTTCGTCTTCAACCAAAAATACGTCTTTGCAAAGACTTTCAGGGAAACTCCTAGATTTCATCATTTCTTTGCATGGCATAGAAGTCAATCCTACTAAAGTTAAGTTTATCCTTGAAATTCCACCACCCATAAATCTCCATCAAATTCACAGCCTATAAGGAAAATTATAATCAATTCATCGCTTTTATCTCCTATCTCTCTCGATCATTGCTTACCATTCCATCATCTTCTCAAGAAAGATGTTTCATTCAAATGGGATGATGATTGTCATAAGGCCTTCAAAGCCTTAAAAAAATACCTACTTCAACCACCAAAGTGATCATTCCTCCTAAGGATGACCAGCCCTTCTACCTATATATTTCTACAATCCGACCATTCTCTAGGTGTCATGTTTGCTCATTGCATGATGACCAACACCGGGAGTAAGCAGCTTTATTACATAAGTTTGTACCCTTCTTGACTACAAAAATAAATATACCCATGCTGAATTTTTTTCCTATCCTTAGTTTTTTTGCCACCAAACTCCTCACTTACCTACTTAACCTCAAAACCTTTGTCATTACTAATACCGACCCATTACACTACATATATGCCAAAACTTATCATAATCAACGTATTGCACGTGGCTTATGATTTTCGCTGACCTTAACCTTGAATTCATCCATCAAAAGTCCATAAAGGGCCAAGATATCACTGACCAATTGGCTGACACACCTATTTCTGGGGATCAACCTCTAACTTCAAATTTCTAGATGATTCCATTACTACCCTTTCCCTAGACAAACCCATTTACCGGATGACACTCTTCTTCGATGGCTCCAAGTTTTAGCACGGAGGTGGGGCTGGTGTTATCCTCATTCCACTTGATGGTGAACCTATGCCTTTGTCTTTCAAACTCAATTTTGATTGTACAAACAATATTGCTGAATATGAAGCACTTGTATTAGGTCTCTAGGTTGCTTATGCCTTAGATGTTAAGTCAATCAACATCTTTGGTGACTCTCAGTTGGTCATAAACTAAGTCAATGGTACATACCAATGTCATAATGAGTTAATTCAAAAGTATAAGCATCATGTGGACATACTTTTGACCACCTTCGAACATTACGCCCTTTAAACCACCCCATGTTCTACCAATAAATTTGCAGATACCATGGCCTACTTGGCTTCTCAGATACCCTCTTCACCCATTGACTCTAAAATATTTTTCACCATACAAAGACTTCAATCACCCTCTTATTTACCTCATGAATTCTATTCTATCAAAACCACTGCCCCTAACTCAAGTGACCTTTGGTATAAGTAATACATAGACTATCTTTCTCTCTCCATTTTACCCGCCGATATCACTTGTAATAGACAACGTGCCTTCCTTAAAAGTGTCTTGTGTTATGTCATCATGGGTGGTCTTCTATAAAAAGTGGTTTTGACATCATTCACTTGTGATGCCTTACCATTTCTGAAATTCCTTACATCATTATGGAAGTCCACAATGGATTTATGGAGACCACTTTAGTGGTCTCGCTCTCCAAATGCATTCTTTGCCTAGGCTATTACTAGCCAACCCTAAATCGTGATCAAGTGATTATGTCAAATGCTGCATAAAAAGCCGAAATATGCTAATCTCCATCACACCCCTAGTCATGCCTTACAAGTCACATGAAACCTTTGGCCTTTCTCTCAATGGGGTTTATATCTTGTCAATGAGATCAACCCCCATTATTCACAACGCTACCAATGGATCATAGCCACTATCGAATATTACACTAAATGGGTAAAAGCCATTCCCCTCATTTCCACAAAAGATGATAAAATATGTGAATTCATCAACCATCACATCATCTCTGGATTTGGTGTCCCTCACCGCATTATCAAGAATAACAAAAATAATTCAAAAACAAAACCCTACACAAACTATGTGATGCTTTTGGCATCCAACTTAGTTTCTCATCACCTTATTACCTGCAAAACCAATGGTCAAGCCGAATCAACCAATAAAACCTTGAACAAAATTCTTATGAAGGTGGTCAATGATACTGGGAAGGATTGGCATACACACATTCCTTTTTCCTTGTGGGCTTACCGCACTAGTATTCACACTTCGATGATGCCACCCCCTTTTCTTTGGTCTATGGTACTAAGGTTGTCTTACCTCTCGAAGTCCAGATTCCATCCCTCTACATCTCACTACAAGACATGCTCAACGACGATGAATTTCACTAGGATCATTTGGTGCAACTTGAATTATTAGATGAATGTCGTCTCAATGCCCTTGACCATCTCCAAATCTACCAAAAATGTATCAAATGTGCCTATGAAAAATGTGTTCACAAATAAACCTTTCAAGTTGGTGACCTCATCCTGAAGGAAAATCAACATGTAACCAAAGAGGAGAAAAGTAAACGGGGAAATTTTTTCCTAATTGGCTTCAACCCTATATCGTCTCCCATACCTATAGATCGGTGCTTATCATTTGTCTTCACTTGAAGGTAAACCTAAACCTAAGCCCCTTAATGCCTTGCATCTTCGACCATTTTATTGTTGATATCAAGTCTATATTAGTTTCTATCAATTAGTCACTCATCCCTTGAGCATTGTTCACCTTCCATTATTACCCATTTTGAGGATCCATGATTAAACAAGAATCAAGTGATTACCCATCACCTTTTAACCTTGTCTTCAATGTGAGTACCATGGCTCTACTCATAGCATGATTCTCATGGATACTTTTCATCTTCTTCAAGATGGAATCCCATGTTCATTCATCATTTGAAACCACCTATTTCCCAATTAATCTTTGTGTACTACGATCTTGTATTCTAAAACTGGAACCTAATCATCCTCTATAATCTTGTCCATGACTTAAACATCTAAAAAAAAGGATACAACTCCTTGAGTCAAACTTCCAGCAAAAGATGAATCCCTTAAAATGGACATCTCTTCTCCATATTCTACCACTATCAATAGACTGCTCCCTCAAAGGATAGATATGTACGGTCATTAAAAAAATGTAATAAATATTCAAAAGCTTCCTGCATTGATCAGATTCACGAAGACCTCAAGGAGATAATATATTCATCCCATATAGACTTCCCGTATAGACCATCACATTAAGCACAAACAAATCAAGAAAAATATGAAATTTTTGCCATGGACTTTCCTATTTTGGACTATTAAATGACTTTTCTTCACCCTTAAAGCAATCCATTATGCAATTCCTGTAGGGTCTTACATTCAAAATCCCATCTAAGGTATGATAGACTCATCAGGGTTCTTATCAATTAAGCAACTCTTTTACCACTTCTTACCATTCACCTTCCTCATTACCTATTGATTATCCTATATAGGACTAGATCCTTGGCACATGTATTTAAAAATCAATCAACCATACCTACAACCTAAACTCAATCATGCCTATGACCTACATCACCCATGCCTAACACCTACTAGACCATTCTCGCTATTTCACCCTAATCTTCCCTAGCTTATGGGAGAACTACATTGGCCTGAGGTCCCTTTTTGCCGGGACTATGTAGGTAGGACTCTGAGGGCATGGGGCCCTTGGAGGATAGCTTGTCCACTCCCTACCATAACCAATTCCCTTTGCCCCTTTTTTTGTCACATTCTAACCTAATTATTTTCCTCCTTATATCAATAATTGGAAATTAAACCAAACAAACAACAATTGCTTCACCTCTTTACCATCATCACTCCTACATTAATTATGTCTACCATTTATTTACCATTATCATGCATTTTACTACAAAAATCTTAGCATGACCTATATCATCATTAATTTCACAAATTAATGAATTAAAAACTCAAGCAACCTAAACCTCAACCATACCTAAACCAAACTAAACTTCATCATAACTAAGTCAACCTAACTCAATCCATGCCTATGACCTAACTCACTCCATGCCTATACAAACCTGACTCCATCATACTTTCCCCTGGATGACACGATTCCCCATGAAAAATGACATCATATATATATATATATATATGATCACCACACCCAAACTTTCTCGAAGGAAGGAATCCATAATCATATGAACTAGCCAATCACTCTTCTCTCTTATGCCAACTTGTAATTTTATCACTTTTACCTTAATTCACCTTGCACTTGACTTGGATCGGAAAATCTTCTTGATTTTTAGATTGCTTACACTCTTCGGGTCAACTATAGTGAGTCTAAGATATGAACGGTTTTCCCCTTTCCAACCAATAGTGATTCTCTCATGGTGTGCTACTTATCTAAAGAGATAAATGCATCAACAACCACCCCGCATGTAAGTCCTCTAACCCTCTTGTAATTTTTCAAAGATTAGTTCATTTTCCTTCCCCATTTATCTATGTTAGCTTATTGTTATATGTACATTGATACTAATTAACATAGTTATCTTATTTGATCGAGATCCTTAGATTTCCATTAATTGCATCTCAATTACATTATAATAGTATAGATTATGAATTTTTGTTTATCTACTCTTCGATCTATACCTTTCCCCATATGTTTATATCACAATAGGGTACTCTCTTCTATCTTGACTATGGGCCTTTGAAACCCTATTTTGACCTAGTGTAGGGATTAATACCCTCTGGATATACAATCTTCATGCTCTTTATATCCCCTTTAAAAAAACCATTATGTTTTGTTCAATGTGTGTCTCTTATTCGTTTCCGCATACCTTAGTAAAACCAAATATTTAGGAGTGTAAGCCATTGAGATACATTTTTAGCTTTCGATACATCTTTGGTGAACTAGATGTGAATCCTATAGATCTCCTAATTGAAAACATCTTGTTAAAAGCATCCATCCCAAAACTTGACCTCATTTCACATCACAAAAATTCATAAAACCCTAAGAACCTTTCTCCACATACACCATCACCCAAGGGTGATCTTGTATGTTTCATCATACTTTTTTTAGATGCCATCATCTCATGTGTAAACTTTCTAGCACGACCGATTGTGTTTGGAACACAGTTTTCTATAACCTTTTTTTTTTATCCCAAAATAATTTTTTTTAACCTCTGAGGATATTTTTGGAACAATGAATCCTATTAATTTATCAATGGTATATTCCTTCACACCTACATGTCCTCTTCTTCATGTTACTAATTATTATATTTATCATCCTATGAACACTAGCCTTCCCAATTTCCCCAACCTCACCTGTGAAACTTTGTTGTCTCGAACACTATCCCTATGATCGGTTAGATTACGGTCACTCGGTAGAATTTAACATGGTTGGGATTGATAAATTATACACCAGGTCCATAATTAAGAACCTTAACAACATTGAATACTTTACTCTCGACAAAGATGGAGGTTTCTGAATTATATCCACTAATGCCATAGAACTTATTATACATCTTCTTAATTAGGAGTAGCTTTTCATGATAAGAATCCTCCCTGTAATGTCTTGACCAAGGTGAGTCTCCTAAAATCCCATCGATGAGCATAAAAATTACAAACAAACACCCACCTCTCAAGTTCACTCTACTTTTATGGATCTCGAACATGGTGACAGCTTAAACTCCTAGATCACACGACCTTTTCACAAGCTACCACCACAACTATCATGATCCAAATGCAAAAGCAAATGTTGAAAGTGACATCTCAAAATGTGGTTCCTAGCATACCTTATTACGCACCTCCCCCATTGGTGGATGCAAATGGAAATCATATTCCTCCTCCATCAATCTAGAGCAAGATGTTACAAATTATCCTAAATGATCCTTTGGCTTTGTACATCATATCCATATAATTATGAGATACTATCACTACCATCTCTTCTGATGGTTCCACATATATATCCCTCTACCTTAATACCTTTGGAAGCCTCTACAAAGAATGGATTCAAACAAACACTTACACAACCACTAAGATTATAGCAAACACATTTGTAAGAGAGGCATTAGAATGGTATAACCAACTACCTCCAAATTCAATAGTTAAATTAGAATGCTTATTCAAGCCTCTTATCTATGAATTTCAGCAACAAGACCTTCATAAAATAATTTACAAATATTCATAAACCTTAAGAAAGGTGTGCACAAATCTTCCCATGATTTCATTAAGAAATAGAAAAAATTTCCCATACAAGCCAACCATAACCTCAATAATCAAATATTATACCAAATATTTCTTAAGGACCTTATACCTACCCTTTAATACAAGGTTAGGTCCTTCTCTCCCAAAACATTGGAGGAATCCCTTGAACAAGATAAAATACAAGATCATCTCATGCATGAATTTAGATGCACTTCCAATTCATAATCCAAACATAAAAGCACAACATTTGTAATTATCCCTTCAAATCTTCTAAGACAAAAAGGGATGGGGAAAACAAGGAATATCCTTTCCCCTCCCCATGCTCCTTTATATTATATTGAAATTCTTCAAATGATTCCAAATCCACGAATTGTCTCCCCTTCAAAATATTTTTCACCTAATTTTAGAGGTGGTCTATTTTTTTGGTGGCATGCCACCATAAGAAACTCTCATAGTGATTGTGAATAACTTAAGAAAGCATACCTTGAGTTTATCCTTGGCTCTTGTTTCAATTACTCTTCCATTATATAAGAACATCATGCAAATTATCAATCTTTAGAGAGATATCACTCTAATCATCAAAATCCACATCATAAAATCCTTGTGAATAATATTGTGGGCACAATAGATCCTTCATATGATCATAATTTCCTAGATTCACAATATGTCAATATGGCCAAGGTAAGCTATAGACATAAACATGCACATAAATATCTCATTATTAAGTTGAAGAAATATTCAAATAATCCACCTTTGCTCAATACTTCCCAGGACCCGCTAGTAGTGGAGTTATCTCCCATAGTGGAGCCTTCACCCATAGTTTTTAAGGTAATACTAAGTGAGGACCCTATCCTACCTTCCTCTGATAATATATCTCAAATTGGTACAAAATAAACATTAAGTATGGATATATATTCAATCATACCACCACTACGTTACCATTATGGAAGATATTCTAAGCCCCATTAGAACTATTTAGATTAGCTAAACTCCTTACATTCAAAATATATTTTATGGAACTCATGTGTACCTTGGATTCACATCGAATGTTTCTTCTCTAATAGCTAAAATGCTTCGATGATCCTCCTAGTGAGGCTCCCAAGGTTACTATTGTGTTCCCAAATCTAGAAATTTATCACATCGAGACTACAAGATCATCATTGCAAAATCCACTCCTAGGTTTCTTAGCTTTAGAATTTGTGATGGATAACATGATCACCAAATAAGTACTATTTCATTCAAATGATATACCCCTACTCATTATTGTTATTATACATGATGCAAAAGTGCATAGAGTCTTTGTGGATGAAGGTTCATGGATTAATCTAAGTTCTTTCTCTCTCATAAAGAACATAGGATACTCTATAAATGACATTAAAAAAATAATTTGAATTTTTATGGATTCAAAAAAGTAAGAAAAATCCACATGATGTATTTGGATACCCATCACAATTGGACACAAAATAGTCTGTACCAAGCTCATGGTTCTATATCATCCTCTCTCTTATAATCTCCTATTGGGTCAGCCATGGACGCATCATATACACACATTCACATCATCCATATACAATTGTATAAAAGTCATCCAAAATAACCAATTCTTCAAATAGGATGTTGATCCCAATACTTGGGATATCCCACTACCTTATCCTAATGAGCCTTTCATAATGCTAACTATGAAAATTCAAAGACTCCCATATCCATAATTCTTTGATCTTAGGTCCAAAATCCAAGTTACATTAGCAGATTTAGATGATAATAAACCTAATGATCTTTACAATACATTTTAAAAAATGGGTTACCTAATGACATCGCACATTAGTTACCTCCTATCCTCTTACCTCAAGAACGATTTCCCCATCAATCCAAACTAGAGGAGCCACTATGGGATGTTTTAACCTCCAACCACTTAGAATTAAATAAGTTAGGAATTACATAGATCTTTTTTTATCACCCTCCCATTTCACCTAGATCTTTTAGTAGGATTGGTGTCTCATATATAGAGGAGGTTATTGATCCTGAAGGAAAGATGGATTATTTTTCCTCAATCTTTATGAAGATTACATCATTTCAAAAGATGAGTCTAGATATTTGGAAGTATTCCATTACCAACACTCCCTATCCTAAATGCATTCTTTGTGAATTAAAACTAACACCATCTATACATCTTATTAACCTCTATTTATGATACTAGTGAAAGTGAGGATAAAGAAGAAACACTTCCTTATGTCACTCCCATTAATCCACCACTCTTAAAAACTTCCTAGGTCATAAATAAATTATTTGACTGTGTTTCATGTCACCTCGTATAATAACTCCACCACCCACACCATATTTTGAGCCAACCTCTACTCTCAACACTTTGGTCTTAGTGCTCTTAGCATTTCCAATGTTTATTTTTCACATAAAGAGGTCTCCTTAGATGCTAAGGTATTAGATGTATGACATAATAGTTCTAGACAACATAGATATGGTAGGAAATACATGGGCCTAGAAATTTATCTAGAATACTATGTGCCTCTCCCTACCCGAGACAATGATGATGCTATTCTAGAAATCCTATATACACAAGAAGATAACCTCCTAAAAATCATCATAAGTTATGGAATGTCTCCAAGACACTTATGTGCTTTGAAAATTATGTCACTACTATCAATCCTAGCTAGGATGAAGTAGCTAAGTTACCTGAGGCTCCATATCATTTCCAAGATGGAAATTCTATGTTAGCAGAATCAACCATTAATGTATAACTTGATGATGATCCCACACAAGTATTCATGTTTGGTGATTACTTTCCCTATTTACGCGAGCATCAAATAGAATCCTTAGGAAAACATAAAGAATTATTCACATGGGGATATGCCAATATATCTAGCATTGATCCCGATATTGTATCTCATTACATCATTACCTATCTTGATGTCACTCCCTTTCAAAATAAACTTAATAAAGTTACCACCTGAAATTAATGACCTCTGTCATAAGGAAATCATAAAAATATTAGATGAAAAATCCATTTGTACAAAGGACTATTTTGAGTGGGTGTCCAACATCATCCTAGTTTGGAAGAAGGCCACTTTGGCTATCCATATTTTCATTGACTTCAAAATCCTTAAATTTTTTTGTCCTAAGTATAATTTTCCTTTACCCTCCATTGACTCCATCATCGATGCTACAACAAGGTTCAAAATTTTATCTCTCATGGATGGGTTCTTAGGGTATAACTAAATTCATATTTCCCCAACGATCAACACAATACTACCTTTACTATGGAATGGAGCACATATTTCTATGTAGGAATGCCATTTAGACTCAAAAATCTGATACAACATATCAACACGCAATGACACGCATCTTCTATGACCTCATACATAAAATAGTTGATATCTATGTCAATGATCTACTTGTAAAATCTAGACACAATGATGATCATGATCATGAGTTGGACATCAAATTAGGATGAATTTTTAAATAAAAGGTTCAAATCAATCCCATAAAATACATATTTTGTGTGACACAGGGAAAACACTTAGGTTTCTTAGTATCTATTTATGTCTCCCCAACAAATATTAAAGATATCCTCAACATGACATGACCATCCTACATAGAATACATACACACCTTCCTTAAAAACTGGGGAATCCAAATAATTTTCCCCAAGTTTACCTATTACACACATTCTATAAATATCCTCCTTAAAAAATACCAAACTAGAGTAGACCAAAGGCTGTCAACAAACATTGAATAATATGAAACACTATTTATCCTTGTTACCAACCTTACAACCTCCTTCTCGAGATTAAACTTTTTACTATATACATATTCCACTTCGGTTTTTCTAGGGAAATGTTGACACAAGAAGATGAGATGGGGAATGATCATGCCATTTATTATATTAGTCAAGATTTACTAGACCATGAAGCATAATACACATCCGTTCAAAGGGATTGTTTAGCCATATATTATGTAACTATGAAATTAAGTCACTACATACTATATCACACTACTTATGTCATTATCCATACAGATCCCTTGTGAAAATTCTTCTCACATGTTATCCTCTGAAGGATCACATAGGGATGTAGATAGCTCTTATTATGTAGTTTTATCTCTATATCATCACATGAAGGGTGATAAAAATCCAAGTCATAAAGCAGACCAGTTAGATGCCACCCCTAATTATGCTCCTTAGTCCACTCATGATACATTACCCAATGAGAACATCCTCCTCATTGAGGGAATGTACAATGTCATTCCCATAAATTACTACCACTCTAGCTTCATGGACGGTCTTGAGGTGTAGTCTTCTGATGCGAGTAATGAATTAATTCCCTCACCTAAAACCAAACCAATAACCAAAATTATAGAGGATGAGGTCACCATTTATCTCTATGAAGATACATGGATGCTACACTTTGATGGGGAAAAATTCCTCCAAGTATCTAGGCCAGACTATGTACTCACTGACCCCTTTGGTTAGACTTTTCCTCTCTCCCATCGACTTGAATTTGAAGTCACCAACAACATTTCCAAGTATGATTCCCTTATATTAGGCATACATGTTACCTTATATAAGGACGTTTCCTATCTCCATGTCATGGGGATTCTTAGTTAGTGTGTCGAAAGGTTATGGATGCATATTAGTGTCGCATTGAAAACCTTAAATCATATTCATACTTTTTCAAGGATTTAACATCACACTTCACCTCATTTACCATAGAATCAATATAATGTGAACATAATGCCTTGGTTGACTCTTTGGCCATATATGCCACCCAATTCTAGTAACATTATGATTATCATGATGACACTCTTAAAATACAAATACATTAAGCCCCACCCACTTTACCTTCTCAAAACATTCATGATGCCTATCAGATTGAACCAAACAAACTTGAGTGGGACCCTCAGTATGGTAACATCTACCAATTTATACAATATCAGACTTACCTAGTTGATACTCAGCCATGTACACAATTACAAATATGTACTTAAATATGACATATTATACTATCGTAACTTTAAAGGAACCCTTCTATGATGCATTAATAAATACAAGGTTCCCCTTATCTTGGAAGAAGCACATGGGGGCACTTGTACTAGTCATTCTACTACACGCAAGTGACTACATGTGGTTACCATTATCCTACACTATAATATGATTCTCATGCATTTCATAAGAAGTACAAACCTTTCCAATAACACGATGATTTAATTCATTCCCCTCTAGTCAAGCTACAATGTATTATAGCTCTCTGGCCTTTTAGCATATGAGGATTGGATTACATTGGGAAATTGCCTCGATCTCAAGTTAGTCATGTATTCATAATTATAGCCACATAATACTTTACTAAGTTGGTCAAATCCATGTCCCTCCCTAATATGTCTAGCCTTCCTATAGCTAAATTCTTCCTCAATCAAATCATTTTCCAATTTGGAATTACTTACACCATCATATCTGACAATGGTGGGAGCTTTAAATGTAAGGAAATGAGGTAATTTTATGCTAATGTTAAAATTAAACATTGATTTTTGACATATCATCCTCAATGCAATGGACAAGCCAAGTCTATGAATAAAATTCTAAATAACATATTAGAGAAAAATCAAAGAGTTACACATAGATTTTCATATGAATTTCTATCCTAAACTATGGGAATGCCACACCAAGATCCATATTTCCACCGGAGAAACCCAAATTTCTCTCATAAATAGAGCTAAGGTGATCATTTCACTCAAGATAGAACTCCATTTTATCTGCATTCCCCTTTATGGTATTATTATAGAAGAGGAACTCCATGAAGTGTGTATTCATGACCTTGACCTATAAGAAGAACGACATGAGTGAGCATACACTCATAATCAAAAACATAAAAAATTCCTCACCAAACAACACAAAAAACTTGTTCGTCCATGTACTTTTGTTGTGGATGAAATTTTCCTTAAACTTGACTACACACATGAAAATGAAGGTAAATAAACTTAGAAGTGGTGTGGTTTCTACCTCATTAAAGATAACATAGGTCCTAATACATATCACCTAAAAATAATGAATGCTACATCTTCAAAGAGCCAAAAATTCTCAATTCTTCAAGAAATTTCATGCATGAAGGATCTTGGAAGTTTTGCACTTAGCTACCATCTCTCATTTTTCCTTCTCTAACTCACTACTTCATCAACATTTTTAATGACAACATTATTATTAAAACATCTACCTCATGGTTTGAAATTTTTAGTGTTATTATCTATCCTTTGGGCTAACCATCCATCTTCCCTATATTTACACATTCGAGTCTATGACAGATTATCTTTGTAGCTTCTACCATATGGTTTTATGTCCTTTTCAATGTTTCTACCCACCCCTTAGGGATAAATATATATGATACCATACCACTATGAAATTATGACATCTCAACACTATAGCATGAAATTTGTTCCATTGGCCCCTATGTTGGTGATTTATGTCTTATTTTATTGATGATTCTCTAGTGTTTCCTTTCAATATTGATTCTTTAGGGTTATTGCAGTGTTGGTTATGCTTGCACGTGGTAGGTTGAGTGACACTATAAAGTATGCATTGGTGGGTATATTTCATTTCAGCTAGTCCTTTCTTACTTTCTGCATTTACTTTTAATTTACGTATTACAATACTATTTATTTCCATAGACCACCCCATGTTGCACTATTACAACATGCGATGATCGACTTCCCGGGGCATATGTATACACCTAATTTTTCACTTTTTATATTTCATACATGTTACTAATAATTTATTTAATTAGATAAGGGTCATTGATGCATCTATTTCTTCATTGGGTTCCTTAAGGGGCCTTCAAGTAAATGGGTATGACTATTCACATAATCATTTTAGGTTAGAGACAATACATATAGAGAGTATTTCTATGTGGTCCTTTTCTTACTTTATTTTTTCCTCATAAATTTTTTTATCACATACATATTGCAATCCCAACACCTTGCTTGCATTCCATCATTTGATACCTTATTCACCCATTTGTTTGATCCATGAAACCTATTTTTCACTTGATATGACATTTAGATATACTTGGCCGACACCATCACCCATGGGAGATGGTGTCGTATTAGGTTTTTCCTGGATAACATCATTTCCCATGGAAAAGGGAGTTGTATATATATGATCACCACACACAAACATAATTAAGGAAGGAAGCCAGAAATCATAGGAACTAGCCATTAAATCTTCTCACTTGCACCAACTTTGCATTTGCTCACTTTTCCCTTAGTTCACCTTGCACTTCAATTGGATTGTACACTCTTCTTGATTGTTGTATTGCTTGCACTATTGAGTCAACTATAGTGAGTCTCATACATGAACGGTGTTTCCTTTTCCAACCAATAGTGATTCTCTCTTGGTGTACTATTTCTCTAGAGAGATAGATGCGTCAACAACCATACTTGCATGTAATTTCTATAACCCTATTGTAATTTTACATATATTAGTTCATTTTCCTTCCCCATTTATCTATGTTAGATTATTTTGTATATGTACATTTCTACTAGTTATAATGGTTCTCTTATTTGATCATCTCCTTAGCTTTCATTTATTTCCATTTCAGCTTACATTGTAATAATGTAGATTATGCATGTTTTTCTTTCTACCTATCGATTTATACCTTCCCCACCATTCATCCATATACTAGTAGGCTACTCTCTTATATTTTGATTATGGGCCTTGGAAACCCTAGGATTACCTAGTGTAAGGAATAATTCCCTCTATATATACGACCTTATCACTCACTTTGTAGCCCCTTTAAATCAACTTGTGTTCTGTTCTCTATGTGTATCTCTTATTCAATACCTCTTAAACTATTGGAATGGAATATTTAAGAGTTCAACATATTGAGACATTGAATCATACTTTGTGGTCCTAAAACGAGTAGGACAAAAGACCCAGTCATTCTTCTCATTTAGTGTGTAATTTGTATGCATCAACGAAACTAGAAATTAGATCCTCATATTTTACTATTTTATTAGTGTAGGGAAAACCAATTTGGAAGGATATCAAGATAAGGTCAATAGTAGGGGTGATAAGGATATAATTGGCACCAGATATATGAAAGATGAATGACCCATCAAATTATATTTTATATATAATAGACTCTTAAAAAGTGGAATAAACATGTCTTGTAGATCAAGATTTAATGGTTTTGTTCCTAGAAAAGGTGTTTATGCAAGTTGATCATTGAGAACCTTCCATTAATATCTTTTTAATTGAAATATTTTATGTCAAATTCACTAAGTAAAACAATCTCATTTTCCATCCTCTTGATAAAAGTGGGTTTAGATAGGAGGTATTTAAGCCGATCAATATTGGATATGATCTTGGTTTTATTATTAAGAAGGTAATTATTTTTTTGGAAAGCAAATACAATCACTAAACTAGATTTTTTGATTTGCAGATAGTTAATATAATGGGATATAAAAGTGTAGCTAAAGTAATAGACAAATCCATCTTTTTCTTATTTATCATAGTATGCTAAGAGAGTTCCTAAGGTAAATTTGGTAGCAGAATGTATAATAAAATGGGTGTGCCCATAGTAGTATGGACTAAAAAAAGAGACTTGGATAAATATTTCTTTAACTTCTCAAAGTCTTGCTTGACATTTTGGTTCCCATTAAAATTCAACATAATTTTTAAGGAAATGGATGACATTTATCAACAAGTTAGGAAATAAATCTTTGGAGATATTGAATCTTTATCTAGAGGCTATGAATTTGTTTTAGGGTTTTAGGAGGAGGCATTTCATTGATATCATTAAAATTTACCAGATCTACTTTAGTTCCTATTCTAGACACAATAAAACTTCCTAAATTAGATGATATAACTCCAAAAACACATTTCTTAGGGTTCAACATGACCTTATATTCTCAAATTTGTTCAAATATGCAATGAAGTACATTTAGATGATCTTATTATGTTTTAGACTTACCCAAAATGTCATCCACATAATCTTCCACAATGTCATGGAATATAAATTTCATGACTTATTGATATGTAGTTCCTATATTTTAAAGGTCAAAAGGCATGGCTTGATAGTAAAAGGTACCTCGGGGAGTAATGAAAGTAGTTTTCATGATCTACCATATAATCGATAATCATATCAATGTTAGGGAGATGAAAGTCATCTTTAGAACATGCCTTATTGATATCCCTAAAATTTATAAAAATTCTAAGGAAGACACGGTTCTTATGAGAAGGGAATATGTTAGATATTCATTATAAATATTTGATAAGCTAAATAAATTCTACTACTAATTATATTTTGAAATCCTATTTGATGATGAGATCCACTTGTAGATGCATCTCAAAAAAGTTCCTATTTGATTTTTTTATGACTTGTGAAAATCAAAATTGTGCACAACCAATGAAGGATCTAACCTGAAATATCTATGTAATACTAGGTGAAGACATCAGAAAAATATCTCAAAATCATTATTAAGGTATTTTGTTCTTTAGGAATAAGTGATGCTCCCAACTTTGAAATTTTAGGATACTTTTATGTCTCAATATTAATGTCAATATTTTCCTTAACTAATAGTTTAAAACCATTCTCTATTCACATAGGATCAAGAGGGAGGTTGAGTTATACCTCTATTGACATCTCTATGAGATTTTCACAAACAAATTGGTCACTTTTATTTTATTTTTTATTTTTGATATTATTTTTCTACAAGTGCTTGAAAACGTTTTTCACTGTGGGACTTTGATTTTTTTATTTTTTTATGGTATTTTATGATTTTTAGCTTTTTCCTATCCATAGAACTCAACCCCTCCCTAAAGAACACACACATGTCGGGGTTGATGGTGAAGCATTTTTTTAATATCTCCAAAGGGGATGACATTACATAGTCCCATGAACTATGTTATTTCTTCCTCATCCTAAAAGAGATCAATCGGTAAGTGATCTTGCTAGTCCTAGTCAATAAGTGTGAGATAAATGAGTCATACTATAAGGAATCATCATTTCATTTTCATAATCATAGAAGTCATCCAGTATGCATCAAGAGGCGGTGCCAACTTCTATCGATGATGTACCATAAGATTGAATAATAAATAATTTTTTGTTCATATTCTCATGTAGCAAGAAGGGTTCCTAAAAACCTTTCTCATCATTTACAAAACCATACCTCTGATAAGACATAACTTACATTGTCTTATTGGGGATAACATAATCTAGTGATTAATAACAAGAAGTCATTTTTTCATCAGGTGATTTTGAGGTGTAAGTTTTATCTAGGTTTTCATCTATTAAAAGGCCACTAGGTACAAAGTTTCCAAAATTTATATAGTCTAGTTGTTTTCTTGACCATAAGTTTGGCTTCCCATGTGCTATTAGTGATGATGGTATATTATGTATAAGTAGGGCCTATTGGAGTGCATATTATTTTTAGTTGGTATATAGGATTTTGAATTTGTACTCCAATGTAAAATATGTGGATGTTGAGGTAGATGTACCAACTCAATTTAACTATAGTGTGTCAAGATGGATGTGAGATGCAGAAGCATCTGACTTGGGTTCAAAAGAAATTATGTTCTAGGGAAAGTATATTCCTTATGATAGTGCCCAAACAACACTCTACAATGGGAAAAGGATTATGGGTCACCAGGGATTATAAGATCCTAGCCTAGATAATATATCTTGATTATTTGATAAAAAGTTGAGGGAAAAACTTACATAGCATAAATCCATGGATGAACAAGGAGGATATTATAATGGAGCTTCAAATCAATAACATGGAATCATGTTTCTTGTATAACAAGCCCATTTTATAAGGGTAAATTTATAGTCCATTCTAGTTGATGCTCAAAATTTTTGCAATCATTAATGGTGATGAAAATAGGCTCAAGTTACGTGTCGATATGCCCTAACTATTTACCAATCCTTAGAGTGTAGATATTTAGACTGATCCATTGTCCAAAAGTACTTTGAATTTTTGCGAGTTATGATGAATTTTATATATAAAGTTAAATTGTGACTGGATTTCTCTCATGGAATCTCACTTTGACTAAAGATGAGTTGTTTAGATGCGATGATTTACATGACCAAGTCTTGGAAGGGAAAAATTTCAATGTCTGTCGAAATATTAACTCTGAAGGGTATTATAGAGGATATCTTTATGAACAATGGATATTTTGAAAAGTTCCAAAATAAAGAACTTGGTAGGGATTTTATTAAGCTTCTCTAAGAGATCATAATGATCATCCAAGGAGTGGGCACATGAGGTTCTGGAATAGTGATATGAGTGCATTATGTTCTCGATTACACACTCATAGAATTTGATTTTGATGGTTACAATATGATTAGTAGCTAAATTAATATAAACAATTAAATAATTGAAAGGATTGAATACCTAAGAGGGCATGTGATTTGTGTTATTAACTTATGAATATTGAACTTGATCACATTTTTTTCTCTTGTATTGTGTTCTTGTGAAAGGGTTCTTTATAAATCTTGAGTTGATTATTCTGCAATTTATAGTATTATTGAGCATCAAGTTCTATATCCCCATGATCTAATAAGTCCTAGATGTAATTATTAAATTACATGCACCCATCGATGACACAACCCTTGATGTGATGGTACTTAGAATATTCATTTTCTTTATCAATGAGGGATTGGGTGTATCTTCTTTGAATGACTTGGTATTGGGAAATGTGATCATATAAGCCTATTAAAGTTGATGGAAAATTTATGATAAATATTCACCTAGAGGAGTGTAATATCGACATTTATTTATTTATTTTGGGAATCCCTCAAGTAATTTTCAATTATATGGTATTTTGTACAACCTAAGTATGTTTAGAATCTATAATGTAGTTTCACATGATGTGTTTGTTTTTGTAAAATAATTTGACTTTATCAAAGGGTTTAGTATCATATTCCTTTTGAAAATTTTGTAATATGATTTTGGCTAATAGATCCTTTTAATTTTGACTACCCTTCTCTATAAATTCTTTGAAAGTGCTAACACAATTCATTTGCAAATGGAAAGTAATTTTCGAGTGTAATTTGGGTAAAAATATGCTAACTATTTTTTTCTCTGGGATAAAATAGGGGAAGTGATAAGCCAAGCCCCACCATCATTTTAAAAATGTGACAATGTCTTTTCTGTTATATTTTTTGGTGCTACATAGATCAAACAAGGTGATTTCACTCTCCATGTTAAAGGAAAATCATCTGATAAATCAATCATATAAATATGCAAAGGTGGGGCTGATCCCTTTAGAAGGTGGAGAAAGTGAACTTCAATGCTACACATGAATACCTGAATGAGGTAATTGTCATAGTAAGTGACCTCTTGAAAATCCATGAAGTATTTAATGTGATCCCTAGGGTCACCTTTCCCATGATTTATTTTAAATTAGGAAAATCAAATTTTGGTGGAAATTATACACATAACATTTACCTATCAATGGGGTAGGGACATAGGTCTTCAAAGTGATATTTCTTGTGATGTCCACTACTACTCTCTTGCAAACCAATAAATCCATATTTCATATATTTCAATTCTTGTTGGAATGAATTATATCATGAAGGAATAAAGGTATGTAGATAAGATTGATTTAGATGCCTCACCTCCATGGTTGTTTGTTTAATATATTTCATGGATCATTTCAGGTTTTGTTGGAGAAATAATTTATCGCAAGGAAAATTAATGGTTTTTCACATACACTTCAAGACTTGTTCCCTCCTCTTGGAAATTGGTAGTCTCTCATTTATTTACTGTGTGCAAACAATAAATTCTAATCACATAGGAATACTCCACTAAACATGTGGCAAATTACTTGTACTTGGTACAAGGGAGGAACTTACTTAGAGAAAAGGTAAATGGGAGGAATAAATGTAGTAAGTGAAGGCTATTTTTGTGAATAATTACTCACATATATCATAAGAATTAACTGGATCATGTCCAAACTCAATAATAAGAACACAAATATGTAAGAAATAATAAGATTAACACACCATAGACATGAAGTTCCATTGATTCATTCCTCAAAGATACAAAGTTACTTCTTGGTTATTTAAGATTACAATGCTCACAAAGTTTAAGATAGGAAGAAGAGGAAACATAGACAAGGAAATAGAAGACACTAGTATTTTTTGTGGTAAGAGAGAAATAGCTATCAACCCCTTGGAATGGAGAAATCATCCCAATATAAAACTTTACAAAATGTCTCTTCCTCTCCCCCACATGAATTTTCACATTCCCATCACTTGTGAAAGTTCATATTACTATAGGAATAAGAATAAGTCCCTTTGTTAATAATGAAAGATAAATGTTTACAATGTAACATTAAAAAAGTCACTTAAGTGAATAATATGAAAAATTCAAAAAGTATGTTCCTAATGAATAATTAGAACATAGATAGAGGGAAAAAGAGAGGAGAGAAGAGAGTGATCTTTCTAGAAGATGAAGAAGTCTTACATTATGAAGATCCAAATCCTGTAGAAATTTGAGGAAATTCTCTTGGAATGATCTCCTCACCCTTCACTTCATACTGAAATGGGTTGTTATGAGTGTCACCTACTCAACCTATGGGATATAAAAATAGTCCAAATCACTGATCCAAATATCAGGAATGATACCAAGGGTCTTGCATTGTTTGAACCATAATTGATGATATCTTGCAGTATTAGAAATTATGCCTCTAATTTCCAAGAGGGATTTTAAAGTATCTTCATTGAAATAAAAGGGATATCATTCCTCTTTCTTGAAAAAATCTTGGAAACACTTCAGGATCTCTTTCAATGATGAATTTTCATTGAGTGAAGGTGACATGAGCTTTTGTACACTATTGATGACAATTTACAAGATCTCAGATACATTCTCTCCATAATACTCAATTATAAGACATCGTTATTTATCATATCATATCTATATCTCACTATGCGATACCATATCAAATACAAGTTCTTGGAGATATAGGTGAATATAGTTGTTCTCACTAAGGAGTGAGAATAAAGAAAAATCATCTCAGACACCAATGGGAACACATTATCCTTGTGTTCCTTTTCTTTCTCATTCTGCTCCTTGGTCATTTTTACCTTAGAAATAATGGTGAGGAAAATTTGAATAATGAGAGAACATCATGTAGTAGTACTTTTCCCTTTTCCACAATCTTCTCTACCCATTTTTAATTAGATCTCCCTTGAATGGTGTACCCTTGATCTCTCTTGATTACTAGAGGGTAAAAATTTTTGATGGGTGAAATGGCCTCTACTAGGGAAGTGGTGTTGCACTAGGTTCCAAGAAGGATTGTACATAGGAAGTGAGAGTTATCACATGCTCTTCCAGTTACTCCATAGTCTATTTATTCTCTTCATTTTTGGAAAACAAGCGGGATGCAAACTCTTTGAATAGGTGCACATCTCCCTCCTATGTATCTTGTCCCAATAAAACCTTGTTCAATCATGTTTTGTCAATTATCTCATGGCTTTTATAAAATTTGGTCCTATAACTTCCATTTATTAAGATCTAGAAGCTCCAAAGTGAAGAAACATGATTTGTTTGTGCTTTATTGGATCACTTTTTCTTGATGTATTTTTAGATAGCCTCAAAATTAGGTGTAACAAATTACTACACTATTCTTCACTCACTTCCAGGAAGCTCCTACTCCCATGGTAATGTTTCAATCATAGTAGACATGCGATCAGGGAATAGGGAAATTTTATGTTCTTGATAGGGGATCACATACCACTCATGATGAGATGAATTTTCCACTTTGAGAAGGACACACATGTATTTCTACAATGAGCATGAAACTTTGATGGATCAATTTCACCTAGCTCAAGAGGTTCAATTGAGTTCTTTAATAATCATGCTTTCTTGTGATGCCTCCTAGGAGGAGAATCTTCAAAATTCATTGCACTCAACCTCCATAAATTTACTCTTGGAGGATTCATTTGAATGAGTATAGCCCATTTATTTTTAGATGTCTTGAGGGAGGAAGTGTAAGAAACTTGTCCGTGTGGAGATAAAATACCACCAAACTTGATGAAATAATATTTCTTTCATATTAACCATTCTTTTGATCTTAAAATCACTTCCATGGTCCTCTCTTTGATATCACCTAATTCCCTAATGTTCCATGGAGTGGAAGGAAGAGGGGTAGGTTCAAATAGGTTTGAATCATCATATGTTATTCCTTTCGCAAACCAATCAAACTTTAATTATCTCATTTGGTCTATTTAATCCACATGTAATCTCATTTTATAACCTTGAATTCATTTGTATAGTTAACCAAGTAGTCCTCAATTTGATTCTCATGATGCAATCCAGACAAGATGACATTTTCTAGATTCTTATTAATATTGAAGTTAGACCAAGATATGTAGGAATACAAACCGAGATCATTGAAAGATGTTTCAATGTTTACTGCATATGTGACATTTGCATGATTATATTCCCACAGAGATGGGAAATTATAAACATTTATTTTTTACATTCTTGCACTTGGTATGTACATGAGATAATTGTCCACATAGTTTAAACATTATGATATTACCATTGTGTACCTGGGTATCCTACAAGGAGAACGATAAAATCCTCTAACAGTGATATAGGTGAAGGTGGGGAATTATATGAAGTGGCTCCCATACTTCTCAATCAATACAACATCTTGGTATGAAATCCTCCATTTTAGATTGCCTTTGAGAAACCTTATGATGAACATCCAGTGAATGCATTATTCACTCTAACATAGTGATGGTTTCTCTCAATGAGACTAATTTGTAGAAAATTTTTGTAAGTGAATTTATGGGTACATTAGGAACAATGGATAGGCCTCAAAATCATCTTGTTAAATCAAGGGAATACACTAGGTAATAATTCATTGTGAAATTTTTAGTGGAGAAAAATTCCATCATTTTTTTATGGATGTTTTATTGATGATTTTCCACAATCTACCATTTGGTTTCCTTTTATTTCCACTAGGATGAACTAAGCCATCCAATCCTAGAAATATTTCATTATATCCTCTCCCATTATTATTTTCAGAAGGAAAATTGATGTAGGAGTATCATCTCCACTTTGTAAATAAGGCATGAAGTCATTAATTTTTTTCCTTAAGGTCAATTCGAAGGTTGAAAAGTGTTCATGAATCTCATAGGTTGTTAGTTTGGGTATTGGCCATTCAATTTTTTAAATTCTATATTTTCCCTCCAAAAGTAAAGTTCAAATTTGAAGGCCATTTTTGGCTTGTGATAGCTGTTTTAGGGGTCCTTGTAGCTTATAAACTTTAGAAAATATTAAATGGGGGTAAAATGGGTTATATTATGTCTTTCCATGAGTTAGGATCCTTAATTAAATAATGCAAAGTTATGTCATGAGGTCTCCAAAAAAACCCCCCTTGTATTAGGACTAAATTATGTAATTAAGTTGGTGAAAAGCCTCCATTTAGTGGAAAACTGAAAAGAAAGGTATAACAAACTTAGAGTAACTATCTCTCTCTCATTCCATCTAGATGATAATAAAATTTTACAAAGTTTAAAGAATAATTGTTATCGCCAAATCACAACACCCTTCAATGGTTTATACAAGCGCATGTACTTGGACTCATAGTGTGATTGGATAACATGGGTACTATCTCCAAGTTATGGGACTTGCTACTTGAGATAGACCTCCAGAGAAAGCTAGTTCTTGCTCCTAAACTACCTACCACAATCTACTCTAATGCAAGGGGAAACTAACTATTCTAATCTAAACTTCCAAGGACCAGGAAGAGAGAATGCATGAAATGAAATCCTACACTAAAGCGGTGATACACCAGAAAATGAGGGGTGTGAGAGTAGTCTCCAAATGCGTGAAATACTGTAAGCAAAGTGCGCACTAGAAGAGGTGATGACAGTTATCCATAATCTAGCGAAACGCATTCACAACAATATTTCAAACATACACAATGATAATGGATCCCTACATTAACATAATAATAGACACAATATTCTTGTAAAGAAGAGGTTGAAGGGGCAAGAAGAATGCATAAAAACATAGCAGGGGAAGATGCATCCACAAACTTATATTTTATTGCTTCCTGATATGCACAGTTCAATTGGTTACAAGATAAGGGCCTGGATCACCATGCAAGGAGTCCACAACAAGGGCCTACAACACATTGGCTTCACAAAGCAATTTTGGTAGATATTTTCTACAAAAACTACCTCCTCTTACAAAGAGCCCATCACTCCAATTTATAGAAAAAATGAGAAGAGAGAGAAAATGGAAATCCTAAAATCTATCCTTCAACCACTTGTAAGAGGCATTAAATGCATTAAAATGATTATATATTACTTGCGAAAGGCTCCCCATACTGTCTCAAGTGCTGCAGTAGAGAAAGAATGATGACCATGCCTCTTAATTGCACTCCCAACCACCAAATAAAACACTGTTATGAACCCAGCCACGTTTTCTTAAAAATATCAATCAATCTCTCATCAAATCTGGAATTTCTTGATTTCTGTGCATCGGGCTCGGAGCCACAATTCCAACGGTACCAATTTTGTGTGATTTCGTTGAGAAATGCAAAAGTTATGGCCTTCTGAGTGCGGGCAGCTATTTTGGGTCTGGCAGGCGTTTTCTGTCATTTGACGGGAATGAGCATTAACTGACTGGAGCCGAATATGTTTATTTTAATTAAATATATCTACCCTCATTAAAATTGGAGCTTAGAGTCAAAATTTATGGCCGTTTGAAGTTTCACGGGTCAAATGTTGACTTTTCTTCTTTGCCTTTAGCCGATTCAGCTTTTCGCGTCCTGTGTGTACCTTTGTCCCACCGTCCCCATACAAAATCTCTTGCTTCAGCCGATTCAGGCTTCCTTGTTCCTATTTGCGATGAAGACATGTGGTGAGATTCCATTCGCTCTCAGCTCTTTCGGCTTTTCACGTCCCACGCGTACTTTTGGCCCGGATGTCCCAAACTTTCTCGGACGAAAGTCCCCTGTTTCGGCCGAATCGGCCGGTTCGCGTCCTCTGCATACTTTTGTCCTAACTATCCCATGGACTACCTGGGACAAATATCTCTAAACCACCTGAAATGGACCGTGTATCAGCGAATCGGCTGGTTTGCGTCCCACGCGTACTTTTGGCCCAACTGTCCCGAACCGCGCAGAAACAAAAGACTTAGGCAATTTTTTCCATCTTTCGGCCGATTCGGCTTTTCACGTCCCACGTGTCCCGATGTCCCAACTATCTCGTAGACCACCTGGACTAGGAATTAGCCAATTTTCATGCCTTTTCCGCCCCAAGCTTGGTACGACGAACCTCAGTTCAACCTGAACTGGTACGACCCGAGCCCTTCAGACCCGAAATGCCTCAAAACAGTCCTGAAACCTTATTTTTGCATTTTTTCCTTTTTCTCAACTTGTTGGGATTTCTTCTTGGATGGGAGAGTTAGAGAGAAGCCGAGGGGCCCCCCAAAAACATGATTTTGGTCCTTGAATCAATCTCCTTGCTTAGGACTGAATAATTTGATGCATGTTATCAAAATTACCTTGAGTGGTGAATTTTGGATAACAATAATGTTGAGTAAAATTGACAATATGACTTTTTTTTGGCATATTTCTTGACTATGTTGAGCCCATATGAAATGGATCTTGTTATCCCAATGTGTCTCGAACCGCGCGAAACAAAAGACTTAGGCAATTTTTTCCATCTTTCGGCCAATTCGGCTTTTTGCGTCCCACGCGTCCTGACTTCCCAACTATCCCACAGACCGCCTAGACTAGGACTTAGCTGATTTTCATGCCTTTTCGGCCCCAAGCTTGGTACGACGAACCTCAGTTCAACCTGAACTGGTACGAACCAAGCCCTTCAGACCCAAAATGCCTCAAAACAGTCCTGAAACCTTATTTTTTGCATTTTTTCTGTTTTCTCAACCTGTTGGGATTTCTTCTTGGATGGGAGAGTTAGAGAGAAGCCAAGGGGCCCCCCAAAAACATTATTTCAGTCCTTGAATCAATCTCCTTGCTTGGGACTGAATAATTTGATGCATGTTATCAAAATTACCTTTAGGGGTGAATTTTGGATAACAATAATGTTGAGTAAAATTGACAATATGACTTTTTTGGCATATTTCTTGACTATGTTGAGCCCATATGAAATGGATCTTGTTATCCTAGTTTGTAAGAGGGTTATTTAGAGCACATAAAGGATATTTGAGTGTATTTACATTAATTTTTGTAAGACATACCTATACACACAGATGCATTCTTGTATACTTATTTGTTTTGAATGATTTATATAGTATTTGCATTGGTTGAATAGCAAATGTACTCTTGTATCAAGTTTGGGTCTTAGGGTGATAAGGAATATCATCTTTATTTAGGAGATTTTTTTTTGCAATAATTGAATCCTATAGTGCCTTCAAAGTTAGTTTGGTAAGTGAAATTTGTGTAAGACTTGTGTAAAAGGGGTTGATGAATAAATATTGTTCCATCACCGAACAATGATTAGACAAAAGAAACAACATGGTTTGATAACATTATGAATAGTTCAAGATGCGGTCTTTGATGAACTCTTGGTGAAGGAATGTGTATAGTTTTATTATCTAATATCCCTAAAAATATTACGTTATAGATCTCTCCTAAATGTAAATATTCATAGGTTTTAATTATAGGTGTGAATATATATTAGATATTGAAGTCTATGAAATATGTATAAACTAAAGCAGAGAAAGTAATTCTTTCTTTAGAAACCCTAGTTGCTAGTATGAATGTTACATGCACAATATCATATTGAATGAAGTAATTATAAACACTAGAGGGAAGAATAATTACATATAAGTTTGAATGATTAGGGATATTTACAAAACATGGGAAGAGGTAGACCATTTTGTTAAGACTACAAGTTTGACTGTGAAAGTACAAATGTAATTCATAACATAGCGTTAAGAGAACCTACACGTTAGAATTTTGAAAAGACCAGAAAAGTGTTCTCATGAAATTTCTTCATCATAAAGGGTAAGAGTATATATTTTACAATTTAAATACAAGTAATATTGTAAATTCTTGAGTTTTGAATCAATCATCTAGTAAAGTTATAGTGAAATCAAATTCCTCGGATCAAACTAAGTATTTTAGTAAAGAAATTACTAGGGAAAGAAGTCCGAGGACCCAAATCATCGAATAAAGGTCTAAAATTTGGTAAAATTAATGCTAAAGAAGTCCCTAAGAGGATTCATGAGATATTTCAGACATTTAATGGTGGAATTCAAAGTAAACCATGACATTTCACCTAGTAATGTGTGAAGTAGGGTAAAGACCTAGTTGAATAAGTTATTTAACAAAGAAACCAACCTTTATGTCTTGAATCTATATATGAACTTTATAATATAACTCAAAATACATAATGAGTGAATGTATATAGTCAATTTTTCCTATGCAACCTCCAAAAAGTTGAATTATTCATAACATAATATGACAAGAGACCTAAATACGGGTTTTAGAGGAAAATGCATAAGGCAAAGTTACATAAATCTCTAGAAAGAGTTAGAAATTATAATTTGGGAAAAAAATTGATGGAAGAAAGAGAGTATTCAGAAATCTCATGAGGAATTCTAGGCTCCTCTAGAATTCAAAAAACATATGTAGTATATTTTTTCTTGTTTCAAGACAAAATAAGGACACAATTTTGTGAAAGAAAGGGTAGTGTGAATGTGTTGAAGTTTTGAATGCATTTTTAGTAAGTATAAAAAAATGAAGAAAGGATGAACTAATGGACCTTTTAAGACCTTATGAAAATACCTAGAACTCTTAGTGCACAATTGAAGCAAACTACATGGCTTTAAGAGACTTATAGCAAAGTCCTAGAGAAAGATAGGCCAAGAATGATCTATTAGTCTTTTAGAATTCAAATCTAAGAATGATATAAGTTTGTTTGAAGAATTTGTGAACAAAGTATGCAAAGTGAAGAGCCACCGTAGGACAAGAAGTAGAATTGAATGCTTGGTCAAAGGCTAGAAAAGGTAAAGAAGAATAATTTGGAGAACTTGAGATAGGTAGCTGTTTATTTGATGAAGATTCATTAGGAAATGTCTACTTAGCATAAATCAATGTATTGGAGAAGGGTATAGGACTTTGAGATGACTTGCACAATAATTTTTTTATGTTCATTGTATTTTGAGGCCTTTGTGGCATTGGTCATGATCCTCTTTCACAATTTTTTGAGTAATTGGTAAATGAATTATATTCATTAAGTGATAACATGACTTTAGGCATCCTTTGACTACATAGTTTTGGTATCGAGCAAGGCATTTTTGTTGTCATTGAGTTTTGAAGTTGAATAAATAGTTGTTGTTAACATTGTTTGGTGAGTGTGTGCATGTAAAAGAGAAAGTGAAGATGAGTAAAGAAAAAAATGTAATACCGGTCATGGAACATGGTTACAGGATGCCACCATGGATGGAAAATTAAATAGAAGAGAGAGAAGAAGCAAGGATAAAGCAAGTACAATAGAGAACAATATAACCAGATAAGATGAAAAATATAGCAATAATGATGGAAACAAGGAAAACATGCAAGCCAAGGAGTTGAAGGCTATTAAGTCTCAAGAAATAGGCTTGAAATATGATGAAGATGAACAAGAACCAGAAATAGAGATAGTAGAGGGATTGATAGAGCTAATTAGGTACATGAAGAGATAACAAGAGGAGAGAGAGAGGAAAAGGAAATAAGAAATAAGAAAGAAAAGATAAAACTAGCTCCAGCAGGAGGTTACAAAATTAAAGCAAGAGGTAGACCAACTGATGATGCTCATAGGAAGAGAGAGAGAAGAAAAAAACAAGAGACATGGATAGTGATAAGGAATAGAGAGAAGTGTCCAGGTCAAGCAGCTTATAGTGAAAAGGAAAAGAAATCAGTTGGAGACAAGGATATGAGAAGAAGAAAGAAGATCGAGAAAAGTGGAAAAGAGGATAAGTACGAAAGAAATAGAGTAGATACAAGAAATGGTGTTGATAAAATATATAAGGGTGAAGATTAAGAGATAATAGAAGAATTATTGCTTTCTCTTGTTAATGATGAACATGATGAGAGCAACTAGTATGCAAAGATAAGGGGAAAAAGTGTAAGTAAGAGAAAATGAAGAAATCGAAAGAAGAAAAGAGCTTCTAGGGGCATAAAAGCCTCAAGTTTTTAAATCTAACAACTTGTGTAGATGTGTGATTATAGGTACAAAGAGTGAGTTTGATGTGGAAGTTGAAAGCAACAATATAATAAGGCAAGACCAAATAGAGACAATTAAGCAAGAGAATGTATTTGTCTATAAAATCTTAGATCAATTGTAAGAAGAAATAGTAGCCTTGGAGCATGCTCTGTAGAAAGAGGAATCATGTGGAAAAGACAAGGAAATCAGTTCCAAGATAGAGGAAGATTAGCAGCAATAAGAGCAAGAGGAAAATGTAATGAAGAAAGAAGAATAAACCTATAAAGAACCATATCTTATTCAAAATTATGAAGAGAACCATGAAGACTAGACAAGGCACATGATGGTAGTAGTACAGGAGAACAAATTGAAGATGAATATAAAATCAAAGTAAATATGCAAGCATAGATAAATAGGAAAAAGAAGAATAAAATTAATAATGGAGTTCAAAATCTTCTTACCCTGGAGTATGATGTAGGAGCATCATCTCCACTTTGCAAATAAGGAATGAAGTCATTAAATTTTTATCTTGAAGGTGAATTTGTAGGTGGACAAGTGTTTTGAGTCTCATATGTTGTTAGTTTGGGTCTTGGCCATTGAAAATTGAAAATTCTAGATTTTCCTCCAAAAGTCAAATTCAATTTTGAAGGCCATTTTTTTGGCTTGTGATAGGTGTTTTATGTGTCCTTGTATCTAATAAACTTTTCAAAAGAAGAAATAGGGATAAAATGGGTTATATTAGGTCTTTCTATGAGTTAGGAGCCTTAATTTAATAATACAAAGTTATGTCATGAGGTCTTCAACCAAAACCACCTTATATTAGGACTTAATTATACAATTAAGTTGGTGAAAATAATCCATTCAGTGGAAAACCGAAAGGAAGGTATAAAAATCTTAGTGTAACTATCTATCTCTCATTCAATCTGGATGAGAATCAAAGTTTGTAAATTTTCAAGAAGAATGTTGAAGAAAATTCAGAATATGACTATTTTTCGTATATTTCTTGATTGTGTTGATCCAATATGAAATGGTTCTTGCTATAATAGTTTTTAAGAGGGTGATCTAGAGCACATAAAGGTTATTTGAGTGTATTTACATTGATTTTGGTAAGACATAACTATATACACATATGCATTTTTGTATACTTATCTCGCTTTGAATGATTTATATAGTATTTACATTGGTTGACAAGAAAATGTACTCTTGTATCAAGTTTGGGTCTTAGGGAGACAAGGAATATTATATTTATTTAGGAGATTATGTGTTTTCAATAATTAAATCTTGTAGTGTCTCTAAATTTAGTTGTATATGTGAACTCTTTGCAAGAATTGTTTAAAAGGGGTTGATGAATAAAGATTGGTCCATCATTAAACCATGATCAGATAAAAGAAACAAAATGGTTTGATAACATTCTGAATACTTCAAGAAATGTGGTATTTTATGAATTCATGGTGAAGGAGTGTGTACACGTTTATCAACCAATATCCCTTAAAATATTATATTTTATGATCAAAGAAGACAAAGTCAATGATCCTTAGTGGAATTATACAGTAGTATGCATAGAAATATCCTCACTATCAATATTCATAGGTTTGAATTAGAGGTGTGAATTTGTATTAGATATTTAAGTCCATGAAATCAGATAAACTAGTAAAGAAAGTAATCCTTTCTTTAGAAACCCTAGTTTCGAGTATGAACCTTGAATGCACGATCATATTGAATGAAGTAATTAAGTCTAAAGACTAGAGGGAAGAATAATTACATATAAGTTTGAAGGATTTGGTATGTTAACAACACATGGGTAGAGGTAGACCATTTTGTTAATACTACAAGCTTGATGATGTGAAAGTGTAAATGTAATTCATAACCTAGTGCTAAAAGAACCTACAAGTAAGAATTGTTAAAGTACCAGACAAGTTTTCTCAAAATATTTCTTCATCCTACCAGTAAGAGGATATACTTTACAATGTGAATACAAGTAATATTCAAAATCTTGAGTTTTGACTCGCTCATCTAGTAAAGTTATAGTGATATCAAACTCCTCGGGTTAGACTGAGTATTTCAGTAAAGAAATTACTAGGGAAAGAAGTCTTAGGACACAAATCATCAAATAAGGGTCTAAATTTTGGTAAAATTAATGCTAAGGAAGTCCCTAAGAGGATTCAAGATAGATTTTACATATTTAATGGCAGAATTTGAAGTAAATTTTGATAGTTCACCTGGACTATGTGAAGGGGGGTAAAGACCTAGTTAAATAAGTTATTTAACAAAGAAACCAACCTTTAAGTCTTGAATATATCTATTAACCTTATAAGATAACTTATAACACATAATGAGTAAATTATTATATTCCATTTGTCCTATCAAACCTCCAAAAAGTGTAATTATTCATGACAAAATATGGTAAAGAGACCTAAATAAGGGTTCTAAAGGAAAAATTCATAAGGTAAGTTATAGAAAATTGTAGAAAGAGTTAGAACTTAAAATTTTGGAAACAAATTGAGGGAAGAGAGGGAGTATTAAAAAATCTCATGATGACTTCTAGGTTCCCCTAGAAGTCAAAAACCATATGTAGTCTAATTTTTTTCTTGTTTCAAGACAAAGGAAGGACACAAATTTGTGAAAGGAAGGGTAGTGTTAATGTGTTGAAGTTTTGAATGCATTTTTAGTAATTATAACATAAAAATGAAGCAAGGATGAACTAATGGACCTTTGAAGACCTTCTAAAACTACCTAGAACTCTTAGTGCATAGTTGAAGCAAACTCCATGGCCTTAAGAGACTTATAGCTCAATCCTAGAGCAAGTTAGGCCAAGAATGACCTATTGGTATTTTGGATGTCAAATCTAAGAATGATCTAAGTTTTTTTGAAGTATATGTGAAAAAAGTATGCAAGGTGAAGAGCCATTGTAGGACAAGAAGAAAAATTGAATGCTTACTCAAAGGCTAATAAAGGTAAATAATAATAATTTGGAGAACATGAGATAGGTAGTTGTTTGTTTGATGAAGATTCATTGGGAAATGTGTGCTTAACATAGATAAATGAATTGGAGTAGGGTATAGGAATTTGAGAAGCCTTGCAAGGTAAATTTTGTTGATTTTTATCGTATTTTGAGGCCATTGTGGCATTGTTCATGATCTTGTTTTACATAATTTTGGATTAATTAGTAAATGAATCATATTCATTGAGTGATAACATGAATTTAGGCATCCTTTGAATACATTTTGAAGTTAAATAAATAGTTGTATCTAATAGTTTTTGGTGAGTGTTTGCATGCGAAAGAGAAAGTGAAGATGAGTAAAGAAAAAAATGTAAGACCAGTCATGGACCATGGTTACAGGATGCCACCATGGATGGAAAATTTAATAGAAGAGAGAGAAGAAGCTAGGATAAAGCAAGTGTGAGAGAGAATAAGAGAACAAGATAAGATGAAAAAGATAACAAGAATGATGGAAACAAGGAAAACATGCAAGGAAAGGGAGTTAAAGTCTATTAAGTCTCATGAAGTAGGCTTGAAAAATGATGAAGATGAAAAAGAACCTGTAGTAGAGATAGTACATGGATTGATATATTTAATGAGTTACATGAAGAGAGAACAAAAGGAGAGAGATATGAAAAGGAAAGAAGAAAGAAGAAATAAAAGAGAAAAGTGGTTCCGGCAGAGTTTACATAATTAAAGCAAGAGGTAGAGTAGTTGATGATGCTCCTAGGAAGAGAGAGAGAGAGAGAGAATAAACAAAAGACATGGATAGTGATAAGGAAGAGAGCCAGGTGGGAAGTTAAGAAATTATAGAGAAAAGGAAAAGAAATCAGTTGAAGACAAGGATAAGAGAATAAGAAAGAAGATTGAGACAAGTGGAAAAGAGGATGAGTAAGCAAGAAATAGAGGAGATACAATAAATGGTGTTGATAAAGGATAAGGGTGAAGATGAAGAGATAATAGAAGAATTTTTGGCTTCTCTTGTGAAGGATAAACATGATGAAAGTGATTGGTATGCGAGAGATAAGGCAAGCAGAGTTCAAGAAAGAGAAAAATTAAGAAATGGAAAGAAGAAAAGAGCTTCTAGGGGTAATAAAGCCTCAAGTTTTTGAATATAACAACTTGTGTAGATGTATAATTACAGGTACAAAGAGTGAGTTTGATGTGGAAGGTAAAAGAACGAAGATTATAAGAAAAGACTAAGAAAAGAAAAGTAAGTAAGAGAATGTATTTTTCTATGAAAGCTTAGAGAAATTGCAAGAAGAAATAACAACCTTGGAGCATGCTCTGTAAAAAGAGTAATCATGTGGAAAATACAAGGAAATCAATTCCAAGATAGAGGAAAATCAGCAACAAAGCAAGAGAAAGAGGAAAATATAATGAATAAATTAGAAGAAACCTATAAAGAACCATATCTTATTAAAAAGATGAAGAGAACCGTGAAGACTAGACAAGGCACATGATGGCAGTAGTATAGGGAGAATAAATTGAAGATGAATATCAAATCAAAGAAAATATGTAGGAACAAAGAAATAGGAAAAGAAGATGAACAATAATAATGGAGTTCAAATTATTCTTACCCCTGAAGTATGATGTAGGAACATCATATCCACTTTGCAAATAAGGCATGAAGTTATTATATTTTTGTCTTGAAGGTGAATTTGTAGGTTGAAAAGTGTTTTTGAGTCTCATAGGTTGTTAGTTTGGGTTTTGGCTATTCAAAATTTTAAATTCTAGTTTTTCCCTCCAAAAGTAAAATTCAAATTTGAAGGCCATTTTTGGCTTGTGATAGGAGTTTTAGGGGTCCTTGTAGCTTATAAAATTTTCAAAAGATGAAATGGGGTAAAATGGGTTATATTAGGTCTTTCCATGAGTTAGGATCCTTAATTCAATAATAGAGAGTTATGTCATGAGTTATCCAACCAAAACCCCCTTGTATTAGGACTTAATTATGCAATTAAGTTGGTGAAAAGCCTCCATTCGGTGGAAAAATGAAAAGAAAGGTATAACAAGCTTAGTGTAACTATCTCTCTCTTTCCATCCGGATGAGAATCAAAGTTTGCAAAGTTTAAAGAAGAATGTTGAAGAAAACTCGTAATATGAATTATTTTGGCATATTTCTTGACTATGTTGAGCCCATATGAAATGGTTCTATACGCACCCAAAATTACATGTGTTACATTATCGAAAATGGTTACAAAAGTCCCTAATGATGATTCAAGTCCATTCAAGAAGGTGTTCAAGCTCCAATTTCCATTCGTAGTATATATTTGTTACCTAGACGTCTTTACTTAGCCTTCTCACAATTTTTCTAGCTTCCTCCTTTTTGTGCATGTTTTGACCTTGATTTAGGACCTCTACCTTGCTTGGGCGCGCTTCTGAAAATTGCCACCCAAAACAGAGTAGTAAAGAAATCCTACCCACTTTTTCCAGATCCTTCACGTGTGTTTTAACATGTGACGGTTCACTTAATTTCACTTTTTGCATGAATCATGAGCTGAATGATCTAAAATTAGCTTTGATTTCTTAGTTCTCCTTCCTCCTATTTTTAAATAGATTTAATTAGTTTAAACTTCCTATTCTTTCCTTTTGCATGAAGGCACCTCCCATACTCCATTCCTATATATTCCATTCTTGTATTCAAACAAAGGCCTAAGAATTTTGTTTATCTTGCATTGTATTGTTGTTACGATCTTTCTAGGAATTGCATATCCAATCTCTAATATCTTTTGTTAAATCCCTTCTACCTACATTGCATCTGGAATGCCATCAAGTTGGCATTGCTTAAGAACCATCCTATTATTGTTATTCTTCCATTCCCAATACCTTAGACTCACATGTATACTCAGAGAAAGAAAGGAACATATTGAGGGGATACATACAAACACAACTAGATTTACCAAAGATCTTGCTTGTCCAGGTTGAAATTGTGTGTTTTTTTGCCTTGTTTGTTGAATTGTCAATTTCAAATCACTAGTAGAAAATCATTCATATCAAATAGAGTAGAAAATAATTCATTTCAATAAATTATTCAATCACAAGTAGATCAAATCATTAGTAAGTTCAGCTCTTTAACATTACCAGGGAAGTTGTGAGGAACAATAGCCCCTTTTTCAGGGTCATGCTTTGTTCTTCACCTCTGAGGTAGGGTTTGGAGGGTTTTGATCATATTAGGTGATTTTATTTAGATTAGATTCATACATTTGCACAAGTAACTGGCTACATCTGGCTGATTATTTATCTTTAGTTTATTTATTAGATGAGAACACATCACTTAAAGATTAGAAAACAACAAAAATATTTCCTTTGATAGATTAGTTTTCTTTTATTGCTTTGATCCAAAATATTGTGGAAAATCCAAAAACATAGATTATATTTCCTTCAAGAATTAGTTTGCTTATAAAAATCATTGCATCTCATTATGCATGACCATAAATGGTTCAAAATAGGAAAATACATACAACTATGATCCCTTGGTCCCACAACCTAACGGGCCAGAAATGATAACTAACATTGATACCAGCTTTATGTTTGACATTCTTACACACACCGGAACTTTCACCGAGAAAATAGATCAGCTCAATACACTTAAAATCACTGCTAATAAAGCCTACGACTATCAAAAAGCTCCTGGAAATAGGGTTTGATTATGCACACGACCATCTAAGGGCCACAACCTCCACAATTCTTTGGTTTTAATCCTCAAGTCCCACAACCCAACTGCTCGCTAGTCGATTATACATTGACACTAGTTTTTACACATTAGTATTCAAATCTTTTCCACTTCCATGAGATATTATCACAAAAATTTCCTTATCAACATAGCATCTGATCATGCAAATACTTTCTAGACCAGCACCAAAAATCACCCACAAATACCTATGGCACCATCACACCTCTCATTCTTACTTCCATGAGCTTGTGTGGAAATCTATATGAGGCATCTGCAGTCACTTCCCACGTGTTCAATAACCAAAAAATAAAATATTGGTAGAGCTTGACATTGATTGGAGTCTACAAGTAGCTATTATCTCGACCGAGCCATCACACCACTTCAAGTTAGGAGAGTGTAATGCCCACATTTTACACACACAATTACAATAGTAAAAATACCCAAATAATTTTTTTTTGACTTAAATTGCTCACTACACAACACAACAAGGGCTCTAAGTACAAAAAATCAACTTGTATACAATAATTACCTAAGTCATCGACTCATATAGACACATGAAAACAACATAGGCATGTCGATGCAACACTTTTCCCAATAAATGGATACTATTAATGACCCAACCACAAGAAAAAAGACTTCAGGAATGGTGAACCCACAACACATCATTTCTTTAATTGTATTTTAGTTACGATCAACATTCCAAGAACATTATTGTGCAAGGAAAACTTCCTCCTTTTTCCATCTACAAAATCTTAAGTTCATTCCACATTTAATTTACAGTTTGACCATTTTAAGTTGGCTTTTTATGCTTCACAGAATTTTCCATAACTTACATACTTATTTGGCATAATAAAAAAATGCATATAAAGTACTTAGTTAACTTGTTCTTGTGTTAAGAATATGCTTCTCTAATGTTTATTCAATGTTTAAAATTTACCCTTGCTACACAAGTGAATCTAACGTGATGTCAAGATGAAATCTTGGGATTAAGGAAGACTTAGATTCGAGATAGCTTTTTCCCCAAGAACATTCTTCGATCATGGAATAGTTATTTCACTACCATAGTTAATAAAGTTCAATAACTTAATGACTTCCTTTTATATTTATATATATCTTTTGTTTTCTCGAAGTTTGATCACAACAAGGCAATACATATTCTTTGAAACACATGAATATATTTAATTGAGTTATAAAGACTCCAAGAGTGGCATTATCCCTAACCTCAAAACTCATTTTTTCTCTTCTATGCTTTACTTTTACATCACATTAAGGTCTCATTATTACCATCGCATTATAAAATAGAAGAGTTACAAAAGTACTTGTCTGACATCTTAAAGAAGTACATGGTTAGAAGCATTATAAACTACACATGAACCACAAGTGATTTGTGTTCAAGGTAGGGTCCCATCTTTCTACCTTTCATGATTCCACATGTTAACCACCAAAACAACTAAGGTTAAGCTTAATTCCAATTTTCACCCAGGGCTTTAATCCCTATTATAGATTTGATTAAGGTTAAAATGTATTTACTCTATAAACCCTTCATGAGAGATCAAGGAACTATATTGTCACAAGCCAAAGATAAGACATTTAGCTACAAGGGACTAAAGAGTTCACTAACAAGAATGCAAGACATAGAACAACTATATCCCGATCTCCATTTATGTCATTTGAATCCAACAAGGATTTCATTCGATGAAGAAATTTAATTTTAGATCTATCTTAGGAAGACAAGATAGTCCTCTAGGATACGAAGGAGGAGTTAGCTCTACATACTCCAAAAAAATTGACTGTGTCGCTCCTATCTACCAGGTTTATGAAAATGTCACTAAACATACCGACAAAGACGATAAACCCATTCTTGGGCTCTTGTTTACCCAAACTAGGAGGTTCCATCAAGTGCAGAGTTTAAGTTCATTCTATGGTTTTCAATGTCTTCTACGGTAAAAAGTATCACACATGAAAACAAGTTATGCTCCGATATTATACAAGGGTAGAGTGTTTCAATTAAATCTCTTTATTACATTTGCAAAGTATGAATGCACAAGATGACTCATTAATCATTTATTGAACACTAAGTATGCACTACAAGATATTACTTCAAATTCATTTACCTTATATATATATATCAAATCTTTTTACCATACGTACTATGAATCAAATTGAACCTATAATTAAATACACATTTCCTAGATATCCCTAAAAGCTAGCATCTCATACATATTAGCAAATTATCAATTATATCTTTCTGTAACATGAGACTACATTATACATATATTCATTTTACAATGAAATATATAAATTACAATGATAATTAATAAATTACACATCACCTTTTTGTCATCATTCTTTCATCCTGCAAAACCACGTGAGCATGAAATCAGCGATAAATCACTGGCATGGCATCCACCCTAATCTAACATAATTAACTTTTTTCAGTTTTATCATTTACATATGATAATAATTACAATTTGCAATCGAAATTAAAGGTTTAGAGACATGTATTCATTACATTTCATTTCACTTCATTTTGTAACCCAGGAGAGAGAAAGAGAAGGGAAGAGAGAGAAAACACCATTTTGTCAAAAGTTATATTTCACACAACAAGTTACACTATAGAATTTTTAAATAGTTATTTACATGTGTCAAAAGTTTCCACAGTGGTTTGGAAACCTAACGAGGGTCCCACAACTTTCTATTTTTACATTTTCTTACTAGCTACAAAAACATTCAAAATGGGCTTGGAGGCTAAGAAACTACTTTTAAACATTGTCTCCTAATGAGAAAACACACCATGGTTAAATTTCTACATGTCTGCTTATATACCAAGAGTTCATAGCAACTGACAAAATTTAGAACCGCTAACTTGTTTATGTTTGGCGTGGCTATTTTTCCAGACCACCGGCCGTAGTTGGCCCAATGTAAATGAAAAAGTTAGCTTGAGGGCTCGAAAACCACGTCAAAATTGACGTTTGATGGATGAATGCGTAACGAGAAACTATATGTACCCAAAATTATAGGGTACTGTACCACCAGAACGATGTTACACATGCCCCAATGATGATACAAGTCACCTCGCAAGGTGTTCGGAATCCAGGAAAGCTCGCCAAGTGTATGTTAGCATCCCAAGCATCTTGTTTAAGCTTTGTGTACTTTGCTTTATCCTTTGCCTTTCTTTTTCTAAGCCTTTTGACCTTTAGTGACAAAACCACTTTGCCTGCTTCGCCAAAGGCGGCGGTCCTATGCGCCACCCTGCTCAGGCGGTAGTCCTTCACGCATTTACCAGCTTTTCTCAACCACCTTAGCTTGCATTAATTTTTATGTTCCATGGAATAGTGTTTATTCATTGTTTAATGGTAAAAGATTTCTAATAAGAATTACCTTTGGGTGAATGTAAAATCTATAAATAGCTAGCTTGTTTTCAAGCAAAAGGCCCCTCAAATTCTCATTTCCATTTTTAAGTCTTTCAATTTCTTGCTTAGAACTCATTTTGTTTCATGTTTGCATCCATGCTATTTTTTCCTTTGCTATTAGAATCCATTTGATCTTCTTGCTCTAGTCTTGTTCATTGTTGTTTATATAAATTAGTTTAGAGCGAGTAGTGTCATTTGTAAATTGAATCCATTAGAGTTGCAGGTTGTGTTCTTCACAGAAGGTAGATTCCATAATCTCTTGGTACACTTGCATTGTATTCCCACAATAAATCCCACTAGGAATTGCATATGCCAAGATCTGTCACTTGCATTTTCACTCTCCTACTCGCATTATATTCGGTCTATATCCAAAGATGCTATTGTTCAAATACCTTCTTTTGTTGATGCTAGCATATACACGCTCTTCTGGATTCACATGAACATGAAGGAACAAGAAGATCATTCGAGGGGACAAAGTCATACACTCTTGGATTCATCACTATTACTGCAAATTCCGGTTTTATCTCACAAAGTTCTAGTTAAAACATATCAAATAGAGTAGTGAAATATTTCATTTCAGCTTAAATTTCATTTTCGATATTTCCGAGGAAGCTATGGAGATTGATAGTTTCTCAGAAACCATGATTCATTCCTCACTTCAAGGTAGGTTCAAGAGACTTTCAAATAATTTATTCAGCTATTTAGTTATTTAGGATAAACTCACAATGCGATAGGAAAGTAGCTACACCGAGCTACCTTACTTGTTTTAAATTTTATTATTAGACTAGTTGTCATTTTTTGAATATATTAAATAGTTGTTCTTTTAATTCTATTAAATATTCTATCAAAAATACAAAAATAGAGGAATGTATGTATGCTATAAATATATCTTGCATAATCAGTTTACTTTACTTTAGTTATAATTGTATCGTCTTTTGCATGACAATCATGGGACCTAAAGAGCCTAGGGAATACATTTTTGAGCCAATTGTGCCTCAACCAAATCTTCCCACGGCATAAGCTGACATAGAGAAAATCTCAAAATTTAGGCCTACAATAAATTATCACACAACTAAGAGGATTAAACATAGAAGACGACAAAGCACACACGTTCTAGTCAAATCAGCCAAATTATAGACTACCTTGATAGATATCCGTATGACTGTAGAAGGACTTGAAAGAGAGAAAACATTCGGTTGTGATCCACTAGTCCCATAGCTAGACGTAGGAGACCTCCTCATTGATATAGACACTAGCTTACATATCCAAGTTGCCAAAAAACCTGTTAGGTACTCCGAGAAAATCATACAACTTCTAGTTCTAAATGTAGAGGTTGAAAAGGCATACAATTACTAGATACTCGAATTAGGGTTGACTCTTCATATGACCATAGGAGGTCCACAACAACCACAAACTTATGGTTGTGATCCACAGGTCCCACAACCCAACGGGCCTACAAATCAATCAAATATTGACACCAGCTTGTGAACGCTGGTGTTTAGGTCTTCTCCACTTCCACTAGACATCATCACACAACTATCATTATTAAATGTAGTAGCTAACCAAGCTAAAGATTTCTAGACTAGACCAGAGAATCATCTATAAAACACCAAAAGATCCACTACACATTTAGCCATTCCATTTTCATGACCATTTCGAGAGATATATATGAAGCACCCATAGGAAATATTCCACGTATCCCTCAACCCATAGATTGGATCACGACGAGCTCAATATTGATTGGAGCCTTCGAGTAGCTATCCTTACCGAATGATCTATCACACTTTGATTCGAGTCGGGAGGGCCTTCTTTTCCTTATATTCATAGATCCTGTTATTGCGTGTTGAAGACATAAGATTACCTAACTAGTTTATCTGCACCCCACGTGTATTCCATCCCACCGGCTGTCTCGGTATGACCTCGGGAGATCATGTGCAAGGAAGAGTTACTTGTAGATTCCCATGCTTGCATGTCACTTTTCCATCGTATAGAAACTTCCTATAAATTTCCCTATATAAGGAGAATTCAACAGTCGGTGAAACTTGAAACTAGAAAATAGTCTTCAAACAAAGAACAAGATTTCTGAAGCCACCGGTTCTAATTGGTCCAGTTTGACCTTGTGATATTGCGACCAGAGGCCTATAAAATGCCATTGTCAAACTATCCAGAAAATTGTTTTTCCCTAAACTGAAAGTTCCATGCAATTGTCTAGTAAAAACACTAGAGGTTTACGAAGATGGATAATAATTTCTCTATCCAGGTTTCAAATGGTGGTTCAAAATGAAAGCCAACTTTCTAGATTTAACAACTTCCTACCACTGCAAAACAGTGTAACAGGCTCCTATAAGAGTGTCAAAAAGATCACATATGTTCATTCGGGTCAATCCAAAGGTTAAGGTGACTCCTCACATAACAAGGTACACGAATGAAGCTTAACATCTCATTTTCAGAGTTACGAAGGGTACTTAATGAGTCTCGAAAAATGCAAAAATTATCTATTTAAATAGGGAGATGGTCAACATTATTACTGGGAAGTCAATTTCGTCTTGTCGATAAAACAATATTGAAGTGATCTAGTTGGGTAAGAAGTTTTCTAAATCACCCCAGAATGAGGGTTGAAGTTCATAGTTTAATACAAAAGGTTATTTTGATTTTGTGAGTTATGACATTTTATGTTTTGCAACAAGTTAAAATAAAACAATTAAAAATATTATAATCCTAATATTTTAAAATTTTATTAAGTTGCAAATGAAAAACTAAAGCACGAGAGTTATGAAAGATAAGGGGAGATGAACCATGCCTAGAAATGAAGCCGGTTGAAACCACGAGAATTCGGTTCAGCATCTCCCTTACGCATTTTATCGAACAGATCATGAGCATCCGAATTTTACCATTTTTCCTTGTACCTAATTGGTCATCGACCATTGTGGGTATGGAACCAGAAAAACCCAAACCAATAGGGGGAGAAGAAATGGAGCCTAGTTATATTGAACAACATTATTACCCAAATGAAAAAAATGAATGATGCATTAAGGTCTTCAACTGATTGTAAATAAAATTACTCAACTTATAATAGCATTTTATTTCTTGAGCAGACTCCACAGAAGCCTATCCCTAGTATCTTAGTTGAAATCAAGATTAATTCAACTCTTTGTCAATGCAAATTAACTCTATAACTTGTGAAAAAACCTATATATGACATCTTAATCCCTTGTTCCTTCAGTTTATCTAAGAATCCTTGTACTTCATTATTCGAGTATACAATGAGAAAACACTAGAAAAGGAACAACGACAAGAAATGTTGAGCCTATTACTATACAATAAATCTATGCCCACATAGAAAATAATGAATAATTTGAGCAGGGAGTAACCTGGTGTGTTGGAATGGTGAAAAACTCCATTTCTAAAGGGCAATGCAGCTGCCAATTTCTTTTTGTGGTGTTTGCAGCCATAACATCCATTGCCTATTACCAGCATTGACACAACCAACAAAGCTGATATGAGTGCAACTGCAGTAACAAGTGTAAGTTCCTGATTACTATTTTTGTGCTTTCCTTGCTCTATTAATGGAGTAGCAGTAGAAGGGATAGAAGATCTGATCTCGATCATTCTCACTTTCTCATTATATCATACAAATTATAGCTGAAACAAGCGGACAGAAATACTTCAACTAGCAGTATCACAAGTCAAAACAAAGTTTAAAACCACATCCAGAGCACAACATTAATGGATTCTAGTGAAAACTAGTAGGGTCAGGCAATAGTCTATTGGGCAATGCAAGTAGCTGCCATGGAATACCATGAGCAACCAACATCCGTTCCCTAAGGTCCATGCAACCATCCACAAGATCTCTCATCTCTTCTCCCCTGTGGTGAGTCGAACTCACATCATGGCTATTATTATGCATTTTACATACCACTGCACCATTCAACACACATCGTCCCACTCGAGGCTCCACCAGAAATCTCCATGTAGCTAGAAAATATGACAAGGGCAGGTTATAGTCAAAGCCAAGGCATATGCACCCTCTACCACCATGAAATCCTGAGCATCGGGAGAGAGGACTTGTCAATGCTGCAACAACACGTGCCCAAGGAGGAGGAAGAGTAAAACAAGAGAGAAGTGACCAAGCAGGAGAAGGAAATAAAGAACAAATAATGTCCAGCAGATGGCCAACATTAAGAGAACCACGAGCCAGGGAGGGAGAAGGAAACAATGATCCAAAAATATAGTGGACAGTGCATTAGCAAATGCATTTTAGACTGCACAAAATAAGGCACCAATCCAATGTGCACATCCTCCTAGAGTAGTCCTTCACCCAAAGCACTCACACAACCAGGGAAAAGTGCGTACCCAGCCACCAAAAGAAAATTTACAGAGCAGACAAATTTTAAGTTTCATTAATACACACCTTGGGAAAAGGGAAAACAGTGGCTAGCTCCCCTACTAGCTAGAGTCCAACATGCAATGCCATGGAGGAGACATGATGGGATGGCAGGTGTTCCACCTCCCAACGCATGCAACCAAAGACCAGGTCTTTTCAATAATTAAAAAAATAAAATAAAACAAGGGTATTACGGCCAACATGGGAAAGAATAAATGGTGGGGTGGGTGGATACCTCCACAATTTAATAAATAAATGTTTTATCAGCAAAATTTGTATTTACAAGGCTTGCAACGATGCCTCGACGGCTAAAGAGGAATGTTAAACATTAACACGAACACCACACCCTAAACAAAGGTGCCACCAACAACAAGCTTCTCTTGCATGAATCGAGGCTCGGTCATGAGAGCGAACAAGGACGAAATAAATAAATAAATAAATAAAATAGCTTAAAGGTAATCCATAACAATATTGATAAAATTGACACTAAAACAAATGATCGTAATCGACAATTTAAATTATAATATTATTATTAACATTATTTTTATGATTTTACGGCTAAAAATAATAATAATAATTATTAATCATATTAATGGTGACAACTAGGCAAGCTTGAAGAAGTGAGAACAAGATTTTCCTTTAACAGGATAATCGTACATGACGCTACAAGGTCCACAGTTTGGGGTGTCGACAACAACCCAAAAAGGCAAGAAGGAGAGGGAGGGTGCAAAATCTTCACTGTGACAAGGAAAAAGTCAACAACGGTCAATGAGAGCACACACACATAACCCTCCCATGCTTAGCAATAGGGTCGTCATGTCAAGAACTAGGGAAACATCGAATGGGGAATTAAAGAGGGCATTTTTTTCCTTAGACTCACAAACCTCAATATTGTGTGTTGAAGATATAAGGTTACCTAATTATCTTGATCCCCATCACCACACTCACATTCCTACATCGGCTATCTTGGCATGACCTCGAGAGGTCGGGTGCGAAGAAGGTTACGTGTTGATTTTCTGTCATACAAATTGGTGAAGCCAACATGAAGAGATAATCTCTAAACATTTCCACTTTCTTTTTCCATCCTTTATTCTCATGGGTATTCTTATACCCCCAAATATGTTGGGATATGACTACTACGGTTGAACCATCCCGGAGTTTTTCAATTTACCACTATCAATCAAGCATACCACAACAATCACCTTCACTTTCAACATGAGAAAACAACCGCTCATCTGCTCAAAACCCTCTCGCTTGGGGAACCAATGTTGGTTCCTCTGTTCTTATTTAGGAACTTGACTAGGTCACTCAGACCTATCCCCACGAACAATCAAGTTAAAACAACATGAATTTCACTGGTGAAGCAAGTTCATCTCCTTGGGTATTGTTTCGACATCCCATTAACATGTAATCCAATCAACTCCCACATCTAGATGAGGAGTATTTAGCATGATATGCTAGGAGTGAACAACACTTCCAGAACATGAACCAATATTTCAATAGGTTACAAGGACAAGGTGATGTCCTACTTCAAAACAATAATTCTACCCCTTCATCATCCGACAATACTATGAATGAGGGGTGGCAACATCATGAAAAATTCATAGTAGGATACCATACTCCTCAACAACCTCCGAGGGTTCAAAAAAGGTACCTAAGAAAAGCACTACCCTGTCAATGGGTGATGTCATTTCAGCTTTGGTAGACAAAGTCAAGGAGTTAGAGCTTGCCCAAAATATGTAGAATTCATATGTAGGGAAAGCACAAACTCCTTCCTACCCACATAATTAGAGATAAATACCTACTACACAAAATCCTCCAGTTTACATGAATACTCAAAACCCTAGAGATCTGCTTACGAGGATGGGAACCTTGGGTATGCCCCCTAAGCCACATATGGATATATACAATAGGAACCAACTAGAAGTGTATTCTCAAATGCCATACCAGCTAGAAATGCAACATTCCCTGGCTTTGTGCCTTCAATTCCATATCAAGCTAATCAACCCCCTTATTGACACATGTATTCTAAATCTCTGCAGGGGGACATGCATACCTACCCAGGTCCATATGGACAACCATAGGGGATGCCATACACCCAAACTAATGTCTATGCCATCTCATTCTAGCAACCAATGTAACCCTCACCTCCCAAAAAAGGGTCTTCAATGGTGGAAACATATGCAATGGGAACCTATTCTGAATATATCAAGGAACCCCTAGACTTCTCCATTCAGATAGTCATGCTCCCAAGACCATTTCCTAATCTTCTAAAATTCAAAGGGGAGGGAAATCCTAATGCCCACATCAAGGCTTATGCAATGGCCATTTGAGAGCTGCTCCCATGGGATGTAGTCGTTGCCAAAATTTTACTAAGATGCTAGAAGGTATTGCTCTCGATTGGTAGTATAGGATACTAGAGGCTTCAATACACTCATTCAAGAAACTCATATAAGAGTTTATTAAATATTTTGATATGAACAATATTTTGAGAACATGAATCAAGGAATTCCTTCATATCAAGCAAGAACACAATGAGTCTACAACCCACTTTATTTAAAGGTGGAAAAATTCCTCTAGTCCTCTACAAGCGCTCCAAATATGGATAAAACAGAACTTTGTGATTTTTTCCTTCGCTCCCTCAATAGAGAGAAAAAGGAAGATGTTCAAAGGTTCCCACTAAGGAGCTATGAAGATGTGCTAGAGGGTGATGTTTAGATTGACCAAGTGGCCATAGACAATGGTCGTAAGACTTATGGAGAAAATGGGAAGTTAGTCACTCCTAGTTAAAATAATCCTGGTTACTCTAACAACACAAACAATAATCAAGGATGAAATATACTTAATAAGAATCATGGATCCACAACCGATGGTGTGACTAACCAAACCAAAAATCCTAATGTTGTTAATTCCACTAGTACATGTGCTACAAATAACAACAAAAATAACAACAATAATTAGAGAAATAACAATTTATCACCCGCGATAAACATTGTGGATTTTAATCATCCTCAACAAAAACATCAACAATCTCATCAACAGAGACAAATACCAACTCCAAGCCCTAGTCAATACCTGGTAGTTATCCCAACCAATTCCAAAACCAAGGGCAAGGGTTCCAAATTTTTGACTATAACAACCAACAACCAAAAAATAACCATAGTTTCGGGCCACAACAAAGAACAAAACAAATGCCTTGAGATTATGATCCCAACTTATATTGTGGTTTCCATAGGGTTTACCAGCATGATGCAAGAACATGATTCGTTTATAATAAGTTTTTACAATGTTTTCCAAACGATCAAATACAACTATTTGTTGACATGTTTTTAGCAAACCTAACAAAACCCACTCATAATGCCTACATGGGACCAATGTCTCCGCAGAACACACTATTGGGGATCTTTAATGATCCTCTCCCCATGCATCTAAAGGATGGTAGATTAGACCCCAATGGTTCGAATAAAGGTATTGTAACAGGGGACTCATGATCATGAAACCTCAACTTTTTAAAACCCATAGGTGGCACCTCCTTTGGATGGTTGCCAACAAACAAAAATTGTGGGGTTAATAGAGTTATATGTTGAACCCCAAATTAACGCTACCACAAGAACCAAGGATTATTCTGTGCACCCAATCTTGATTTATTCGGCTATGTCAGAAAATGTTCATGATAAACTAAGCAAGCTAGTAGGGGCTTATGACCTAATTAGTTATCTAACCAAGACCTTTTCACACATTTCCTTCTTAGATCGATCAAGAATTTCCCTGCTCATAGAGCCTCTCTTTTAGAAGAACTAGGTATCGACCATTCAATTAATGTTACCCCTCTGCTAGAGGCACATATAAATTATATAGACTTTGACATTAGTCCTCCAGGGATAGTTTGAAAGAGATATTGGGTTCACGTTTGACATCAACAAGATGCCCACAGATACCGAGATGACTCATAGGGGTGACTGGATTTATTTATACAAGTTTGGATTTACATTAACTACATAAAGTGCACAATGATCGATCGATGATAGGGAAGTAGTTAACATAGTTCCCTTCTATTTCCTTTAGAAGTTAGGGTATGGAGAGACTAATTGCTCCTCGACAAAAAACTCATTGAGAGGATATGATAGCCTCAACGAAATGTTGTTCAGAACCATAATATTACTAGTTACTCTTGGGCTTAAGATAGTACTAACTGAGTTTTATATTATAGACTGGGAAACTAACTATAATATTATCCTTGGTCATCCTTGGATCCAACACATGAAGGAAATTCCTCCAATCTATTCCAGGAGGTTAGATTCATGCACGTAGGGAAATTATTTATGGCACAAGGTGATCCAAAACCATTTGATATACATTTGGCTAACTTAAAGAAGAGGTCGGGGGTCCACTCTGAGTTTGAGCTTCCCATGAATTAGTTAAATAAACCTACAAATGTGGTACTAGAAGAAAAGATAGTCCTTATGAAATAGTTAGAAGTCACGGGGTTGATTGAGGGAATTTTGGCAGTCAAGGATGAAACCATTATTATAGAGATAGTGTTGCTAGTAACCACAACAAAAATTGTCAAGCTATTGGAGAGGGATTTTCCTACTCTCCTCCCCTTTAATTCTATGGGTATGGGACATACCACCGTGACTCGACTCCCTTCCAAGCAAATACAATTTGCATGCATGGTTGAAGTAATTGAGGTAAAGGGAGAAGTTACAAAGTATGAATCAATGTCCATATTTCTGATTAGTTGTTTGACTCTCCATTTTGATGCAGCCAGGTGTCGTTTTGGCGTCGGGCAGGCATGATCCTTACTTTTCCTAAAGGAAGGATTCTACCTTTTTCTTTCAAGTTAAATTTTGAATGCACAAATAATGGGGCTGAATATGAGGCTCTCCTATTAGGTATCTTTATAGCTAAGATAATGGGTATACCCAATATTAGGGTGTTGGGTGATTCACAACTAGTCACAAATTAGTTATCCAAAGTACATGAGACTAGAGCTGCGCATCTACAACTTTACAAAATAGCAGTACTAGGTCTAACGAAAGGTTTTGACTTCATATCAATTGAAGAAGTTCCATGTAAATAGAACCTTATCAAAGACTCTATAACAACTTCTACTTCATGCTTCACCCTAATTAGTGACCTGGAAGATACAAACTTCACGGTTTCAGTTCACACCAAACCCTTGATTGGTAAAGTGCTAATGACCCCAATTTTGACATATGGAGAAGCTAAGAATCAATCCTAATTGTTCAGACCACGTTAATGGTGATGAATCAAATCTAAGATATTTAGACACTTTTACAGAGCTGCATCTCACCTATCATGATATAGACCTTTCCTTAATTCTACGTTCCTCTTCCTATTTTGGGAATCCCATGATCAAATTCTCCTCTGGGAAAAGATCTTGAGATGTATGAAGTAGAAGAAGAAGGGGATTTAGAGTTACCTTCAGCCCCACCTTAATTCGAGGATGGAAATGCCTCCTTAATCAAGGGAATGATTGATATAAATATTAGAACAGAGGAGGAACCAAAAATCTTAAAGCTAGGATCCTCCTTAACTCCAGAGGAGGTGGAAATACATACCCAAATCCTCAAGGAACACCAAAAAACCTTCGCATTTAGTTACAAATAAATGAAAGGAATTTCATCACATATCACAAGATACACAATCTTGTCACTAAACCGGATGCAAAGAATATCAAGAAAAATTTGAGGCCCATGAAGCCAAAAGTGGCTCTCATGGTGAAAGAAGAAGTAATGAAACTTCTCCAGGTAGGATTCATCAAGTTAGTCAATTATTCACAATGGGTATCTAATATCGTCCCCATTCTCAAAAAGAATGGAAAGATTCATATTTTCATAGAATTTTGGGACATTAACAAGGCTTTCCCCAAAGATGATTTCCCATTACCATCCATCGACGTTATTGTTGATGCAACAACTAGATTTGAATTGTTGTCTCTCATGGATGGGTTTTCTAGGTACAATCAAATCAAAATCTCCAAGGAGGATCAAGCCAAGACTATGTTTATAACTCCTTGGGGGACCTACTATTATGTTGTCATGCCATTCGGTCTTAAGAATTTTGGTGCCATGTACCAACGAGCAATGACATATATATTCCATGACCTTATTCATAAGATTGTGGAATCCTACGTGGATGACCTACTGGCCAAGGCCAGAAAGCACTGCGATCACCCATAGGTGCTTCGTATCATCCTTTCACACTTAATCAAATACAACGTCACATTGAATCTAGAAAAGTGTGTATTTGGTGTAATAGGAGGCAAGCTTCTAGGTTACATTATATCTTCACGAGGGATTGATGTCGACCCAACAAAAATTCAAGTTGTGCTAGAAATGGTTCCACCATCAGACGAGTTTGGTATCAGATATTTTCTTGGGAAACTCGGTGCAATCCAAAGGTTCATCCCTGACTTAACCTTTTCTATTCATCTAATCAACAATTTGTTGAAAAAGGATTATAGCATTGATTGGATGAAAGAATGCAACAAGGCCTTTGTGGAAGTTAAGTGATTCTTGATATCCCCTCTCACACTAAATCCACCTAGAAGAGATCTCCCTTTTATCTTGTATTCATGAGATATGGATGTTTCACTAGCCTGTATGTTGGCTCAAGAGGATGATGATAAATGAGAACGTCTGGTTTATTTCATTAGTCAAATGTTGCTTTATTATGAGACATGTTACACACAGGTAGCAAAAGAATGCCTTGCCATATTCTTTGCAAAAAATCACTTAAGGAATTATATGTTGAATCAAGAAATGAGGGTTATTGTTAAGTCAAATCACTTGTTGACATTCCTCATTTAAGGATCCTTTTCCAATAAATTTAGGCATTTCATAACCCTAATGGGTGAGTTTGAGTTAACATTTATAAAACAAAAATCCTTCAAGGGAAAAATCATTGTGGACTTGTTAGCTAACAATCCATTGGATAGAGGTGATCTGGTAGATTTATAATTTCCTAATGATTGTGTGTACTCTGTCAAAACTAGGCCCCCTATCTCTGTATGTCCTTGGTATACCGAAATTGTCAATTTCATCATGGACCATATATACCCAAAAGGGGCAACATCATAATAAAGGAGGTTACATGTCATTGCTGCTAAGTATGTTATTTTGGAACAAGTGCTCTACCGCAGAGCCTTTGATGGAATGTTGTTAAGGTGTGTTGACACTGAAGAATCCAAAAAGATTCTTTATGAGTCACATATCAGAGTATGTGGAGGTCACTTTTACAGCCATGCCACTTTCGAAGATATATTGGATGGGTTATTTCTGCCCATGCTAGAAGATGATGCAGTATATTTTGTGCTCGAGATGTCACCAATTCCAAGAGTTCTCCTACGAGATCCACATACCAACATAGGCTTTGCAACCAATCGAACCCCATGGCCCTTTTCCACGTGGGGTCTAGATTTGATAGGGAAATTCTCTCCTCATCAATGGATGGCCATAATTTCATAATCAAGGCCACATAGTACTTTACTAAGTGGGTATAAGTCATGCCTCTTACCACCATACCTAGATCTGGAATCACAAAGTTCATCTTGAACCAGATCATTTGTAGAGTACAGGTGCCCGAGATCATTATTTTGGATAATGGTACATCTTTCAAAAATGACAAAGTAAAGTGAGTTGTGTGCAAAGTTCAAAATAAGTCATCACACGACTTCTCTCTACTATCCTCGGGATAATGGACAAGTTGAGGCTACAAATAAAATGTTAAAGGCCATCCTTCTCAAAACCATTAAGGAGAATAAATGAGATTGGCACCTAAATATTTTTCTGGCCTTGTGGGCCTATCAAACGTTAGTTAGAACACCAACAGGGAAACCCCTTTTCTTTAGTGTTTGGTGCTGAGGCGGTTCTACTACTTGAGGTCAAAATACCTAGTCTCCGTATTTCACTACATGGGATCTTGGGAGAAGAGGGTTATCAAGAAGCATGACTCTCCCAATTAGAAAGTATCGACAAGGCTATACTTAACACCGAACAATGGCACAATGTTTACGTTGACAGGATGACTCGGAAATAAAATAAGAAGGTTTACAAACATGAAATATATGAAGGATATTTTTTTATTGAGAGTCGACATCCCGTAGACAAAAACTAGTGAGGGAAGGAAATTTAGACCTAGGTGGTTGGGTCCCTATCGAGTAGTAGAAGACTACAAATGGGGCATTTCACCTATTTACACTAGACGGTGAGGAGTTTAGAAAATCCATGAAATCTCTTCACCTTAAGAGGTATTATACATGATTCATTAGCACTTTCATGTGTACATTACTATATCTACATTATATTTTCATCTGCCGAGCTTCATTTTGTAAAATTTTTGATCAAGGGATTTATTCTTACAAGAACTCCTAAAACTTTTGAAAAACATTGGAAAAACATTCAAATCATATCTCTTCAAATCTTCATAGTATCATCAATTATTTCCCAATCATTTCATCAGTTCAAACAAGATAAGATAAAGTTTTGACCGTGATCATACCAAAGCATGCATACTTGGTTCTGCTTATAGGATTAGGTGTCTTTTCCTATAGTCTCTTATAGAAGCTTCGTGGTGTCACATATATCCCATAAAAATATATTTGGAAATAAGGACATACTAAAAAATTTCCTAGATGAGTAAGTAAAATGCAAATCCATAGAAATTTTTTATTTTACACATTTGTTTACCCTACTAACCTTCGGTGTTGAGCCTGCATCTCTTATTGGTGATGTAGGGTTGGTAAAGGAGATAAATTCCCTTACTTTTCTATTCCTTGTCTATGGTGATGGGACCGCGCTTCCTTCGGTAGCATGGGGAAAGGAGTAGGGGTCTCGTTGATAAAATTGAAAGTTACAAATAATTCACTCAAATGTTGTGAATTCATAAGTCAAAAACAAAGTGAGTTAGATGTCCAAGATTCCAAAAGAGTTTAAAACCCCAAATCCAGATTTTTTCAACCAAGTGGCCATCTACAGATCCAAGTCTAGATAAACTAGCAAAACAATTCACATTCTAAACTATGAAGTATCTTGAGTAGGATAAGGTTGTAGCATCTCAATTTGGTTCTGCCAAACCTTTGTCTTTCCCTCATCACTACCATTCAACAATTTTTCATAACTTGTGCCCCTTCTGATTCTCGGTGTTGAGCCCTCGTATCTTACTAGTTGTGTGGAGTTGGGGGTGGGGCAAGTACATTTACTTATCATATCATTTTATCACCACGTTTCGCCAAGACAATATGAAGTATCAAATATTTCTTAAAGAAACTAAAATTCAAACATCACATTGTGTTTGCATTATCATATATCAGCATTATGAAATACAAAAGAAATCATTTTGTTATCATTTCACATCCACTGCATACATTCTAAAAAGCATAGAAAAGTAAAAATTCAAAACATCTAGAGTACACATGTGAAAGGAACCAAAATAAAGTCAACTCAGATACAATGGAATACCGAACCAAAAATAAGAGTTTGTATATATCATGGTGAATCAAGTTTGTATACAATGTCACCATGCACTAGGCATGGTCAAAATGCTCGTAATGAGCCCGAAATATACAAAAAAATCATATAAATGCCCAAAAAATGTCATCAAAGCAATAAAAATGGCCCCATGGCCTTTTAATCCCTATGAGATCCCTCGGATGGTGCACGGCCACGCCCTAGGGCTCCTACTTTGCAGCTATGACAACTTTGGGAGTGAACCGAATGATGTGAGTACTCATGGTGGCATCCACTACCCATTACCTCACTATAAGAATGGCTCCATCTCATCAAGCACTCGGTAGTCTCATATCTGGTCACCTAGGTATGGAGGGAAGTCACTATATTTGCTATTCCCCACACATGGGAAAACAAGTTAGTGTGTGCTACGCATGGTGGCTAATGGCTAGACCAATTCGACAGTCATCTCATCTCGGGTCTTCCCGAGGGGATCAATAGAGTTTCCATGCACACCTAATGGATGAGCTCTCACCACTCCTATGTCATCACTACAAGAAGAGAACAAGAAGTGATAAGTTAGAAAAATAAAAGAAAGAAAGAGATACAAGCCAACATTCCTAACTAACAAAGTTGAGAGAAAAGTATTAAAATTACTCGAGTCTCCACCATCTACGTAGGATCGGTAGCTCACTGTTGTTGGTGGCTACGAGGCTTCCCCAAAGCTAGAATTGAATCAATTTCCTATGATGGACTCGTCATCCCCTCTCCACCATGAGGAAGTGTCGTCTTAGAGACTAATGTCTCCCTCTCAAAGATCGCCTCTTTGAATGATGCTCTTAGCATCTCTTGAGTATCATGCCACTTAGGGTTACTCTCCTCACCCTCCACATGCTACCTTACTATTCCCAACACCAAATCCCTCATCCTCCATGTCCTCTCCAACTGAGTCCTCCTCCATCTCATCCCCCATATCCTCCTCAGAGTCAGAGTCTAGATTAATGAGCTCATCCTGCTCCCCGCTATGAGAAGGAGCAGATGCATCTAAAGTAGGGGGCTTGAGGAGAACCAACTACCTATCGAGCATAGACCACCCATCTAACTGCAATGGGCACACCTAGAATGACCACTGTCCTAATAAGGATCCCCTCTAGGGCCCCTTCGGGCCTCTGAATAGTCCTATAAATTGGTGTAACTAGAGGGAGCATATCAATGTATGGAAGGCCAAACTATTAGGGGACCCGATCAAATGGGTAGACCTCAAGTCTCCCTGCTTTATCAACCAATTGACCTATCAAAGAGCAAGCTACCATCGTAGTCACCTCTGGTCCCCATATCCCTGTCATGTCCTAGTAGGGTGTGGCATTCATGTCTACCATAGTCAGGGAAGCCACTAGCTGATGTGGCTTCCTAAATGCTTGACATACCTATTCATCTAGCTGCTTGCCCCCTTGGATCTGATGTTGTTACTCCCCTGTCATAGGGATGAAATTCTTATAAACCAAACTCATAACAAGAGTGGGGTGGCTTAATGAATGCCCCTGTAATCTGACTACCATGTATAAATCATGGTAGGTAGTCCCCAAGATATTTGCACCGCATGCATATTTACATCATCCCCCTCAATCTGTAATGATAAGAGCCCAAAAATATAAAAGGGTGTCACCTCTCTTGTCCCCAATCATTCGGGAGGAAAAGATGCCCATGATGGATCTACATATAATAGGAATGGGAGCATTTGTAATAGATCGAACCCTCATCCTCTTCTTCGAACCAGATGAGACAATGGCCTCTCCCATATATGTGGCTCACTACATCATCTTTTCATTAGACCCCGCTATCTCCAAATTCAATCTCCTCCCAAGTATTGGGAGCCGAAGAATGTGGTACACATCCTCCAGGGTGATGGTCCACTCACCCCGGACACCTGAAAACCGGAAGGTGTTCCGGTTCACATCCCAATAGGAAAATAAGTCACATAGAATATGAATGGCAGGAGCAACATGGGGAAACCGTGTAATCCTCCAAATACTGGCCCTATGGAAAAGTTCCATCTCATCCTGAGTCACTAATCCAAGATACCGGGAGCCAATCACACTCCTCTCTAACTCCATCGATGTACTCTTCCTTCTTACGAATTCACCAAAATATGGAAAAAGAGTAAGTCAGTAACATATACCAAATAATAATCTCACCAAAAACATTATAAAACATCAAAAATCTAAAAACATTCAAGTTAAATACACATCTTGGTCATTTTGTTCGTAACCGCTACCCAAAGGCAAGGTAGTAGTTCCATAACTAGTTTTCCAAATGTGTCTTTTACCCTAAAAATGCCCAAAAAGAAAAAAAAAGAGGACTACTTTTGACCAAATAAAAGAATGCCTTATGGGTGCCCCCCTAGAGACTCATTTAAGACATTTTTTTTTGAAAATGATCCCTCCTAGGTGAACTTTTCAAAGTTTTTACATTTTAGGTATTAAAAGACAAAAGTGAAAATAACCAACCTGTGATGCCCAGTTTAAAACAACCCACTTAAGACCCATGAAAAACCAAAGTTTAGTTAGAAAATTATGGAATAATTTTTTTTATTAGGAGTTAATGAACAAAGTCTCAAAGACAATTAAATTCAACTGTTAACTTTTCCCATTATAATAATTACTAATTCCACATTATAAAGCAACAAGTGTAATAAGTCCACACCTAGCTCAAATCTCCCTAGGGATTAATTTAAATATTGATTGCACTGAAATTTTAGCTAAATATTCCCTGATTAAAAATTTTAGGGTTAAGGGACCCAAAACAATTAAATACCCAAGGTATTTAATTCCATAAGATCAAGACAAGAGTAGGGTTAAATTACATTGAGGAAAAGAATGCATAATTAAAATCAACAGAGTAAGGTCTCACTCACCCACTCCCAGAACTTGATTGAGAGTGTATATAACAAGGTTACAAGGCAAAAATTCCACTAATATGTTTTGGAACAAGTATAAAATTACTAGACCATACTTTTCATTTATTAACAATTATCAAGGTCACATGGTTCAAATTTTAGGGTTATAAGTTTCAGTTAGGTTCAAGAAGTAATTTACCCCATACCCAACTCTCTAACAGACTCAGAGTTTCAACTTTATTTTTCTCATACCTAACACATCCAAAATTTCCCTAAATCATTCCCATTGGATAGGAAATTTTCTCACCTTTTCGGTGATATAAAGAATTCCTCATAACTACTTCAGAACTCAAGATATGAGCAAGCAGACTTTAGGGGTCAAATCTTCCCCAAGGAGACATGTGTCAAGAGGAAGGGAAAATCCCTTTAGCAAGTTGGTGGGTCGTGGGGTGGCTTTAACAATTTTTCCTTACATGGGAGAAATTTCCCATTTGCGCTCGCGCCTCCGTGAGTCTTCCAACGACATGTGGCGGCCTCTGATACATCGCCGGGGAAAAGGGAAAAGGCAGAGCGACCGAAGAATTTGGGGCATTTCACCCAAGGGGAGAGAAAACCAAATAGTTTCCGCACACCCACGGTCCACCTAGGGACACGTGGAACTCCACAATTTACCTCGGGAGAAGAGAGAAGGAGGGTGCGGAGTGGTGGGGTGATTTGGGAAATCTTGCTTGACGAATGAGGGAAAAAGGGAACGATGGTTGCGCGGGTCCATGCATCGAGAGAAGAATTTTCCCAAGGTGAGGGTGGGGATGCAAGGTCACAGGGAAACTTCCAAAAATTTCCAAAGGAAAAAATTCAAAATAAAAAAGGGTCTACGCCCCTCCGCAAGCACCCAAAGTTTCCATGTGGCAGCCTGTGATTGGTTGCGGGCCGAGCGGGGCTAAAAGGAAAATTTTTCTAAAATTTTCAAAAAGTCAAAGAGTGAAAATATTATGTGCCTCTGCCACTGCCCGTGAGGACACGTGGCAGCCTCTGATTGGCTATGGGTTGGTGGAGTAAAATATAAATTGTTTCCCGAGCCAAAATTTTTCAAAAAAATTCTAAGGAAATTCAACGAGAAACTTTTGGGTTGGGAGCCCGCCAAGGGAAAAATTTTCCTAAATTTTCCCGCCAAGGCAAAAAAACTTCCAAGTGCCATAACTTGAGCTAGAAAGCTCAGTTTTGGGAAAATGAAGACTTTTTGGAAATCTCTCAATGCCCTCTTTGCAGAGGAAACATACATTTTAAGTTTTGATAAAGTTTCAAGGGTCAATTTTTTTAAAAAGGATCTCGTAGGATTTTGAAAAAGCCAATTGGTAATTTTTAACTTTCAAATTCGATTAAATTGGATCTCCTCCTTCACTCTACATGCCAAATATACATGGAGGGTTAATCTAGGGAGGGTTTAAAGTGTTTAGGGAAATAAATTTTGTTCAATTGATTCCAATTTGTAATTTTCCAACGATTGTGAAAAAATATTAAGAGAAGGATTTGGCTCGAATTTGTAATGTTTAAACTTGTTTTCTTAAGTGTTAATTATAATTTGAGCTCCTTAATTTATTAGCATGATAAATTATATCAATTCCAAGTAGATTGTTAAGTGCTAGTTCAAACTGTGCATTTTATTTAAATTTACCAATTTTAAAATTTGCAGTGCGAGAGATTCATTTCAAGGAAAATTCTATATATTCAATTTATCATTTAAGTGTAATATCTTATTTCTAATTTGGTCTAATACATTTAGTTGTATGTAATAAATTCATTGCAAATCTAGATGGTAAAGTATGATTTCTAATTTCATATATTTATCACAAGAAGACAACAATATAATTCTCTCATGCGTATTTTCTTTCCTTTGTAATTAAGCAGAGATTCCATTCACAATTTGATATTCCCACTCAATCACAATAATACAAAAGAGAGAAGAACTTGTAATTATTTATTGACTTCAAAAGAGAAACATATTTACATTCTTTCATTCCTTGAATGTAATTAACCGAATTTTCATTTCTTTCCAATAAATAGAATTAGAATTTAAATGTCTTTTCCAATTCAAGTGTACATTTTCATAATCAATTACAACATCATTTCTCCATAATATAACTATTACAATTAAAAATGTTTCATAAAGGATTGTCAAACTACATTTTTCCTTTACTCCAAGATAGAAACATGCACATTTTCCCTTTCTCCAAGTTGATCACAACAAAAGAGGGGGAAAGGAAATGCTCTCCACCCAACCAAGAAATCCAATGAAAGGAGAATCCTTCCTTCATCATTGGCCCTCGAGCCCCAACCAAAATACAATAAAAGGTGCAATTCAACCCATGGCAACAACTAGCTTCCAAAACACACAACATTCTTTCACATACACATTTCCTTTTAAAACACAATTCAACACAAAAATAGCAGTTCACACAACAAACATTTCAAAACGGAACTCAGGCTTGATCATGCAAGCCAAAGGAGCAAGGTCTATGGGGGAAGCTACTTATGCCTCCCAATTGGAATTTGGGCATCCAGTAATAACTGACCACCAAATTAATTCATCACACACAAATCCTTATGCCCCCCACAAATCCCTCCTTATGCCCCCAAAAAGTAAGAAATGCAAGCTATTTATTTTCCATGGTGGATCCCAAACCCAAACTCCCTCCACAAAATTCAGATGCTAATTGCACTCCCTTACGCCCCCCGACATGGATTCCCCATATCCTTCTCCTACACCATCCCTATGGTAGTCTACCCAACCAGCCAAAAAATAAAACAAAGCATGGAATATCCACACAACAGACAATAAGAAAATGATAGCATATAAAAAGAGAGTTAAATTCCTACCTCTCCATGGTTACTTTTGTCTCCAAACAAAAAGCTTAAAATTCTAAAACACAGGTCCAAAACAAAAAAACTCCAAATATGCAAATCTTTCTCCAACTTCCTCGAAAAAAAGAGCTCCACACAAGATAAATGCGCCCCCGAAAGGAAGTTACAAAATGATTCAACAACCCAAAACAAGCAAATAATTTGATTTAAATATAAGAGGGAAGAGAAGAGGATGATGTGGATCCATGTAGGATGCCACATCACACATCCTCAAAAATAAACACAAAATACAAAGTTTCATTCTCCCAAGCACAATAAAGAGGTGGGTGAAAAATGACAAGTTACTTGCACACTCCAAAAAGCCTATACCTCAAGGGACAACAAAAATAAATAACATGTAAGAAAGTGCAATAAAAAACAAGCAACATGATTAATAAAAAGCATTACAAATGTCTAAAATCACCTCTCCAACCATAAGTATGGTTGGTGAATTAAATTTAGAGGCATGGGACAAGTTTTACTTGTCCCACAAGCCTCCAAAAACAGCCCCCAAGGAAAATTCGAATTTCCATGGAGGTGGAGTATTTCTTACTCCAAAATCTGACTTACACAAGCTCTTACACAACTTACACATCACTTACATAATTAATACAAAGATCCAACAACTTCCATTATTACTTTCCCATATCCCAATTTGACTTATTTAACTTTTAACCATATGTTTTCTCACATAAATCTAACACAATTTTAATTAATTAAAAGAAGGGAACACATTACTAATAAAATACATACAACAATAATAAAAGAAACACATTAATAAAATACACAAACCCATGGTCACATATAAAGGAAATCCCCCCATGGGAATCCCTAACAAAATACAACACACACACAGACATGTTGCCATGGTGACCTTGTTGAATTCACCTAGAATTCTATTGTGGTTGGTCTTCGATCCCCGATGTTTGTTGTGATATTTAACTTGCAAAACACAAATACCTCCTTTAGCCTCATGGCCATATCAGAACATTCAAAATGAATATAAATAAAATCACAAAACCAACTATATAAATGAATCACAACAACATCAAAGTAACAACTACATCATTTACATTTTTAATCAACAACTATATCATCATCAAATAATTTCCATTTTCTAGGTTTACTCCAAATATCAAATATCACATGTTCAAACAACATCTACAATATAACCATGTCCGACAGCATGTCAACATCTATATAAAATGTCTCCAACAATCATCATGCATCATATATGAATCAATTTCAACAATAATCTAGGATCTGACATCTAACACCATACTAAATCCAAACTATAAGAATGTCCATCATATAGTCTACAATATCATGATCAGTAATAAAAGGTGCCAAAGGGAAGTGGGCACTACATCCCCCTCCCCTTAGACTTGACTTCCTCCTGGAAGTCACAGGAAAGAGAGATAGGAATAACTACAATAGAAAAAATGATCACTCCCATTATGGGATTGTTTGCTTCAAACAAGTGTGGGTCTACAGAACTCCAGTTTGGTCTAATGTATTTTAACAAGGAGAAGGGAGATTGCAAGGGATGAGTTCTAAAATTTTTGCATGCAAGGCTACGAGCATTTAAATCTAAGGAGTAACTTTACACTATCAAACAAGATACAACACATAATAATATAACATGAAGAGTTCCAAAAGATTATTAAGAGTAACCACCAAGTAAGAGAATTTCAGGGAGAATTTCCATAACTTGAGATGACCACATAGTTTCCTCATGATACACATACCACATTAATAGAAGTTAAGGTTTCTACATGTCTAAGCCATGATTTCAAGGTTCGTTGTTTAGACAAGGCTAGAAAAATCAACTATGACCAAATTTGTATGAGGAACAAGTCTACTCAAGGTCCCACAAATTGAGATCACACAAGATGAGGTTAACCAACAAGGACACCTAAATCAGCAAGCATTTAAAAACAAGGAACTATTCAAGGAAAGAACTTCTATAACTCGAGAGGGCACAATTAACTTTTCATGGTAATACTAAGCAAATTCATGACCACAAGGTTTCCTATAGTTTGATTTTTACACTTTTGTTTTAAGAATCGAACACACCAAACAACCAAACTAAAGAATTCAACCATTTAGCAAAAGAAAATATATACATATACATTTATATCTCCCCTAACAACTAACATAACAATACAAGTACCATACCTTATATCACAATGAGATTTATTTATCTTATTTCCTACTCAAGCTCGGAATAACCATAAAGAGAGCACAAGAAACACCAAGGACCACTCAAGGTCATTAGGGAGAAGAACAAGTAACATGGGGTCTAATCAAATCCAAGGGTGAATAACATCATCTTGCACTTTCCATCCTAATGGGAAAAAGGGCTACAACAACAAGGTGACCCAAGAAAATATGAGGAAAATAAGACTTCCCAAAGTTATTTTATATCCTTAACATATGTTGCCTTAAAATTACAATACTTAGGTCTCCAAGGACAAGATAACACGTAAGGAGGTTGCTTCTCAAACAACAGATAAGTCTCAATCCAAAAGGACCACAACTCACATCCATCAAGCTACGGGACGATAAGGGTGTGATGACCCAAAACTCCCACAAGAAAGGCACATACATCTATGGACAAGAAGTAATAAGCAACTAGAACACATTACTATCCACCGGGTTTCACAATTTCAGGTAGATGACAAAACTACAGGTTCAACTATACATTGTACTCAATACACATAAATTTTACCCATGTTATAAATCAACTCATTAAGTCAAAAGTTATAGCTTTTCTTGTTAAGAACATTCCTTTCATGCTTCCTTAGTTACAAACTTCCTTCTATCATGACATCACCAGTTTACGTTATAAAGAGCACCACTAAGGTGGGCATGATGTCTCACCATTTTGTATAGGTAGAGAGCATTTATTCTTACTCATAAGGAAGGTGGATGGAAAAGGTTTCCTTTCTATTCTTCTACATGGTTTTTATTTCTTCTATTAATCTACCAAGGGTACAACAAGGATCACTTCCCTTTTTCTATGCTCAAGTTTATTTGTTAAGTTCCAAGGTCAAATCTCTTTAATTATAGTTTCATGGTGTTCTGGTTGAGTTATCTTATCAATCAAATTTTAATGAGAAGGAAGGTTCAAACATATCACATAATTACTTTTATGGGAAAGAGATGTAAATCAACACACCACATTTTTAATTCTAAAGGAACAAGAGACATTCAACATAGAAAACACACTATTAATTTTTGTAAGAACTAGGAAATAATGAGCCAACATGAATCACACCAAGATTTCAAAGATTCATTGAATAATTTCAAGCAGCATTACACATTCTTAGTGGGTCTCTGCAAGTCTCACAAGAAATTTTCAAGGAAGGCTCATTAAAGAGGTGTAATCTTACTTTTACGAATCTATTAAGGTTTAACAATTTTTGTTGTTTAGGGTGGTAACATTTTACTCCCCTAATAACCAAAGAAGGTTTTCCAATCAATTCTCATGTCCCCACAAGATACCACCAGCAAAGCAATCAAGATGACAAAGAAACTTTACTCCAAGGACACCACATCCACACTAGAAAGCATCAAATGCAATGGGGCAACCAAATAATTTACCAAATCATGGACTTTATAGTCAAGAGTTACATTTTTTTTTTTTAAGAGGAAGTACAATATAAGCACCATCAAGATTAACTATTAAGATCTACCAAACTAACATTTCTAAGAGGAAGATCCAAAAGACCCAAAGCATCCATAAGTGTTTCCAAGTAACCCAAATATTAATAGGTCATAGAATGTTATCCATAGTAAAGGAAATTTAAGGTAAGGGTAGACCTATTTATAAGTCAAGAGAGCAAAAAAGTACACTTAAATAACTCACTACCTGAAAGGGCTTAAATATTTCCATAATTACCAAGATGCATACATTCCATGAGTCAACACTTTCTATGATGCAACCAGGAACCCATGATACAATTTAACATGCCATTGATGAAACAACACTTTTCCACCAACATTTACAGTCAACCAAAAGGAAATCCAATCCTAACAAAATCTAAAAGCCCATAATAAAACACTTCTACTCCGACGAGGTCAAGCTCTTACCAGATTGTAAGAGAACCACCACTACCACTATCAGACTACCCTCTAGACCGCACTACACTACACAACAAAATTTCTTTCTAGCAAGGTCAAGAAACGAAAGGGTCACTCTAAGATCTTAGACACACTTAAGGTTCCATGCATCCATAGCCAAGGCATGACTTAATGCACCTAAGAAGACATTCCAAGAACCTAGGGTGTACCCCATACAACAAAATATTACGAGAAAAACAACATGTGCAAGTGAGAATCACGTAACACTTGGCTAAGTAGCCAACAACATAATGAGCTCCGAGTCACTAATCAAATAAATCCAAGAAATATCGGCAATCAATAAAAGTGGCTAAGTAGCCACATTACAAAGTTTGAAAATTCTTGCAAAAATTATAAATAAATAAAAGATTCTCAGAGCTTCTCAATCCAATCATAAAATAAGATGTTGGTCCTTGATAAAATACACAAGATTACAAATGTAAAACACAAAAGTTAACACCACATTCACTCTGCAGCCCTTCATGGCTGCCAATAGGGGTACTCTATCTCGAGGTTAGTTCCAAAACACATACATAGGATTGGGTCCTAAATGACACCCAAACTTAGTGTCCACTCTCTCATATGGGTAACAAACTAGAAAACTGACAACCAAACCCTCTTTCCTAACCACTCGAAGGAAGGAAGCTCTAAACAGCTTCTAATCAGCTCTTCCCAACCCAAAACACAACCACTACTACCCAACCACAAGAATCACATCATACAACTCATCATTCCAACAACTCCAATAAGGAAGGGTCTCAACAAAGGGCTTAATGCATCATACAATTAAATCAAGTTTTAGGACTTGTAAAACAACACATTTTCAAAGGGGAACCAAGTCTCCATTATACTAGAAGTTCACCAAAAATCAATTTAATCTGACATTCTTAGTTACAGGTGTAGCCAAAATGCCACTAAGCAAGCACAACTCAAAAAACTTGTTATTTTATTATGATTTTAATTAAGGCGGCGCTTCAAACGAAACAGAGTAATGTAATATTTCTTCATACTTATTTCTTCTTCAATTTTCAAACAAGTTTGTTTTCTTAGATTCAAAAGTGTGCTAGGTTTACAGTTCATGTCTCAAGTTTTCTAGTGTGCCCAATGGTCCAAGCTTTCAAACCATTGCTTTGATACCAAGTGTGATGCCCAGTTTAAAACAACCCACTTGAGACCCATGAACAACCTAGGTTTAGTTAGAAAATTATGGAATAATTTTTTTTTTTTTTTTGATTAGGAGTTAACGACCAAAGTCTCAAAGACAATTAAATTCAACTGATAACTTTTCCCATTATAATAATTACTAATTCCACATTATAAAGCAACAAGTGTAATAAGTCCATACCTAGCTCAAATCTCCCTAGCGATTAATCTAAATACTGCGATTACACTTGACATTTTAGATAAATATTCCCGATTAAAAATTTTACGGTTAAGGGACCCAAAACAATTAAATACCCAAGGTATTTAACTCCACAAGATCAAGACAAGATCATGGTTAAATTACAGTGAGGAAAAGAATACATAATTAAAATCAACAGAGTAAGGTCTCACTTACCCACACCCAGAACTAGATTGAGAGTGTCTATAATAGGTTACAAGGCAAAAACTACTACTAACATATTTCAGAACAAGTATAAAATTACTAGACCATACTTTTCATTTATTAACAATTATCAAGGTCACATGGTTCAAATTTTAGGGTTAGAAGTTTCAGTTAGGTTCAAGGAGTAATTTACCCCCATACCCAACTCTCTAATAGGATCAGAGTTTCAACTTGATTTTTCTCATACCTAACACATCCAAAATTTCCCTAAATCATTTCCATTGGATAGGAAATTTTCTCACCTTTCCGGTGATATAAATAAGTCCTCCTAACTACTTCAGGAACTCAAGATATGAGCAAGTGGACTTTAGGGGTCAAATCTTCCCCAAGGAGACACGTGTCAAGAGGAGGGGAAAGCCCCTTTGGTGGGTTGGTGGGACGTGGGGAAGCTTTAGCAATTTTTCCTTGCATGGGAGAAATTTACCATTTACACCCGCACCTCTGTGGGTCCTCCAAGGACACGTGGTGGCCTCTAAGACATCGCCGGGAAAAGGGGAAAGGCAGAGTGGCGGAAGAATTTGGGGCATTTCACCCAAGGGGAGAGAAAACCAAACGGTGTCCATGCACCCGCAAGTCCACCTAGGGACACGTGGTACTCCACGATTCACCATGGGGGGAAGAGAGAAGGAGGTCGGGGAGCAATGGGTCAATTTGGGAAATCTCGCTTAAGGGAGGGAAAAAGGGAAAGATGGTCACACCGGTCCGCACACTCGAGAAAGAATTTTCCCAAGGCGAGGGCGGGGATGTGGGGCCATGGGGAAATTTTCCAAAAATTTCCAAAGGAAAAAAATTCAAAATAGCAAAGAATCCACGTCCATCCATAAGCACCCAAAGTTGCCATGTGGTAATTTGTGATTGGCCGTGGGCCGGTGGGGCTAATTGGAAAATGTTTCCAAAATTTTCAAAAAGTCAAAGAGTGAAAAGATGTTGTGCCTCCGCCACTACCTCGTGAGGACACGTGGAAGCCTCTAATTGGCTGCGGGTTGGCGGAGTAAAAGATGAATTATTTCCCGAGCTAAAATTTTTCAAAAAAAAATTCTAAGGCAATTCGACGGGAAACTTTTGGGTTGCGGGCCTGCTAGGGAAAATTTTCCCAAATTTTCCCACCAAGGCACAAAAACTTCCAAGTGCCATAACTTGAACTAGAAAGCTAATTTTTGGGAAAACAAGCACAAGAAACATAAATTTTACATTTTGATAAAGTTTAAGGGGTTAATTTTGTAAAAAGGATCTGCATGCTTTTAAAAAGTCAACTGGTAATTTCCAAATTTCAAATTCGATTAAATTGGATCTCCTCCTTCACTCTACATGCCAAACAGACATGGAGGGTTGATCTAGGGAGGTTTTAAAGTGTTTAGGGAAAATAATTTTTTGAATTGATTCCAATTTGTAATTTTCCAACAGTTGACAGAAAAAATATTGAGAGAAGGATTTGGCTCGAATTTGCAATGTTTAAACTTGTTTTCTTAAGTGTTCTTTGTCAATTGAGTTCCTTAATGTCTTAGCATGCTAAATTATATCAATTCCAAGTTGATTATTAAGTTTTGGTTCAAACTATGCATTTTATTTAAATTTACCGGTTTTGAAATTTGCAAAGAGATTCATTTCAAGGAAAATTCTATATATTCAATTTATCATTTAAGTGTAATATCTTATTTTGAATCTGGTCTAATACATTTATTTTTATGTAAGAAATTCATTTCAAAGCTAGATGGTAAATTATGATTTCCAATTTCATAAATCTATCACAAGAAGAAAAATATAATTGTCTCATGCGTATTTTCTTTCCTTTGCAATTAAACAAAGATTCCATTCACAGTTTGATATTCCCACTCAATCACAATAATGCAAAAGAGAGAATTACTTGTAATTATTTATTGACTTCAAAAAGAGAAACATATTTACATTCTTTCATTCCTTGAATGCAATTAACCAAATTTTCATTTCTTTCCAATAAACAGAATCAAAATTTAAATGTCTTTTCCAATTCAAGTGTACATTTTCATAATAAATTACAACATCATTTCTCCATAATATAACTATTACAATTTCATCCACAACAAGTGGGAAAGGATTACAATTAAATATGTTTCATAAGGGACTATCAAACTACATTTTTCCTTTCCTCCAAGACAACAACATGCACATTTTCTCTTTCTCCAAGTTGATCACAACAAAAGAGGGGAAAGGCAACGCTCTCCACCCAACCAAGACATCCAATGAAAGGATAATCCTTCCTTCATCATTGGCCCTCGAGTACCAACCAAAATATAATAAAAGGTGCAATTCAACCCATGGTAACAACTGGCTTCCATAACACACAACATTCTTTCACATACACATTTCCTTTTAAAACACAATTCAACAAAAAAATAGTAGTTCACAACTACATTTAAAAACATTTCAAAATAGAACTCAGGCTTGATCATGCAAGCCAAAGGAGCAAGGTCTATGGGGAAGCTACTTATGCCTCCCAATTGGAATTTGGGCATCCACCAATAACAGACCACCAAATTAATTCATCACACACAAATCCTTATGCCCCCACAAATCCCTCCTTATGCCCCCATAGATAGATTTCCTTATGCCCCCACAAAGTAAGAAATGCAAGCTATTTCTTTTCCATGGTGGATCCCAAACCCAAACTCCCTCAACAAAATTATAATGCCAATGGAATTCCCTTATGCCCCCCACATGGATTCCCCATAGCCTTCTCCTAAACCATCCCTATGGCAGTCTACCCAACCAGCCCACAAATAAAACAAAGCATGCACTATCCACACAACACAACAAGAAAATGACAGAATATAAAAAGAGATTTAAATTCCTACCTCTCCATGGTTACTTTTGTCTCCAAACAACAAGATTCAAATGCCAAGACACAATCTAAAACAACAAACTCCAAACATGCAAAGCTTTCTCCAACTTCCTCCAAAACAAGAGCTCCACACAAGAAAAATGCGCCCCCAAGGAAGTTACAAAATGATTCAACAACCCAAAACAAGCAAAGAGTTTGAGTTAAATAGAAGAGGGAAAAGAAGAGGATGATGTGGATCCATGTAGGATGCCACATCACACATCCTCAAAATCAAACACAAAAGAAAAAGTTCTATTCTCCTAAGCACAATAAAGAGGTGGGTGAAAAATGACAAGTTACTTGCACACTCCAAAAATCCCATACCTCAAGGGACAACAAAAATAAATAACATGTAAGAAAGTGCAATCCAAAACAAGCAACGTGATTAATAAAAAGTAATACAAAAGTATAAAATCACCTCTCTAACCATAAGTATGGTTGGTGAATTAAATTTAGAGGCATGAGACAAGTTTTACTTGTCCCACAAGCCTCCAAAAACAGTCCCCAAGGACAAATTTGAATTTCCATGGAGGTGGAGTATTTAGTACTCCAAAATCTGACTTACACGAGCTCTTACACAAATTACACATCACTTACATAATTAATACAAAGAGCCAAAAACTTCCATTATTACTTTCCCATATCCCAATTTGACTTATTTAACTTTTAACCATATGTTTTCTCACATAAATCTAACACAATTTTAATTAATTAAAATAAGGGAACACATTACTAATAAAATACATACAACAATAATAAAATAAACACATTAATAAAATACACAAACCCATGGTCACATATAAAGGAAATCCCCCCATGGGAATCCCTAACAAAATACAACACACACACAAGACATGTTGCCATGGTGACCTTGTTGAATTCACCTAGAATTCTATTGTGGTTGGTCTCTGATCCCCCGATGTTTGTTGTGATATTTAACCTAAAAAACACAAATACCTCCTTTAGCCTTGTGGCCATATCAGAACATTCAAAATGAATATAAATAAAATCACAAAACCAACTATATAAATGAATCACAACAACATCGAAGTAATAACTACATCATTTGCATTTTTAATCAACAACTATATCATCATCAAATAATTTCCATTTTCTAGGTTTAGTCCAAATATCAAATATCACATGTCCGAACAACATCTACAATATAACCATGTCCGAAAACATGTCAACATCTATATAAAATGTCTCCAACAATCATCATGCATCATATATGAATTAGTTTCAACAATAATCTGGGATCCAACATCTAACACCATACTAAATCCAAACTATAATAATGTCCATCATATAGTCTACACAAGATATCATGATCATAATAAAAGGTGCTAAAGAAAGTGGGCAATACATAACCTTAGACCACACTAGTTGATCTCTGGCTCATGGAGGCATGATCATTATCTCGTCACGATCGTATCAGTTACACTCTCGTTGAAAATGGTCATTGTGGGTTTAGAGCTCTAAATTTAACAAATCGAATAGCACAAATGAATTAGAAAATGAGTTGTTTTGATATATATATATATATATATATGTTGTTTTAGTCTCATTTTGAGTATATGTGTTCATAGGGCTGGAGTGTTGGCGCATGTATATTTCTATATCCCTACACATATGGTAAGTTCTCTTGTCATTTTTATCTAGTGTTTATTTTTCAATATTTTATCTATATGCACGTGAGTTTTCTTTTCCTTTTTACGGTAGTGAGATTTTGGGTGGTGATATTTCGACACATGGGTGTGTCTGGTATAGCTTCTAACTCCCCATTTCGAGAACGCCATACTCAAACTCTATATTTTACGCCTTTTCATGGCTAAGATACTTCTCTGAGGGGGAAATATGTATGCACCCAACTTTCATTGAGTGATAGCATAAAATATCAAATAATAAACACTCAAGTGCGAGATAGATAAAATATCAAGAAATAAACACTAGATCAAAACGAAAAGATGACTTACCATCTGTGTGGGGATATAGAAATATACATGCACCAACACTCCAGCCCTGTGAACACATATACTAAAAATGATGTTAAAAACATATATATATATATATATATATATATATATATATAAGATGACTTACCATCTCGTGTGGGGATATAGAAATATACATGCACCAACACTCCAACTTCCTGTGAACACATATACTAAAAATGATGTTAAAAACATATATATATATATCGAAACAACTCATTTTCCAATTCATTTGTGCTATTCGATTTGGTGAATTTGGAGCTCTGGACCCATGGTGACCATTTTCTATGAGAGTGTAGCCAATACGACCGTGACACAATCATGATCATGCCTCCATAGGTGGTAGATCGACCGGTGTGTTACGAGGTTGGTTATTTTAACTTTTTTCTTTTAATATCTAAAATGTAAAAACTTTGAAAAGTTCACCTAGGAGGGATCATTTTCAAAAAAAAAAATGTCTTAAATGAGTCTCTAGGGGGCACCCATAAGGCATTATATTTGGCATATTTTTTGAATATGTTGAGCCCATATGAAATGGTTTTTCTATAATAGTTTGTAAGAGGGTGATCTAGAGAACATAAAGATTATTTGAGTGTATTTACATTGATTTTGGTAATACATACATATATACATAGATGCATTTTTGTATACTTCTCTATTTTGAAATATTTATATAGTATTTGCATTGGTTTACATGAAAATGTACTCTTGTATCAATTTTGGGTCTTAGGAGACAAGGAATATCAGATTTATTAAATAGATTATGTTTTGCAATAATTGAATCTTATAGTCCCTCCAAAGTTGGTTTTATATGTGAACTCTGTGTAAGACTTGTGTAAAAGGGTTGATGAATAAAGATTGGTCCATCACTAAACTTTGATTAGAAAAAAGAAGCAATATGGTTTGATAACATTATGAATAGCTCAAAAATGTGTTCTTTGAATAACTCTTGGTGAAGGAGTGTGTATAGTTTTATTAGCCAATATCCCTTAAAAGATTATGTTATCTAATCAAGGGAGACAGATTCAATGATCCTTAGTGGAATTATATAATAGTATGCATAGAAATATCCTCAATGTAAATATTCATATGTTTTAATTATAGGTGTGAATGTGTATTATATATTGAAGTATATGAAATCTATATAAACTAGTAGTGAAAGTAATCATTTCTTCATAAACCCTAGTTTCCAGTATGAATCTTACAAGCACAATATCATATTGAACAAAGGAAGTAAGTCTAAAGACTAGAGGGAAGAAGAATAGGATACAAGTTTGAAGGATTTGGGATGTTTACAACACATGGGAAGAGGTAGACCATTTTTTTAAGACTATAAGTTTGATTTGTGAAAGTACAAATGTAATTCATAACCTAGTGCTAAAAGAACCTACACGTCAAAATTTTGAAAAGACTAGACAAGTGTTCTCATGATCCTTCTTCATCCTAATGGTAAGAGGAAATCATTTAGAATTTGAATACAAGTAATATTGTTGAGTATTGAGTTTTGAATCGATCATCTAGTAAATTTATAGTGAAATCAAACTCCTCGGGATAGACTAAGTATTTTAGTAAAGAAATTACTAGGGAAAGAAGTTTGAGGACCCAAATCATCGAATAAGGGTCTAAAATTTGGTAAAATTAATGCTAAGGAATTCCATAAGAGTATTCAAGAGAGATTTCAGATATTTAATAGCGAGTGTGTGAAGCAGGGTAAACACCTAGTTGAAGAAGTTAATTAACAAAGAAACCAACCTTTAAGTCTTGAATATATCTCTAAACCTTATAACATAACTCAAAATACATTATTAGTTAATTGATATAGTTCATTTGTCCTATGCAACCTCTAAAAAGTTGAATTATTCATGAAAAAATATGACAGTAGACCTAAATAAGGGTTTCAAAGGAAAAATGTATAAGGTAAGCTACAAAAATATGTAGAAAGAGTTAGAACTTCAAATTTGTGAAACAAATTGAGGGAATAAATAGAGTATTAAAAAATATTATGAGGAATTATAGGCTCCTCTAGAATTAAAAAACCATATGTAGTCCAATTTTGCTTGTTTCAAGACAAAGGAAGGACACAGTTTCGTGAAAGGAAGGGTAGTGTGAATGTGTTGAAGTTTTGAATGTGTTTTTTTAGTAAGTATAACATAAAAATGAAGCAAGGATGAACTAATGGACCTTTTAAGACCTTCTGAAACTACCTAGAACTCTTAGTGCATAGTTGAAGCAAACCCCATGGCCTTAAGAGACTTAGAGCATAGTCCTAGATCAATTTAGGCCAAGAAATATCTATTGGTCTTTTGGAAGTCAAATATAAGAATGATCTGAGTTTGTTTGAAGTATATGTGAGTAAAGTATGCAAGGTGAAGAGCCATTGTTGGACAAGAAGCATAATTGAATGCTTGGTGAATGGCTAGTAAAGGTAAAGACGAATAATTTGGATAACTTGAGATAGGTAGTTGTTTCTTTGATGAAGATTCATTGGGAAAGGTGTGCTTAGCATAGATAAATGTATTGGAGTAGGGTATATGACTTTAAGAAGCCTTTAAAGGTAATTTTTTTCTTTTTGTTCTATTTTGAGGCCATTATGACATTGTTCATGATCCTCTTTTAAATTTGTTTAGAGTAATTAGTAAATGAATCCTATCGATTGAGTGATAACATGAATTTAGGCATCATTTGAATGTATCAAAAATGGAATCTAAATATTCCTCATGAAATTCACTCCTTGACATATATTCTTCGGATATGAGAGGGATATTTACCTTGTTTTAGTTATGAACCTATTGTTAGGGCTTATAAATACGAATTATTCCTCACCAAATTTCTTGAATAAAACTCCTTGGTTATGATGATGTTGTCACGCTAAATGTATAGCATGAAATATTGAAAAAATTGTCATGAAAACCAAGCCCCAACTTAAAAATTGCCTCCCTTATTTACTATAAACCCTTCCTCTATCCATTTTGTTCAAAATTTAATCCTCATTATTTATAAGAGGAATGTGATAAAATTATTTTCAAGTATTTTTCATGTGCAACGACGTATGCCTAAGGTCATTGAATAATTTACCGAGATCGAAGTGGAATAACTATCTCGGATGCCTAGAAAGGGGTATTTTGGACCATTTTACAAGTGGTGAATACCCTCGAAAGGTGATTAAAATGTATCAATCCACATGGAAGTTATGAACAAAATTTGTATTGAATTCGAGGTATTTTGGTGTAATTCTATTGATCCAAGTGATGTCAAGAATCAAGCGGGTAAAAACAGGGGTCATTGTGGATGCATGGAATGCCATACTTCAATGGAGAAAGTTGAATTTTCTAGATGATTCTTGGAGTTCCGAAAGGGATTTGGGATGAAAAATAATAGGAAATGGAAATATATTGGAACCATACACATGATAGATACATAATGTTTTTCCAATACTTAAAAATCTTATGTGTTAATCCAAGACTCTATAGTTGCCCCTTCAAGATGAATGTGAAATAGATAATGGACATCAATTTATAAGACAATTTGGCTCTTTAAAGTGGATTTTACGATATCAAGAGGTGAGTTGGAGTCAAAATCATATACATTTTGACCCCAAAACACCTTTCGATGCTCCCAAGGTGGAAAAATGACTCTGACGTTCTAACCAGAGCTGGTAGGGTGACATCAACATTTGGAAAATGCCTCAAGAAAATTTACATCTTGTGTCCCCTCAAATTTTACCAAGGTGAAAAGGGACAAAAGGGACAAAAACATTTGTCCCCTTCCTTTTTTAATTTTTGGTCACTTAAAAACATCAACTTCAAGTGTTGCGAGTGTTGTCCCTTTCACTTTTCCCTAAGGTGAAAATGGACATGAGGAACACAAAAAAATTCTTCCATATGAGCCCTCTCTCTTCACAACTTGCACATCATCACTTTCACCCCTAGAAACATGTGAAACTTTCATGCTTGATTAACCACTTCACCCATCCTCATGATTAGACCCCTCATGGTGAATTTACAAGCTGCTAGTGACCCCTCACATTTCAAAAATCTAAAAAATGGACAAAGTGGACATAAAAATGTGTTCCTCTTCCTTCCATTCAGCCCCTTGACATATGAAACACCAGTTTGTATCCCTCAAAAGCCATTTTCAGCCCCCTACATCTCCCTCACATTGCAACAAAACCTACCACTTGTCATCATCGGTGAAAAATAAACTTACATTCCCTTATTTTCCCTTTAAACCTATTATTCCCTACTATTTAGGGTGTAACCACATGTCTACCCTCTTAGCCCTAATTTATCCTATTGGGTCAAATTTGAGTAAAACGTTGTAAAGTGAATGAATAAATCCACAACTCAAACATGTAATATATTTTGCATTTTAAAGAGATGTTATTTTTCCCTCCAAAAGTCTATTTTTTCAAAGGAATGCTTCTACTTTTTCTTAGAAAAACATGCTTGAAAATTGAAGTTTTCTCGTATCTCCAAAATCGTGCATTTGATCTCTAAGAAAATTTGGAAAAATGATCCTCTTGTAAAATCCTTTCACATTATGTATATATTAATAGATAAATGTCATACCCTATAAATTATCATGGAAAAATAGAACCTTTTTTATTATGGAATCATCTTCAAAGTGTGTGACTCTACTCCTTAAGACAAACTTCTAGAGAAGGTTGGTTCCTTCTCTCCTAGTTCAATGCACATTAACCTAATTAATCAAAATGCAACTAAATCTAAAATAAAATTAGAGAATAAATATCAAGGGATGAATGAGAATGGTAAATCTATAAAAGCACTTATTTCAATCAATCTGACATATTCCACCAAGCAACTAAAAATATAGCTCTTATTGGAATCCAATATTACTAGTTTTGGATTCGAAAACTTTAAATATTGGAATTTACTATACTCCAAAATCACATATATTGGAATCTAAAAATCAAAATATTGGATTCCAAAACTTTAAATATTAGAATTTACTATACTAAAAAATCACATATATTGGAATCCAAAATCACATATATTGGAATCCAAAATTACAAATATTGGAATTGAGTCCGATATATCATATTACGGATTACATTAATGAATATGGGAAAAATCATTTAATGATTTCAGGAAATCCAACATTGAACTACAAATTAATAAATAGAACATGTTTTTGTTTTATACTTTGGCTAGTAGCTGCTAGGATTTATTTATGGTTTGAAATAATTTTAAAATAATAGCTGGCTAGTAGTGCTAGTAGTTCTTATTAGTTTTAAAATAATTTTAAGATTAAACTATGGTGATTTGAATAATTAAAACGTATAAGAACCTAGTAGCCGCTAGGATAATGACATACAAGAGATGTGAGACACTTCTAGGTTCATTTAAAATGATGTGATAGATCCTTAATGTAACCAGAGAATTGTTAAAGATATTTTAGAGAAACTCAAAGAGGGAGACAATTGAGACTAAGAGAATAAGTTGGTGATCCTTTTGGATTATGAAAATTTTATCTTATTAAATTTGATTTTGCATAATAGCTTAAAAATAGTCTTATGTACTCATCTGGACATGGTAGAAGATCGGAAAAAAATGAAGAAGATTGAATATGAAATGAAAATGGGAGATCCTACCCATGCTACTATCCTTGAGTGGCTACATGCTACAGTACCCATGCAACCCGTGTTAACATTACTAAGTAATGACTCACACATTATATGAAAACATTTTAAGATTTATTTATAGCATGGTTATTCACATATAAAACATTAATATATATAGAAACACACATCAACGAAATAAATTGTATGATTTTTCGTAACATAGCTATGAAATAATTTGGTATCAACATGGAAATGAAATTAACCGTAAAACCATTCTAGATATATTTACATATTTAAATATGGATATGAAGTTAATTAAAATACCTTTACTACAGGTAGAATTATAGTAAAACATTTTAAGATTTTTTTGAAATTGATCATAACACTATTCCCAAAGACAAGCTCCCAAATATACAAAATAAATCATACGAAGTTCCCTAAAATAAGATCCATATAAATGGGTTTTGATCTAATAAAATCACGAGTGTCTTTCAAATCCTTCAATGGTTGCAAAAAAGTTCCACAACTCATCTAACAAGTATTTGTATGTAGAATTAGAATATATGTTAAACATTTAGGCAATTATGTAGTTCCCCACATCATTGAGATCGTTTTTCTCTAAAGAGTCATCTATAAGTACTATATTTTTACAATGGTATGATGCATTAAACTACCATGAAACAAAGTTAAGATTCTTGAGATATAATTTGGATTCCCAGAACCTTGATAATAAGTGTGTTTGGACTCGATGCAATCTTACTGTGTAAATATGAACATGAATTTGTCAAACTCTAAGCCAATATTTTGAAGGAATGAAGGCATCATTTAATTAACATTTGACTTTCTTGTTGATGTCCATAATGATATTTTGAAATGTTTTTTGTAATGTTGCAAGAACTCTTTGGTCTAAGAAAAATTGAGCTCTACGTCATCAATATTTTTAAACTTCATTTGTGATAAACAAGCCTTGTGGATGGTGTTTCCCAAAACACCATTTATATCAAACATTTTTCAGTTTCATGTTACATGTGTTCTTATCTCGCAAATAAAGAAAAAAACAAAATCAAGTGGTTCCAGTGGTGAATTAATCAAAAATAAAAATGTGTTCCTTTTTTCTTGTTTTACCAAAAATCAAATGGTTGTGGGTGGTGAATTAATCCAAAAATCAAAGTGCGTCCCTCTTTTCTTTTCTACTAGGAATAAATTTCATGTAATTTTTTTTTAATCAAATGAAATGTTTGTGGGTAGCGAATCATTACAAACTCTAATGTAGTTACTTCATTCCAAATTAATGTGTTATACATTATTTATTTTGGAAGCAAAAATAGTATTCAAACACCAATAATGTGTTTAAAAGTTTTCAGTGATCTACATATGTTTTTATGTTTCCTGCATGTTTCATCCATGTACATAATTGAGTGTAAATCAATGAATTCGTCAAATATGTTCCATCAAATATCCAGTAAGTTGGGGTTTTGAGAGTAATTTCCTCTTTAATATCAATAGACATGAATATCTCGTTATCGATCAAAATAATATTGTTTTCACCGTAGACATTACAAAAATTCCCTCTTCCCCAAATAAACATGAAGTAGATATTTCACATCTAGCTAAATTTTTCAATGAAACTGTACTTCAAAAGTATTAAATCCATACATGTAGACCATAAGGAAATTTCAAAATGTTCTTTCACAGTTCTTATCAAATCAGCACTAAATACTCGTTCAAAGTATTTATAGTTCTCGTGTGTAAAATTTGTAACCCTATTATGAGGTATTTTTTCGCAAATACCATAAATTCCAAACAAAATACCTTCAACTCCCAAAACCAGTAATTTCCTAGGCTTCCCAAATGCATCTATAAAAATAACTCAGAATTAATTTAGGATTCCCAATTTGATCAATAAAAATAATTCAAAATATTGTTACAATAATATTTTTTTGATAATTCACACACACAACTTATACATTCATACTCTCAACTTATAAACAAGTGAAGATATATAAATACTCCCAACTTATAAATGTATAATCTCAACATGCAAAATAAAGAGTGAACATATGAATTTCATCATAATAACATTTTGAAATGATAAATAGTTATTTAGTATTTTCTTTCTCCAAACATTTGACGCCCTCTACAAAATTCAATCCTTGAGACACTATTAGTGATCAGTCATTATACAAATTAGTCATCAACCACATATCTTTAGAATAATTTTCTCCTCCGCTTTTCCTCACAACCATAACATTTTCAGGAGGGTTTCCTGTTACACCTAATGTAATACACAATGTGTTTTAGAATTGAAGGAAACATCATTTATACTCCAAACATTTTGTAGATCTCTTATTGCAATTCCATCATTTATATTGCAATGTTATTTTTCCCAAGTGAGTATTGGATTCAATTTAGTTGTAATTTTTTATTGAATGCCTTTTCCATCTTTTAAACCTCTGTAGAAGTGAGATTATTGAGCTAGAATCCCACTTCAAATTTTTATGATCATGATTTTGTAAATTCTTTCAGCCCTCCTTGTAGGTTGATAGTCTCCTTGCTGAACTTGAATTCCATCTCCTTAGAGGATGATTGGTTTTTCTCATATAACAAGCCCTCCAAATCTAAAATAAGTAAATAATTATTTTGGCTAACTGCAGGGAAGTCAATAAAATTTATTTTAATCAGTCGCATTTCAATTCTAACCAATTGAAATGAACAACAATTTAGGAGGCTACCATTTATAGATTGATCTTATGGCTTGGCTTACATTTCCCTTACCCACTTTGGTTCTTTTAATGCATGATCTATTGAAAATAAACATTAATCAATTCATAATTAGTTTCATGTTGTGTAAAATGAAATAAGAATTAAAAATGTGTAGTGATGTTTTTGATATTATGGTAAGTTCAATATCAATTGTTCTCTTATTTGTGAATAAATTTCAGCGACCACTAGGCTATGCTTTTATTCATTGAACCACCCTTTACTAGAATTTTTTTCAATCTATTGATGTGGATTATAAATTTTTAGGCTGCACCATTATTATTTGGACTACCCTTGGCTAGATAACCTTTGACGAGGCTAGCCAAGTGCTATTCTATATACCCATGAGTAGGATCAAGCCTTATGTAGTTCTCTTTATTCTAATGTTATAAGTATTAATTACATAATCCAAAACAAAGTTTATTCAAGATGCAGGAGTGAAACAATGGGATGATGTTGAAAGTATTAATTACTTATGAAAACATAATATTAATTCAATGTAATTAGCCACTATGTAGTAGGGCAAATGTGCCGATAGTCACCAAGTCTAACAATAAATATATCAAATGTGGATGTATAGAGTCTACTAAGCTCTATAGTTTTACGTATATTGTTTTCATAGCTTACAAATGGATATCGTTAAACTTTATCTTCTACCATATATCAATCATCAAAATTAATATATGTTATTTATCAAATGGTAACTACAAATTGTGGAGCTTTAGAGTCCATAATGATTTGTATGGAAATGGTCTCATATGAACATAAGAAATAGGTTATTTGGTTATTCCTCCTTCAAAAATGGTTCATATTCTAGAGTTAGTTGGTATTATTTCCTATAAATTTGCGGGCATTATAAATTTATGTGTTTATAAATACATGTGACTAACATATACAAGATTCGATTGCATATTCATTTTGGATATCCCCGCACCCTCCATGGTTACTTGGTTTTTAGTTTCTGCATAAATATTAAATATATTATAAAGGTGTGTGGCTTAAAATTAGGTTTTTTTATAAATGCACATGAATAACATACTAGGATGTGATTGTGTATTTGTGTGTGATGTGCCCCATCCTCCACATTTTCATCAAAGCGTAAAAAATAGAGTATTGTTAAATAAAGGAAAACCATGAAAATTGAAAACATAGCATAGTAAATATATTTATAAAATTATTGAAGGTCAGAGTCACCAATTTGTTTTTGTAATGATTTTTCAGTTGTTTATGTAGCATCATCAAGAACTAGTTGTGTAGCAACAAGTTAAATGCGTTATACATTAGGAACTTGATCATCTCTAGTAATTTTAAGTTACTTGGAGCTCACGAGATACTTCCTTAGTTTGTTGGTTACATGCATAAATATTGAATGTATAAGTAGCTTATATTAGTTCAAATCCATTTTAAAAAATCACTTGTTCAAGTTGTCTTTGTCGATGAACCTTTTTTAAAATGAGAATAGTAATGTCTACAAAAATCTTGATTGTGCGTCTCAACAATAAAAAACAACATTTAGGCCATAATCAACTAATGCATGCAATGTAACACTACCATCGTAAAGCACAATTACTACTTGAATTTTCATAATCGCATCGAGTGAACATCTGAGACTAGAACTCATACAATTTTTCACAAGAAAAAGGATGGATGTTTCCTTCTAGGCCAATTTCGCTTGCAATTACCCATTTTAGTGGAATTTTCTCCATCCAATCCATAATGACTTCTTATCACTCATCATTGTTAGTGTCGTAACTATGCACACCAATGATTATGTACATAAGACATAGACTTTTAAATTTCTCATTGGTGTCATAAAATCTGTAACAGTCATCTATAATTGACTCCCCACTATTTTTAACCTTTTCTATATATCTTTTTATTATTTCTCTTAACATTTTTGAATAAGAAGTTGGTATGAGAACAATAATAATAAAATTCAGCACACTAGATCTAACAATTATTAGCGGTCCTTTATTACATCGAATAATTTTGTTAGAAAAATTCTAAAAATTATTGATCACACATTTAAATTTGAATGGATTATTCAAAGGAAAGCTAATAAATTTGGATTTTTTTGAAAGGGATATGCACATGGACAAGTAAAATATTTTGTCTTCCATCCTAGCTGGTATATTTTCTTCCATTGAAATCACATAGTTGTCTAATATTCTTTGATCCTCAATGGGAAGAACTTTTACCACCTTAGGGTCTATTTTCCTTTTTGCCAATTTTTCACCTCCTTAGGAATCAAATTTTATTTTTCCTTTTCTCTCTTTACCAACAAGTACAAATAATTAGTGGTAGTTTGACTAACGAATTTGAATTTTTCAATTATATTCGATTCAATGCATTTTGTCAATACAATAATATCGGGATGTTTATTTTTCAAATATTTTAGTACTTTTCCTCTCATTTTTCTGTCTCCTTTTACTCTTTGGAAGTAAGATTCAAATGTATATTCTATAATTCCTTCCTCAATATATCTAGTTAGCCATACATCCCCTAATTTCACTTTATCAACTAGTATTGATAGTTCTTCATCGATCATTCGTCTTGCCAAAGAATTTGGCTTAAAGTTGGGATGATTATCATTAAATGGTGAACAATAAAAGTCACCTAATCTAAACAACATAAAGTTTGTTGTACATTTAGTCCATATATCATCAAGAAACAATAAAAAAATCCATTTTTCATATAGACTCTCTAGATTTTACACAACGAAAAATGTAAGGCACTAATTCTCAAATATTTGTATTTAAAGTAAAAATGTATTTTTATTTTGTGAATTTTAGTAACTAAATTAAATGTTAATAACCAATGAAATAAAATTAAAAACCAATACCCTCCACTCCTTTGTCTTTGTTTATGCCACTCTTGGCCACCGAGGACATCCTAGCGATTTTCAAACTGATCAAGCCTTGTATGTAAAATCAATAAACTTGGTTTCAATCCATGTTTTTTTGCTTCATTTTGTTGTTTGCAAATATTAACAATAGCTTCGCTAGATGTTTTTGTATATAATACAAGCCTTTAGAAACCATAACCTTGAATGTAAAGACTTATAATGTTCTGTGCCCAAATTTTTTAGCACATATTATATGATGGTCATCTAGAATGTAAAATTGCACATCAACTATGTCAAAGAATTTTAGATCGTCAATTTTTGTAGCCTTCTTCATAGACTAAAAGAAAGGAAGAATAATTGCATCCCTCTATGTAGGAATACAATTTATCAATATTGAATAGACAAGAAGGTCAAAATTATCCTCATCTACATGACATTACTGATATTTTGGAGGTGATACATGGCACCTTGAAATGTCAATTAAAAATAATTCACCTTCGAACAAAAAGAAATCAAACTGTCGAATAGTTCAATAGTCTACTTTCTCGAATATAGTGGAATATTTTCTATAGTGCTACCCTATGATAGGATCAAGAGGGTGAGTATATAAATCTTATAGTAGAGGTGAAAGTTTGCATGAGATAGATATTGTATATATATCATGAGTAAACTCACTATATGTAAGCATAAGAACCGACACTCTTATAGGATAAGGAATAGGTAAAGAATCCTCATAAGGTACATTTGAAACTGTAACCACTTTATTATGATAATTGTATGTATACACTTATAAACAATAGAAGGAACATCCTTAAGTATATGAATCCAAGGCTATCTTAGAAACATGTATCATTTACAAAAAGTGTGAGTAACCAAGAATGGTGTAGGAAGGCAAGACTCCCCCACTTGAATGGGAATAATATTGTGTCAAATATATTTATCAGGAGATTATTCATTTCATTGGAATGTCACTTATTCTATTCCAAATAATTAAGTAATGTTAAATTTCACATGTTTTACCTAGATCCTCTATCAACCATTACATTGTGGATGGGTTTTTTGTTAATTAAATATTAAATATAAATTTCATGAGAACTAGAATCATTTTCAATTATATCATTGTTAGAAAATTGATATTAGTCAGTATTTAGGCCATCTATTTATTCTAAACTAAATGTATATTTAAGTGGATTTAGTAGATTAAGTTACACTTTCTTGGAATTCTCAATATACATGTCATTTATATTGTCATATGATAGACCATTCTTAGGATCAAGGGGTGGTTGTATAAGAGGATTGACATCATGGGTATATCTTGATTCACTAACCTCATATGTCTATAACTGATTAGGAGGAAACAATGGTGCTAGAAGTGTGATAATAAGCTCTCTATAAATATAGTATTCAATAAGATTCTTCATCTCTAGGAATAGTAAATTCATATTTGTAATGTATAAACTTAACAAATTAATGAAGATAATATGGAATGACATTCATGTCATGTATTTATAAACAAAATAGGATATTTTAATGAAGACCTTTTTATAGACCAAAGTGGGGACCTTTTTAGAGCCTAAGCTAGCTTGAGGAAAATATTATGAAAACTTACGTAATATTCATCAAATATATATATATTAAAAATGGGTAATCCATGGAAGTAAAAGGAGAAAAATCCTAAGATTATGAAAAAATCATGCATCAACTAAGGAAGGGAATCATTAGATATTTGTAGTAAAAGGCCAAATTAAGAATAGAGTGACCTAGTTCAAAGAGCTTAAATATTCAATCAATAATGGGGTACAACAAATTATTTAAAATTAAAATGAAATAAGTGTGGGTAAGGGGTATAATTCATTTTATAATTTAAGTTATAGATTAAGGGTTAGAAACATTATATATATTCAAATTAATAATTAAACATTCATATCAAAGTATACATATATTAAAATTTACAATATAGATTAATTATGACATGTTATAAATAGAATAAAACATGATAATATAAGTGCACTTAGCTATTTATATTATATGGGAGATGATACAAGTGTGATAGAGTGATGAATATACATGAAATATCCTACACATGTTTTTTATCTTATGTTTGATATGTATTATATGTAGGTACTAAACCATTACTTGGGGCCAAATTGTTTGCTCATTCCATCTAGGAAGATGGTGGATGTTTAAAACTATCACACCCCAAAAATTATAGTCCATTTCATTATATGGGAATAAGTTAGAGAATAACAAGTGGATTACGAGAGCTTGAAAATAAGCTTTGTTGCATAATCTGTATAGACATCCATGCGAGCATGTGCATATCCCGAAAAGGATGCATGCACTTACGTGTAGTTGCATATATGACCATGAAACCATGTTTATCATTCAATTCTTGTGATACACTTTACATTTGTGACATATTCCTATTTTTCTTTAATGTTGTTTTTATTTACTTAGTTGGTTATGATGATGTAGTGAATTATTGGACTATATGGTTGTGGTACCAAAAATAATGTCATTATTCATCTTGCTAATGTGTGTTATGAGTTACTTACTTAATTGAAAGTAATAGCTTAGTGCCTTGTTGTATACTGTTAGGTATCATGTTTTAAATTATGATAAACTATACCTTGTTGTAGAGTATCATTTCAGAATTTGGAAATAATTAAGAATGTTTTAAAAAGTGGCTAACTCCCTTGAATTCATGGTGTTCATTAACTATAAAACAGAATGATGGCCTCCCATGAAGGACAGTAACCTCCGAGATCATTCAAGTAAAATATTAATTTGGTTCATAATACTTATGTCTGTAGGAAAGGACAAGTATTTGTTCTGCAGCTAGGTGTTAAAAAGCTTTATTTGATTTCAAGTAATGATTAAACTGTGGTAACTTGATCATAGTTAATTTATATGCAATTTTTGTTTTTGGATATCATTATGTTATGATTTGGAACTTGGAAGTATAAAAATTATCTTTGACCAAATCGACCTCCGCAAGTTATTAAATCGGTTATCCTAAGATCACATGGATGACTTAGAATATTTTTGATTTATGGTATGACCAGGGGACCCAGATCAAAAGCATTATAATAAATTTATATGGCCATTGACCATACCTTATGGTAAGTTTTCTATAAATATTTTAATGGATGGTCTAGGACCAATATTGAGGGAAATATATTGTTGATTTGCATAATGGTTTAAGACCATGAAAAAGGCATATTAATGTTGAAACTTGTATAGTTTTTATCATTTATCATTGACCCTTTTCAAAAAAATTCATAGTTTGGTTAACAAGTAAAAAGGAGTCCTCGAATTCCATGCATATATTAATAAGCCATATCTAAGAGGTAATATTTATTCCATGCAAAGTTTAAATTAGTAATTTATTGATTGTTTAAAATAGGGAACTCTCAAATAACTCCCCGCCACCAAAAATGAAGGGAAAATGATTAAAAGTTAGAAGAGGTTAATGTGGAACTAAGTGCATTAAATACAACTTATTATATTGTGAATCATGAAGCTTCCTCAATATAATACCCTGCATGAGTGATCCAAGTTTCATTCTTTGGTGCATGTCGATTGAAGCTGTGTATGGTGGTGTTGGTGGATTATTGTGATAGCTCCCTTGTTTAGCTATTGGACTGCCATTTTATAAAGACGGTTCCATGTAGATGGTAGTGTTATTTTTACTTCTATTTGATTAGATTTGTTTGTATATATTTAAATGGGAACTAAGTCAAATACGAGGTTGGATGAAATGTTATTGTGTTGGAAATCCTTAATCTTTTCAAAAGCAAGAATGTTTTTAGAGCATATTGTTAATTAACTACATTTAGTTGAGGAATTCATCTGGTTAAAGGAGCTAACTACTTTAAAAACATGGTTATACTCTTCTCTATCTTTCCTTTCTAATACGAATTAATAGAATAATTTTCTAGGTGAATTTAATGATAGTTGGAGTCTGTACGGATAGAAGTGTGGTTAATTAAATTAATGGAACTGGTGTTTCTTTCTATTTAGATTTTTTTGTAAATGGATTTGTTGGAATTTTTATGATCAATAAACCTAAACACTTTTAAATTTGTGATTCTTTTGATAATCTTGATGTCTAAAATTACAAAGTAGGTTGATCCCTTTTGTTGGGAATCCTAAAAAATGGTTTATATAGGTGGTATAGCCTTAGCAATGGCCTCTGATAATGATTTATGTCTTGTGTTTTTCACTAAAAAATATTTCCATCAAAAATTACAATTTGGGTGTATGCATTTCATGAACCACAGTAGAGTATAGGTTTATGCAGATTGTTTTCCCAAGGTCAAACATGGTTCAAAGCATTTGATTGTGCATCTCTATCATATTATGTGATTTGAACTTGTTTTTATTTAATAAAGGGTTTTCCTAAGTCAAACCTGTATAGGTAATATCGATTTGTGGAAATATATTTTATACGGGAGGTTACATATTTTAGATGATAATTTTGGGGAAAACCAAAAATGAATATTGTATGTGCTTGTTGGTACTCATCACATCCTTTCTATAGCTATTGAGACTTAGTTATTGATTTTTATATGGTTTTAAATAAACTCAAGTTGTGATATGTCAAATTTTGGTAATGTGTAATTCTTAAGAGAAACTATGTCAAATTTATTTGATCTTATCATGAGTGAAATGGATTACTAGATTCTATGAATACCGAGATAGGGATATGGGTTGATGTTGTTAAGAAATATTATGAAGAGATTTGTAATGCATTGTACTTATTAGTTCTAATTCAAGGTATATCAGTTTGATGATGATTACAATAGTGTGATAGTTTACTTAATTTCTAAGTGTCAAGTGAATGTTGAAGAAGTTAATGATTCCTTTTATTTATTAAGAATATCGGTTAGGTTAATTTTTTGATATTGCAAGTTTCATGCTCACTATGAAGATATATTCCTATTACTTATTTGTTTTAAATCTTGAATTTTTACTTAAATATTTTGGAAGGAAATAAGTGCAAATGGTTTTATGATTAAAACAATAACATGTTCGGTTAGATGTCCTTTAAAAGGAAATTATGTGGTGGAAATTTTCATGTACGAGTAACAACCTAAAGGGTTGGGATTAGAAGGAAACTTCTTATCTCTTATTTTTTTGTGCTAACAAGTATGATTACCGATCAAGCTTGGGTTCCCTAAAAACAATTGCATTACTTAGTTGCTACTAAAAAAAATGGGTTTAGAGGATGTGTCTTGTGTATATTGAGTTATATAATAAAGGAAATCATACAAGCTATTCATGGAATGGATTTGATAACACCCTTAAATCATTGTGATGATTTTATCTGTTATTTTGATACTTGAATTGCTTTCATTAAATCAAGTTAGTTATTATTAAATTGCTTTGTAATGAAGCAATTAGGAAGTGAGTAGTGTAAACCATGCGAGTTATTGTGAATCGACCATGTACATGTTGTAATTTTTAATTACAACTTGTAGGTTGTGAAAAGTGAACACGAAAGGGGTAAAAGAATGTATTATGGGATATCTGTTGAGATTGTGTTGATTTATGTGTTGTAATAAATGTAATTGTACTTGTTAAAAGGAGAAAACTATTTTCTTTGCAAGAGCATAAGGTAGCATAAGGCATGTTCTATTTATTATTGTTTGTAATATCATTATGTACTTTTAATGAGTTTTTAACCTCCATGATATAAATATATGTCATTTTTTATAGTGTACTTGTTTTTCATTAAGTTTTGTAACGCTAAAATTACATCATATTATAAATGCCTAATGACATGTATAATTTGGTGATTACTATCATGTGATTTGATTATTAATGTATGTAAGATGAGGCATTAAAACACAACAATTTTGTTAAGTTACATTTTAAAATTATTTAATGAAGACACATTAATTAAAGGATAGAAGAACGTAGATTAATCATATGTTAAATGATTAATCATATAAACAACATCAGCAACCTAAGGTTACAATAATAAGGTATGAGATGATCATAATAAATTATATCTTGCTACTATGTTACGAATTCTAATCATTAACAATGACACATAATATGTTAATTATACCTTTCTTAACATGAATATAAATTGATAATTATATAAGAGAGGGATTATGAGTCATAAATCAATGCGACAAAAATATGTCTAGGCTAACTTGGAATGGTGACAGAATGTAATGACATTAGTCATTATGAATCCACAACCTTTCCCATAGGGATTTCAAGATGGGTCAGACAAAGTATCTTGTCATAGGGAGTTATGGGTCATAATGGCTACAAATTATTAACCGTAACTAAAATGTTCCTAAAATAAGTGAAAAATGAATGAAAGTGTACTTAAGGGTACAATTATAAATGGTGCACTTATTGCTGATAGATAACATAATACTTATCTATTGACCTAGATAACTAGGATGATAAAATCAGTTTATATGATACAAACAAGTTGTTTTCCTTCAACAACAATGACATGTAATCACATGGTTAAGTATCATTGTTGTATGATCAAATCATGACGGTATGTAATGAAGTAGAAAGGCACTTTGTGATCACTTGAAGTAGTACAAATGTACTGATCAAGTCTTAATAAACTAAATAGATCTAGTATATTTTAATTGACATTAATGTTTACTAAAATAGTTAACTATGAACTTAATAACTTAAGAATGGAAAGGATCCTCATACTATGAATGAGACAATTGTGTGGTGAATGTAGGGATAGGTTTCACATGGCTTTTGTATAGTCATGAAACTAGGCTAGCTAGTGTGATGCCCTAAACTATGGCCATAGTATTGCAAATGACTAATTGCATTCTCCGATCACCACTTCTTCTTTTAAACTGTGTCATAAGTAGGATGCTAACACTAATAATATACACATAGTTCTATATGAATGTAAAAAGGTTTAACCAAATGATATACTGGGTATATTGGCTCATAATGAGTGTTTTAGGGGCATTGAGTAGGATATGTATACCCTTGCAGTTGTGCATTGTTATCATAGATTATCTAGTTAGATTCTAAACATTAATTAATGCTAGATTAATTTCTTGTTTTTTGTTAATCATTGAAGGCATTATCATAATTAAATGGTTCAACATAAAATACCTTAAGGGATTTATAACTTATTTATGTTGTAATTTAATGGTTGCATGCTAAATTCATTGAAGGCATTAATTTAAATTAATGACTTGAAAAAAATTCCCTTAGTTTTATGAAGCATTAGTAAATAAAGGTGTTACAAAAACTATCTATAACCTTGCGAAAATTTGATATATGATTCAATGTAAGATATTAGGTCTCAAAAATGTGTGAAACCCTCTGTAATAAACCAAAATGACCTATTGTCATGTGTTTTTTGAAAGGTCAAAATTTAAGTTAAAACATGAAAAATTTACCTAAGTGTCAAAAAACTTACTCGATGCCCCTCCTAAGTCATCCTCTAAGTCATTTTTCCTTTTGTTTCATAATCTTCCCATCCTTAAAAAATCCTCATAATGTGATGAATAACTTTCCCAAGTTTTTTTAATTTGGACGTGAGGTCATTTGGTTCTTTCAATTGAATGTTTTCAAAAGATAAAATCCGTACTAAGCCTATAAAGTTTATTCCTTAGCCTTTCTGAGATATGTTTGCATCCTCTAGGGTTGATCAAAATCCTAAATTCATCTAGATATGACAATGAAGAGTTTGAAATGAAATGGCATAGGTTTAGGAATATTTAGGAAAGCCTCAAAGGTTTTGGAGAAAGAATAGTGAAAGTTGTATTTGAAGGCTTAAGAAGCTTGTATTGCAAAAGGAAACCTAAACTTCAAGGAAGGATTCCAGGAGATCTAGGATGATTCAAGAGGAAAACAAGATATCATTAGAAATATTAGAGAATCATCTACATGATGAAAATTTTAAATTATTCCTAGGACCTAGGAGCTTCTCAAGGAAGATCAATCTTAGAAGACTCACCTTGCGGTCCCGAATGAAAATGCAACAATTTTTGGAGGAGGAAAAATCAAGTCATGAAAACCATCCCATTGATCTTTAAAATGGTCTTGGGAGTAAAATTGATATAAAAAAGTTCTTGAAAATACCTCTTGGAACTCCAGGAAAAGTTTTTTCATGTTTTTGGGAGTTAGTCAATTTCACAGTTGGATGGGTGGTGTATTTTAGTGTCTAGACTATCCCAATTGTTTGGGACAGTAGGGTAAAAAAATGTGCCCCACCCCCCAGTTATAACCCTTGGGCCATCATGTGACCCTAAATATTCTCGTTAAGTGCTAAATGACCATGAGTGAAAATTTGGCTAAGTTTTTACATGTTAACCCTTGGGCACATTTTTCGCCCCAAATTTCCCAAATGCCTAGGAAATTTGGGACTATTGGGACAAAACATTGTGCCCCACCCTTAGTCCCTTCTTAGGTTCATCGGATGAAAACAAAATTTTCGATTGGATGCTCAAACCTTTCTCTCTCATCCTCCCAGCGCTTCACTTACCTCCCACCACTTGTTAAGCCTAGGGAAAGGGGTGAATTTTCTTTCCTAAACTATCCCAACTATATCAGGGATAGTTGGGATAGTTGAGATAATAAAATGTGCCCCACCCTTTTCTTTCAAACCCAAGTTTTAAAGCATGCTTTCAAGGGTTCAAAATAACATTGTTTTAAACTCCGTAAAGAGTTCTACTCCTTTTTCACTCCATTCCTTCACCAAGTCAACCCAAGTAGCCATTTTTACACCATTAAGCTTAAGAACACATAAAATTATAAGATATACCTAAAATTTCATTGGGGCAGCCATGAACACTGAACGAATATTTGTTCATATCTCTCAAACCAATAATTTGATTCGAACAAGATTTTCTAAGATGTTATACAATCTAAGATCCTTCAAGAACACATTGATTGTGAAACCTATGATGCTCTAGATTATTTATGGAAGAAATCCCTTATTCCATTCCCTAGTTTATGATTTTTTGATTTCCAAGCATTCCAGCAGGCGGATTGAGATGAAATTTTGAGCACGAGGATCCAAAGAGAGAATATATTCCAATGAAGTTTTCTTCATGGAAAACCAAAAGAGGGAGGTTCCATTTATATTTTAAGTAAGTTTCTATTCTTTAAGCTTAATATAAATAGAAATTTTCCGAAAAAGAAAAACCTTTCAAGTCAGTGCACTCAGAGATCAATGATGAAGACAAACTAGGAAAATTTGGTCAAAAAAGAAAAAAACACTTTCTAAAAAATAGTAACTATCAGAAATCATCAAAAATACATCAACAAAATTGTATGTAGTATGTTAGGAGTTTCGGGACATGGAAAACTCAAGAAAAAGAAAAAGTAGGAAAAAAACCTACCTCCTACTTAATAAAAATAGAAAGTGTTTGTTTTAGGTGCATAAATTTGTTATCTTCATAATTTTTTCTTGCCTAGTGGATATTTTCCATCAATAAGTTCACACTTTATTTTTTGGACCCCATTTCAACTCTCGTATCGGAGTATCTAGATGTGGGTGATAACAATATCACTCACATGTACTTGGAGGATCTAAAAATTGGATGCTTGGTGGCCACCTATTGCAAATAAACCACTTATGTATATTCTTTCTTCAACATGTTCCTTAAAAATTGGTTATGAATTGTGCTCAATACTATGAACCGAGACACTTAAATCATATAGGTAGATGATAGTTCAATCTTGATGAGTGCTCACCCAAAAGGAATATCACAAATAATGTAAATTCCAACTTGAATAAATATAGTGATCATCCCAAAGTAGTTTACATCAGAAGAATAGTCAAAGACAATTTCATACCTCTAGGACCTTGCATTGGGGTAATGGCTAAAATAAGTAAGAAACCCTCATGGTCTAGGAATGATTTTTATAATGGATTCTTGGATGCTATCATTATTTTGAGCAGAGTGATGAGAGAGGAAAACACCAAGGAGTTCCATTAATGGATGGAATTGTTCATCCTCACCATCATCAAAGTGAATCAAATGATTTACTTGGTGTAAATAATTAGTGACAATGTCCATTTTCGCTTTCTCAAGATTCTAGTCACGAGAATTTTTCCATGACATCATACTTAGTATATGCTCTTTCCAGTACAAGATCTTTTAGGGGTTTGAATATCACACCAAACATCTCCTAAAAGGCCCCCACCTATGAGAGATATACATAACTCACCTAGAAGGATTGTAATCACCATTTTTCAAGGGATAATGATGTATTTACCCTATATGTTGTGATATTGCTCGAAGGGAATCTAGAGTTGAGACTATCCTTATATGTTTCCACATTGATTCAAATATACAAATCCTTATTCATGTAATTCTTAGCTTTCTCTTAAATCAAGGTATCTATATTTTACCTCGTTACGTTAAAAATTCCAAGGTACTTTAGTGAAAATATTTTTATGTTTGATCTTTGTAGACAACTGGTCCATGTCAATGGAAAACTCAAGAGTAGGAAGAAGAAAGGTGTGTCTTTCCCTATCTCTTTGGAAATTTTCTCTTACAAGTCTCTCATTGATGCATAAAATTTAGAAGCCTCTTTCTCTCAGTTGAATTTATATTCCTACACTTTGAGGTCTAACTTTGAAGGGAAAGAAGGGGAAGAAAGCACAAATTTCCTCCCACTTTTTTAGTGGCACTTCAGGTAACCAATATGTGGAGGTAGCTTAGTTTAAATCCATCAAACCTATTAGTGATATGGCCCCATTTGATTATGAGATCAACACCATTCCCCTTGGACCAGTGACACATGAGGGAGATGTTCATCCTTTTAGGAGTCTTCTACTTTCCTTCTCATGATAAACTAGGAGTATAATGAGAGAATTGACCAATTAAAAGACCACATATAGAATCTCACCTCATACATGAAAACATTCATGGATCTGAGTGTTTCTTCATCTCTCCCAGCTAAATAAGTCACTCCCATCATTATATTTGACCTATATTCTATGAAAAATATGCAAGGTTTCACCATGCGGTGCATAAGCAATGATAAATGGGTGAATGAGATTCTAGAAAAAGGTAAGGTTTTACTTACGGAGATCCTATCATTTTTCAAGTACATGACTATGATGGCTACAAAAATAATCATGAATAGATAGGATATTGAATTATAGAAGGAAAATTAGGACTAGGTGTATCCACCGATTGTTGTTATGGGAAAAGGCAACTCTCCCTCTCTTGGTGAGTAAGGGACTATTCATCTCAACATCTAAAGACTTGTATCAAGTTTTGGATATGAATCTATTTTCTCATTATGATATGATAAATTTTTACTCTTGGTGAAATGGAATTATATGAGAAACACATTTAAAATATGCAAGGGGATTCCAATAATGAGATACAAGAAACTTGGAGTGCCAACAGTGGGTGAGAACACTTTGGCGGATGATCTATTGAATCCATTTGAAGATCTTATCAAAAAGGAGGCTGGAGATCCATTTTCATTCAATGAAGACACATTGGAGTCCCTAGCTGAGATAAGGGCAATCATATCAAACACCATGAGGGATAATCAATCTTGGTTCATGGAATGTAAGAACATAAACTCTCTTCTTCAAACCTGGCTCAAATCCTTGAGTTTTTCCACATCCCACAAGATGAGAAATTTGCACCTGCAGTGGCATGATACAAAAACTAATTCAAAGGTATTGGGGTCCCTCCTTAAGAGCTTTCCAAAATTCCATAGGCAAGCAAATCTCCATCGGTGGAAGCATCTTCTTTAAATTGAGTATCTATCTTCTTTCTCTCTTCACTCCCCCTTCCTCTCTTCCTTCACATTCTAATTCTTCATTGGGAGGTTGCACTTTTCATTTTCATCTTATTCACTTTCATCTTATTCATTAATGTGACTATAGTTAAAAATTGTAATAATTTTTCCTCAATTAATAAAAAGGGGACTTAATTTCTTTCCTAAGAATACCAAGACTCAAAAGTTGTAAAATAAAAGTGAAAAGACATGTGGAGGGCGGTGAAGGGTCTATTTTGTAAACTATAAAAAATAATGAATTCCTCATTCCAAGAGGTTGTCAATTTTGTAATTTCATGAGTAGATAGCTACCAAGAATAAGAAAAATATAGAAAATTATTCTATTTCCCTCTCTATATGTTTTCCTCTTTCTCTTTCATTGTACAACTTTGTGAAAATGTCAATAAAGAAAGGAGTTTCATCTTTTCTAGATGAGTGAATAAGTGAGATTTTATGTTCATGGTTTCATCTTGTCTTGATATTATTAGCAAAGTTGTTATTCTTTCTAATTGTGTGTGTTGATGTTTCTGATTAATCCTTGCAAGAATCTAAATTTTCCTACTTACAGTATTAATCCCTTCTCTAATTTCCCACTCTCATATTCCCATCTTTCTATAAAATTATTCCCTTGCATAAAATTGTAAGCATTTTTGTAGGTGCGGTGGAGTGTGTATGTTGGATCCTCAGCCTATAGGCCAACCACATATTTTTTTATTTCACATATAATAATGGAGCTTCCCCATTCAAGTAGAGTAACCTAGTCTTGGAGAGTTAGTGAAAATCAACTAATTTTTCCTATCGAAAAATTATTTCACCGACATTTTTAAGGCGTCCACTATGGGGAATATATTGTTATTCTGCACCTACATATATTCCCAAAAATACAAAAATCAGATATCCAAATACCAAAAATATGTCTTCCAAAAATGGTTATACCTGGTAATCCTCTAGTCCTAAGTCCTAAACTTATTTTCCATATCCAGAAGACATTTCATTATACTTGAGGGATGCTATTTGGCATAACAGAGAAAACTTATTTCATTACTTTGTTTCTATGAGAGTTCTAGACTCTAAATAAGAACATCTCAAGGCCTCATAGAGAGAAAGATAAGTTCAAATCCAATAAGGAGATATTAAAGTCTATAAACTAGTTGATCATAGATACATCAAGTTTGAGAGGAAAAGAGGAAACCTTGATCCTATCTTTGAAGAAATCTAAAGATGACAAGAGAAAATAAAAAATCCTCACTATCCCCTTATCCCCATGACTTCCCACATTAGAAGATCATGTGATGTTGAAAATCCTAATCACACTCTTCTTTGTCTCATCCTAGGTTTCTCTAATTTATCCAAATCCATTGGATATAGAATTTTAAGACTTTGTAAAAGCGAGATGCGAAACAAAAGTGGAAGCAAATGAATAATTAAGAATGGAATATAAAAGAGAAATGACTCCAAAAATTGTTCCATGGGAAGAAACACGTCTTCTCGTCCTCACTACACTAATCCTTGAATTACCAAAGGGATCTCTAAGAGTTTTCCTAAATTCATAGGTAAAAACACACAAAACCTAGAAGATCATGTGGCATCATTCATCACAACATGTGGTGTATTAGGAGTAGAAAATGAAGATGTTTCAATGAGGTTATTCGTATAATCTCTACAAGATAAGCTACAAAATTGGTTTTATCTCCTATTGGTTAGATCCATTACTAGTTGGGACAACATCAAAACTTGTTTTTAAGAAATTTTCAAATCCATCAAATATTGTCAAGATATCCTAGTGCATCTGGTGCAAAGGAAAAGGATTCTAATGAGACTATGAGGGATTTTGTCACTTGTTATAATAGGTTTCTCAAGAGGATACCCTTTGAATATATTCCCTCTTATGACAACATGAAAATATTCTTCATCAATTCTTAGTTTCCTGAGGTAGGATTCATTCTTAGAATATATTTACCTATGAATCTTAGAGAAACTAAAAAATATTCTATTGAAGTAGAGGATGACCTGATTCTTTTTGAAAAAGTGAAAAATTCAAGTGGCAAACAAAAAGGTCAAATTTCCAATTATTCTTCTATAGATCCTCTGGTTTAAAAATTTGAAAATGATGTGGTTGCACTCGAAAAACAACTTGCATAAATAACTTTAAGAGATGCTCTGAGGAATAATAATTTTTTTAATAAGATAACAATTGTAGCACCTCCTCAAAGATTGGCTCTAGAGGCTCCCCCTATCAATGCATCCTTTTTTGAATAAGAAGATGATGAAGAAGATATTCTTGAATGAGATGAAGATGAGGAGGAAGAGAATGGGCTCAAAATTGAATTTGATGATGCTTAAATTGGGTGCTTCGAGTACTCATCCAAAGATGAAAGTGAAGAGGATTAGAAACCAAGTTTCTCTTATGTGGTGTTCACACACTCTCAATCCAAAAATAAAAACTCTCCCACTGCTTCTCCTAAGAAGAATAAATATGCATATCCTCCCACAATGACTCTATCAAACAAAATAATCAATAGAGGATTTGTACTTCCACCTTCTCACGTGGACTCTGCGAAAGAAAAGACATATCCTCGTAACAACCAAAAATACCTCATCTTAAACAAGCAAGTCTCATAAATATACTTCTATTAAATCTTATTCTCCCTCTAAGTCTCCTAATGTTACTTCCAAGATAGTGCATATTCCTATAAAAACCCATGAAGTACCTAGTAAGCCCGTTATAGCTCCCAAGCCTACCTTTGTTTCTAAAACATCCCAATCTCCCATAGCAGTATCTCCTCCACATCCTAAATCTTCCACCACTCTAGATACATCTACTTATTCTTCATTTGATATAATAAATCATGTCAAATGGTCTATGTTGGAAGTGTGTGTCTTTTTTTTTGTCATTGATGTCACATGGTCTAGGTATGTTGGATAGGTGATATAAGAATATGAAAAAATGATCTAGGGGTCTCTAAAGGTGCATATGTCTAGCTTGAGTCTCTCAAAGGTGTCATAAAGGTCAAAAAGGTCCATGAGGTGATTGAGAAGTGTCAATGCATATGTAACATGTTCACATGGTCTAGTCATGAAGTGTATGGGTCTAGTAAAGTCATGTGCAAGTACATGGTGTAAATCAAGTAAACATGATATTTAACTCAAAAAAAAAAAAGGGAAAGAAAGTTTGGATCACTATGAGATGGAACTAGAGTTTTATAAAGAGATACAAGAGAAAAACCAGTGCATGAGATTGAAATAAGTTAGTATGGAGTTTTCTCAAGATAATCCACAAGCAAGCAAAGTGTGAAATATTTACCCAAGGTGTAATGATGAGAATAAAACATGATATGAGCATGTATTGATGATATATGGTATGTATAATACTTCTCGGTATTCATTGAGATGTTTTAGGAACTTCTACAGGACAACATAGTACAATTGATTGCTCAAATTTAAGACCAAAGGGAACCTAGATGAGATGGGATGGAAAGATTCAAAATGAATCAAAGAAAAATATCACTTGGAGATATTATAGGGATGTGTTCTTGAGGTGTGAAGTTTTTTCATAAGCTGAAGATGGATATTTTGCAAGCTATACAAGTTTTTCCAAAATCGGGCTTTTCAAAGTATGCAAATTGAGCACCAAAATTCTTAACAATCAAGAAAAATTTTGGAGCCTCATTCATATAAATCATAATAAAAAAATGGATTAAATTAGGATAAAATTATGGTGCAAAAATTATTTCAGTGATTGGTTAGTATTTTATAAGTTCTATCTATTTTTGTGAGCATGTTTGTAACCCTCCAAACCCTAGTTTGGACCAGTTTTGGAAATTTGAGTTAGGTAGGTGTCTTCACTCAAAAAAAATCTTGGAAAACTATTTGAACATGTATAGGAATCCTCAAGGCACATTTCCATGATATTTTTAGTTCATGATTCTTGGTGGGCCCCACTATAAAACAAATGTTTTGTGAATATTTAAGTGTACATGAGAAACTTTCAAAAGAACCCATACTCAAATTCAAGTTTGATGATGTTAGGGATGTTTTAATAAAATTAAGGAAGATATTTGGATTACTCATTTAGATAAAATGGGAGTAATGGTTGCATATTTGAGCTTGCCTGAAAAAGGAGCTTGTTTTGAGAAGTTAGTGAATAAGAATGAAGGTAATCGTACGTCAGAAAAGTGACAGGCGAGCGTGAGAATCAACAAGTAACTCTTCCACGTACCCGACCTCCCGAAGTCGTCTTTGAGACAGCCGGTGGAGATGGAATACATGTAGTATACGGATAGACTAGTTAGGCAATCTAATATCTTCGACACGCACTAATGGAATCTGCGAATCTAAGGCAAAGAAGGCCCTTCTAACCTGGACCGGTGTGATAGATCGATCAGCAAGGATGACTGCTCGAAGGCTCCAATCAATATCGAGCTCGGCATGATTCGATCTATAGGTTGTGGAATGCATGGGAAATGACCCGGGATGGTTTCGTGTACTTCTCCGGATAGGGTCATATGTATTCCCTGGGCTCTCTAGGTCCCGTGATTGTCATACGAAACAAAATGCAATCTAACTGTAATGAAACAAATTCTAACTACGTGAAGTAAATCTAACTGCATATAACCTTTATTCTTCTATGAAATATTTAACAATTTTAAGGGAAGCAAACTATTTTAAACGTATCTAGAAATAATAACTAAACAGTAATTAAAACAGACAAGATAACCGAGTGTAGTTATTTGCCTGTGCGAATTGATAGAATTCTAAATAGGTCTAATCTATCTGCAAGATTCTCGATCCTACCTCAGAAGTGAGGAGTGAATCATAGTTTCTCGAAACTATCAATCCCCACAGCTTCCCTGGCAATATCGAGAATAGAATGAAATGAAATAAAGCGATTAACTACTCTATTTAATATGATTATGACTAGAACTTTGAAATTTAAAACCTGGATTCCACAGAACAGTGGCGAATCCGATGGTGTGTATGTGATCTCGTCCCCTCAGTATGGTCTCTTCGTTCTTTCGTGTTCACGTGGATCCAGAAAAGCGTGTGATGCTAGCACCGATAGGAGTAGATTTTGGGATAAGGACAGCTCAGAATGCAGACTGAGAATGTGAGTAGGAGAGGGATAGCGCAAGAGTACAGAGCTTGGCTTATGCGATTCCTAGCGGGATTTTACTGCAAGTCAGGCAACATGAAGTGACCAGAACTTGTAACTATCCTATATGAAGAGCAAAACCTGCAACTTTAATGGCTTCCTAAGCTATTCTGTTCCAAAATAAAGACACTGCTTGCACAAGTTGGATATGTGGCTTACTAACAACTGAATAAAGCTAACCAGGTATACAATGAATTGAACTAAGAACTCTAAGTCACAGTAAAACAAATTTACAGCAAAAGGAATTCAGAGGCAAGCTTCTAACCGGATTGGATGGAGCAACAACACTACCTGCACAAGATGGGTCTGTGGCTTACCAACAGCTGAGCAATGCTAAACCAAGTATGAAGTAAACTATGCTATCAATCCTAAGAAAGATAACCAAAATACTAAAAACTAGAAGACTCTAACAAGGAAAAATGGTGATCAAAACTCCAGCTCAAATTCTTCACACAAACTCAGCCAAAATTCAGACCAAAATCAGACCATTTGCATGTACACAAACCATGCATTTATAGGAATTCAAACACCCAAGAATCAAAACCAAATTGAACTCCTAAACAATAAACAAAGGAAAAACACTATTCCAGGGGACCAAAAACATTAATGCATGCTCAAGTCGGCAAGGAAAAGCTGGTGAAACGTGATATTTCACGCGGGTCACGCCAAAAGGGCGTTCTGGAAAACGCGCCCAGGACCGCCGCCCTGCTCAGGGCGGCGGTTACAGGACCGCCGCCCTGCAGGGCGGCGGTTTCGTCACTGAAGATCAAAAGGGGCAAGAAAAGAGGGAAAAAGGGGAAAACAAAGGACACGGGGGCTAAGTGGGGTATGCGGGATGTTAACGCATATCCGAAGAGCTCTTTCTGGATCCCGAACACCTTGCGAGGAGACCTGTATCATCATTGGGGCATTTATTACACCGTTCCGCAGTACAGTACCTTACAATTTTGGGTACGTACATATTGCCCCCTCGGAGAAGTGTTTTAGCCATGAAAGGGCATAAAACGGTGGGTCCGAGTATGGCAGTCCCAAATGGGGGTTTAGAAGTTATACCTTACACGTCCGTGTGTCGAAATGGCGCCATCCGAAATTCCCGCTACCTGCAAAATGAAAAGAGATCTCAAGTGCAGATAGATACAATAATTTGAAAAATAAACGCTAAAATAACAGGGAAAGAGGACGTACCATTTGTGCGGGGATAGGAACTTACCTCCGTCAGCGCTCCAAACCTGCGAAAAAGTCATTTTAAGACGAAATAGAACAATATATATATGAAAGTGGGCCCATTTTCCTATTCATTTGCGCGAGTTGATTTGATTGATTTTGAGCTCTGGGACCCACGGTGACGGTTTCTCGCATGAGTATAGTCGAAACGTCCGCAGTGAGATCGTGATCATGCCTCCACGTGCGGAACGCCACCCCGCGAGATCATAGGTTGGTTTTCTTTAATTTTGCATCTTCCCCCTTCAAATTTGAAATGGAAAATTCTTTGTAATGGGGGTACTTTTGAAAATGTTTGGTTTAAAAGGTCCGTCTAGGGGGGGCGCCTACTGGGTAGGCTCTTTCTTTAGCTAAAATGGTCAATTTTTGCGTTTTTTGGACTTTTTAGGGTTAAAAACCCGCGGGTTTTCGGACCGTGACCACCGCCCTGGCCAGGGCGGCGGTTACACGACCGCTGCCCTAATCAGGGCGGTGGTTACGAGACCGCCGCCTTTAAGGCGGCGGTTACAAAACCACCTCCCTGCTCAGGGCGGTGGTTTTGCACAGAATGCAAAAGAGCTTGTTTTGGAGACTTATACTTATATTTTCTTGCATTTCTATACGTTTTTATGATTCTCCCTGCATTGATTAGATACTAACTTGCTCTGTTTTGTGTGTTTTTGGGTGTATGCAGGCGAGGGAGGAGTACATTAGATGGAGCCGGGAGAGAGAGTGTGATTGGTTGCCTGGGGTATTGGATGCCATTTCGCCAGACGAGGAGGACACGTTGCAGAGGGCCGGCATATTGCGTATATCACATGTGCCTCATGTCACGCCATCTAGTCACGTCCTTTGTGACTTATTTTCATATTGGGATGCAGATCGGAACACTTTCCGATTGCCGAGGGGTCCACCACGGTGAGTGGACCATCACTTTGGATGATGTTTACCGTATCTGGGGTCCCGATCATCGAGAGGAGGCTCACACCAGAGACATCTGGGTCCGAGCACAGTTGCACGGTGGGCGAGCTACATGGGGATGCGGCTATCTCCATGGGGCCGAAGAAGGGAGTGAGATTCGATCCATTCCTTCTTTGCCCATCCCCGTATTTCGACAGAGGCCATCATGGGGATCCTTGCCTCGAGGCCGATCGGGGACAAGGGAGGGGATACATTGTTATCTTTTGGGCCCCCATCATTGCACGAGATAGAGGGCATGGTCGGATATACGCACAGGGCGCGAGATATTTTGGGACCACTTATCATGACTTATACGGGTGGTCCGTTTACTGAGGGACAGTCTTTGAGCCACCCTACTCTAGTTATGAGTTGGGTGTATGAGCACTTCATTCCCTATGGCAGAGGCGTGGAGGTGGTAGATCCCGGGCTATGAGGGCAGCCAGATGGTCAGACATGTCGGTGCTTAGAGCACCTCACCAGCCAGTAGCTTCCCTCACCACAGCAGATATGGAGGCCACACCGTACCAGCTCATGGCCGGCATTTGGGGAGAGGAGGCTCTCACATTGATCTCTTGCTCCACCACAGGGCAGCTTATTGACCGTGTGGGACGGGTGGAGGTACATCCTTTCGGCAGGGTTCCTCAGCAGTTCGGCCTCCCATATGTGGGCATGCTTCCTCCAGTGGCACCAGTCTATAGATCAGTCCGGGAGGCTAGAGGGGGGCCTAGAGGCCGTGGTTGGACAGTGGTCACTCCTGGTATTCCTATTGCAGCCAGGGGGATTGTTCGGGCCAGAGGGAGAGCGGGTGCGCCTCGGGCACCTTTACTTCGGATTACTGCGGGTCCTGCTCATAGCAGCGATGACCCTATAGATATTGACTCTGATTCTGAGGATTCCACAGAGGGAGGGTCAAAGGAGCAGATGGATGATAGCGATCCTGAGTGGCATGACACCCAGGATATCATGTAGGCAGAGAGGGAGGAGCAGAGTGCAGAGAGAGAGACTCTAGTTTCGAGGAGCCACTCTCTCAGGGCCGTGGTGGAGAAGACGAGTCCATTGCGGGGGCGTCATGTTGCTCCGACTACGGGAGCAACCCCGAAAACGGCGGCGGCGGCATCGCGGGTCTGCTGGCCTAGTGACCCATCTTGGAGGCCCGGTGATCCGAGTAAGTTATCCTTTCTCCCTTTCAATGCTTATTTTTAGGACTTGCTTTTAATTGCTAACTCTCCTTGTGTTTGTATCTTGTATATTTTAGCCTCTTGCCTAGTTTCTAATTCATCTTTCTTCTTTGTTTTGCAGAGACCGTCGACGAGTGGCGGGATCTAATCCGTAGGGTATGCACTGATTCTCTGATGATCCCTATGGATAAGACCCGTGCGGAGCTATCTGTAGATGCCGGGGAGCCTTCAGCAGCCGGTAGGCATACTGACGTCTTTGCTCCCGTTTGGCATGTGGCTAGGATGGTGTCGACTCTCCGTACAGAGTTGGCGGGCTATAGGACAGCCGAGCGTCTTATGAGGAGCCATTCTCGTGGTGAGACCATGGCTGCTCCTCGAGACCCTGAGCCCTCCGTGCATTCAGAGCGCCGCGTAGCCGAAGTCCTAGGCGAGGGCGCGCACCTTCGGCGGGATCGCGTAGGGGTTGAGAGGCCACTTGGCTCCTATGCACTTTTTGTATTATAGATTCTTTTGTGTATTACGGGCTCTTTGAGCGTTTTGACCATGCCTAGAGCATGATGGCATTGTATATAAACATTGATTATTTATATATATGCATTCGTTTTTGGATCAAAACTTTGTCACTTGTGTTTTCCTTCTATTTCCAACTGCTTTGTGTATACTACGATGTATGTTTTATATGCTTTCTAGAATGTATGCAATGGAAAACAGATGATGCAAATGTTTGCTTTCTTTTTGTGTTTCATGATGCTGATACATGATATTGTAGATATACTGTGATCTTGAATCTTAACTTTTGTTAGCAATTTGGATAACTCATGCTTGTTTTGGCAAAGTGATGAAAATAACCAGTATGATGAACAGATTAACTTGCCCCACTCCTAACTCCACGCAACTAGTAAGATGCGAGGGCTCATCACCAAGAGCCAAGAAGGGCACAAGTTTATGAGAAATGGGGAAATGATAGTGATGAAAGACAGACGAAGCTTTGGCGGAACCAAATTGGAAGCTACAAGCTTACTCTACCTGAATGACTTCATAGTTTTGGGTGCAACTTGCTTTGCGGTTTATCCAGACTTAGACCCGTAGATGGCCACATAGTAGACAAAATCTGGGTTTTAGGATTTTTAACTCTCTTGGAATTTTGAGCATCTGATTCATTCATTTTTGACTCAAAGTTTGAATAGTTTGTTTATGACCTTTTAACGTTTGCATTGTCTAGAGGACCCCCTACACTTTGCCCCATGCTACTAGTAAGAAGCGTGGGTTTATCACCGTGGGCAAGGCATAGGCGAGTAAGGGCATTTCCATCCTTTCCCAACCCTACGTCACTAGTAAGAGACGCAAGCTCATCACCGAAGGTTGGTGGGGCAAGGAAATGTGTAAAAATAAAATTTTCTATTTAATCACTTTTTGACTTGTCTTTTTGAGTAAAATATCAGTATATGCTTGTTTCCAAAGAGATGTGTATATGGGATAGATGTGACACCATGAAGCTTCTAGAACAGACCATAGGCAAGACACCTATCCTAAGAAGAAATCAAAGCGAGAACAAACTTGCAGATCTTGGTATGGTTACCGTTAGGACTTCATCATGTTTGATTTTATTGATAAAAGATTCCAAGATGACTTGATGATACCGAAGATGGAGAGGTATGATTAGAAAGTTTTGTGCCAACAACATCATGAGTTTGTAATGAATTACTTTGAGAATAGATTCCTTGATCACAATTTGTGTAAGAACAAGTGGACAAAATGATCCTAATCTATATGGAAATGCAATGTAGATAGTTATATAGGCAGCGCTTGCTGCTTATGCATAGAAACGTTTGAGGTGGAGGGAATTGACTGTTTCGCCAAACTCCTCACCTTCTAGCATGCATAAGAGGTATGCACCATTTCCGTAGTCCTTCGTGACTTGGTATGGGCCCAACCATTTGGGCTGAAATTTCCTTCCTTCGCCGGTCTTCTTGTCGATCCGGCTGTCTAGTCTTAGAACTAGATCACCTTCGTATATATCGCGTTCATAAACCTTCTTGTTATACTGCCGGCACATTCGGTCAGCATAAGCTCTATGCCACTGTTCAACGATCTAACCTAGTTTCATCTAGGCTTTCTAGTTGGGAAAGACGTGCTTCTTTGTAAGCGTCTTCATCTATGGATGGTAATGGGAAGTCGTCCTTAGGACGTGTTTTGTTGATGTCTCGGAAATCTATGCAGATGCATATCTTTCCATTCTTTTTGAGAACGGGAACAATGTTAGATACCCATTGAGAGTAATTGACTGGCTTGATAAATCCTACCTAAAGGAGTTTTATTACCTCCTCTTTTACCATGAGGGCTACCTTGGGCTTCATAGGTCTTGATTTTTGCTTAATTGGCTTTGCATCTGATCTAGTGACGAGGTTGTGCACCGCAATGTGGGGTGTGACTCCCGTCATCTCCTTGTAACTAAATGCAAATGCCTTCTGATGTTCTTTGAGAACCTGAGTATGTATTTCCACTTCTTTTGGGGTTAACAAAGATCCTAGTTTCAAGATTCTTGGCTCGTCTTCCGTTCCAATGTTGACATCGATTGTTTCTTCGATTAAAGAGGCGTTACCCTCTTCGAACTCGGGGTGTCTTTGAGGTAGATCTATATCATCCCCATTTTCTATTGCGTATATGCTAGGTTCCCTTTGTGAGGGAAGATCCGTTACGGGATTTCCGAAGTAGGAAGATGAATGCGGAATCAGGGATAAATCTAGCGTGTGATAGGAGAGATGTAGTGCTGCATAGGTATTTAAGTAATCCAAAGTAGCTGCATCATTTCCAACATGGTCTAGGACGGTAGATTCACTTCCGCTTGAAAGAGGATTTGTCATTGTTTTTATCAATGGTTCGTTACGAATGGATACTGTGAAGTGAGTATCTTCTAGCTCATTGTTTGGAGTAAAACGTGATGCTGAGGTTGCTATTGAATCGGCGAGAAGATTTTTTTCTCGCGGGATTGCTTCAATGGATATGAAGTTGAACGCCTTGCTTAAATCTAATACAGCGTTTTTGTAGAGTTGTAAATGTTCGGCTTTAGTTTCATATATTTCAGAAACTTGGTTTGTTACTAATTGCGAGTCTCCGAGGACTCTGATTTTATCAATACCAATTCTTTTGGCTAAGGTAAGGCCAAGGAGGAGAGCTTCGTACTCGGCGCCGTTGTTTGTGCATTCAAAGTTTAACTTAAAAGAGAATGGGAGGACCTTCTCCTCGGGCGAGGTAAGAATTATACCTGCCCCCGCTCCATAGCGGCATTTAGCTCCATCGAAATGGAGAGTCCAATACTTAGCCGGGAGTATAGATGTTGGGGCATCTACTGCGTTTGCACACTCTACTTCTACCATACAGAGGTCTTCTGCTGGCAAGGAACCAACACCTAGGGAAAATCTCATGCCTACTAAATCGAATGGTAAGAACATTGGTGAATCTTGTTCTATCAACTCAACGATTTTCGCAGTAGTCCCTAATGATACTGTTTCTTTAGTTTTACCTTTAGGGGTTGTTTTGGCTATGTTGGTAGTTTCAAGATCTGTCGTAGGTATCAAATTTTCCTCTGGCTTTGGGTCAGAGGGTTTATTAAGTTGATTTGTTGGCAGTTCAAATTCTAAGTGCACCCCTGGTCTTTTATTTAAATCAGCTAGGTGCAAATCGAAAGGTTTTGGGTCGCCTTTGGCTACAAATACCTTTCCCAGATGCAAGAATCTTACTTCCTGAAATAGCGTGGAAGGGATTGCCTTCATTCGATGTATCCAAGGTCGGCCGAGGATCATATTATAGTTAGTTTCCCAATCTATAATATAAAATTTAGTCAAGATGGTTTTGGGCCCTAAGGTGACCGGCAGTATTATAGTTCCTATTGAAGTGGCTTTAAGGCTATCATAGCCTCTCAAGGTGTTTCGTGTAGTGGAACAGTTCGTTTCTCCATATCCTAGTTTTTGGAGGAAAGAGAAAGGGACTATGTTAACCGCAGCCCCATCGTCAACCATCGCCCGTTTTACGTAATTATTGTAAACCCACACTTGCAAGTGTAAGGCTGGATCACCTCGGCGTGCGATCTCAGCATCTGTAGGCATTTTACTTATGTCGAATATGAATTCGACATCTGTATCTGCCTGTCCCGGAGGATGAACATCAAAGTCTATATGATTTACCTGTGTTTCGGGTGGTGGAGTGATATTAATTAAATGACCTAAGCCTAGTGCCTCTAAAAGAGCAGCTCTGTGAGGGGGAGAGTTCTTTAGCAAGTCCAAAAATGAAATGTGTGAAAAGGTCTTTATTAGGTCACTAATTAAATCATAGGCACCGATGGGTTTTTCAATTATTTGCTTACTCCTATCTGTCTCTGGCAGATGACTTGGGCTCGGTTGAGAGAAATACTCTCGTGTTCTTGTTATAGCTTCGATAGGTAGTTCAGCGTCTAATTCTACCAAACTAACTATCTTAGGTCTTGGTTGAGCTCCCAACTATGGCGCAACTGACGGATTTAGCGAAGTCGAGGCTTCATGGTCATTGTTTCCTATTATTGCACCCTTGTTTACTCCCGTTGAATTTAGTCGATTATTATCGTGATTTGGGAGTGGATCGTTAAAGATCTTGAGAGGAGCATTTTGAGGGGAAACTGCCCCTACGAATGTATTGGGTGGTGATGGCGCAGGATCTGCCAAAAACAAATCTGTGAAGAATTGTCTTTGTTCTTCCGGTAAACGTTGCATGAACTTGTTGTAGTCACGACACGTTCTAGTGTCATGACCCTGAATTTTATGGAAACCACAATAAGAATTGGGATTGTAATTCGTGTTTTGTTGGTTTGGTGTGTATTGTGGCCTAAAATTCTGATCAAACTGTTGCCTATTAGGACTAAAGTTTTGTTGTTTCTGGTTTTGATTTTTGTTTTGATAACCAAATGAGTTTTTGCTTGGCCCTTGTATGGGATTTTGCCATTGTTGTTGTTGTGGATGGTTAAAATCCACCCGGGGTAAAGTTGTTGTTTCGCTGGTTGTTTGTTTGTGACGGAGTATTAACGACATTTACCCTCTTGGGTTGGTCGGTTACCCCATCCGTTGTTACCCCACGATTTTTGTTAAGGATTTTGGGTCCTTGATTGACATTTGTGGTAGTTGTAGTATTTTGAGTAGAGGTGATTAACCTCCCGTTTGCTCCATACGTCTTACGACCACTATCTATTGCTGCCTGGTCTATTCGTAGAGCACTCTCAAGTACTTCATCATAAGTCCTTAGTGGGAACTTCTGGACTTCTTCCTTCACTTCTCTGCTGAGAGAATGAAGGAATAAATCACATAGTTCCATCTGATCCATGTTTGGAGCGCTTTCCAAGGAATAAAGGACTGTGCGCCACCTTTGGATGAAATGGGCGACAGATTCGTTATGTTCTTGCTTGATGTGTAAGAACTCCCTGATTCCTATCCTTAATAGCTTGTTCATGTCGAAGGCTTTGATGAACTCAGACATGAGTTGTTTGAATGAATGTATGGAAGCTTCGGGTATTCTGTAATACCAATCGAGAGCAATGCCTTCCAGCGTTTTGGGGAATATTTTAGCAACAACCCCATCCCATGGGAGTAATTCTCGAATGGCTGTAGCGTAAGCTTTGATATGCGCGTTTGGATCTCCCTCACCCTTGAACTTGGGAAAATCGGGAAGAGGCCTTGGAAGCATAACGCTTCGTATGGTGAAATCTAAGGGCTCCTTCAAATATTCTGAATAAGTCCCTATCGCATATGTTTCAACCATTGATGGTGTCTGTTGAGGAGGCGGTGGCGGAATGGGTTGTTGATATGGCATAACGTACGCGTTGGCAGGGGCATAAGGCAACCCCTGTATTTGGGAAAACATGCCGGGAGAGGAGAACATATCCCCTTGTGGCGATTTTGAATACATGTTTAAGTACGAAGGGGTATTATCCAGGAATGGATTGCTCTGTACTAGACCTGGAGGAACAGTGCTAGCGATAGTGGGTCTAGTTGGCACTTGTTGTGAATACTGAGGAGTCATACCTAATGTGCCTGCTCCTGTGAGGAGATCTACTTGGCTAGGATGGTGCGGAGGATTGGAACTCCCTGTTTGTATGAATCTTGAATTTTGACTTGCTTGGGCAAGTTCTAATCCTCTAACCTTCTCTATTAGAGTTGAAATGACTTCGTTTGGTGAAGTCACGATATCGTGCCTTGGTGGCATTTGTTGTATGCTATGGTTTTGCGGAGGTATGTGATATCCTGCTATGAACTGATCATTATCTTGCCAAGCATCTCTGAGAGTATTTTCTATACGTGATGGCATAGAGGTATTTTCTTGAGGAGATCTCTCGGGCTGTATTTGCAAACCTCCTACAGGTGGGTACATACCCGGGGAGCGTTGTTCACTCCTAGGATAACGTATTGAGTACTCGTCATCTAGAACCGAGTATGGGTCTGATTGTCTACTAATATGTGGTCTAAGTAGCATCTGAGGAGATGAAACAGATTCTCCAGTAAATGTCATATTGTTTGAGCCTGAAGGCTCTGTTTGTGTTTGAGCGAGTTGTTCCAACCCCTCTGCTTGGAAGGACGAGTTATATCTAGTCCTTGGAGTTTGCGTTGACAACTGACTAGTTGAATAGTTGTCGCCCCACATTGAGAGTGAGGGTGATGACTGTCTATTCTGTTGGGCATAATATGCCTCAAGACCCAGGAGGGGTCTGCCATATGCATCGAATCCCGACATATTCGGGGGGTATATGAATACCCGCAGAATAATGGGAAGGAGCGAAGGTGATTTGGATAAGATGAAACTTCTCAGAGAGAAGGTGAAGCAATTGTAAGTTTCACGTCGGGTTCACCAATTTTGTACGTCGGAAAAGTGACAGGCGAGCGTGAGAATCAACAAGTGACTCTTCCACATACCCGACCTCCCGAGGTCGTGCCGAGACAGCCGGTGGAGATGGAATACAGGTAGTATACGGATAGACTAGTTAGGCAATCTAATATCTTCGACACGCACTAATGGAATCTACGAATCTAAGGCAAAGAAGGCCCTTCTAACCTGGACCGGTGTGATAGATCGATCAACAAGGATGATTGCTCGAAGGCTCCAATCAATATCGAGCTCTGGCGTGATTCGATCTATGGGTTGTGGAATGCGTGGGAAATGACACGCGATGGTTTCGTGTACTTCTCCGATAGGGTCATATGTATTCCCTGGGCTCTCTAGGTCCCATGATTGTCATATGAAACAAAATGCAATCTAACTGTAATGAAACAAATTCTAATTACGTGAAGTAAATCTAACTACATATAACCTTTATTCTTCTATGAAATATTTAACAATTTTAAGGAAGCAAACTATTTAAACGTATCTAGAAATAATAAAACAAGAATTAAAATGCAAATAGACAAGATAACCGAGTGTAGTTATTTACCTGTGCAAATTGATAGAATTCTAAATAGGTCTAATCTATCTGCAAGATTCTCGATCCTACCTCAGAAGTGAGGAGTGAATCATAGTTTCTCGAAACTATCAATCCCCACAGCTTCCCTGGCAATATCGAGAATAGAATGAAATGAAATAAAGTGATTAACTACTCTATTTAATATGATTCTGACTAGAACTTTGAAATTTAAAACCTGGATTCCGCAGAACAGTGGCGAATCCGATGGTGTGTATGTGATCTCGTCCCCTCAGTATGGTCTCTTCATTCTTTCGTGTTCACGTGGATCCAGAAAAGCGTGTGATGCTAGCACCGATAGGAGTAGATTTTGGGATAAGGACAGCTCAGAATGCAGACCGAGAATGCGAGTAGGAGAGGGATAGCGCAAGAGTACAGAGCTTGGCTTATGCGATTCCTAGCGGGATTTTACTGCAAGTCATGCAACATGAAGCGACCAGAACTTGTAACTATCCTATACGAAGAGCAAAACCTGCAACTTTAATGGCTTCCTAAGCTATTCCGTTCCAAAATAAAGACACTGCTTGCACAAGTTGGATATGTGGCTTACCAACAGCTGAATAAAGCTAACCAGGTATATAATGAATTGAACTAAGAACTCTAAGTCACAGGATAAAACAAATTTACAACAAAAGGAATTCAAAGGCAAGCTTCTAACCGATTGGATGGAGCAACAAAGACTATTTGCACAAGATGGGTCTGGCTTACCAACAATGAGCAATGCTAAACCAAGTATGAAGTAAACTATGCTATCAATCCTAAGCAAGCTAACCAAAATACTAAAAACCAGAAGACTCTAACAAGGAAAAATGGTGATCAAAACTCCAGCTCAAATTCTTCACACAAACTCAGCCAAAATTCAGACCAAAATCAAACCAAATTCAGACCATTTGCATGTAAACAAACCATGCATTTATAGGAATTCAAACACCCAAGAATCAAAACCAAATTGAACTCCTAAACAATAAACAAAGGAAAAACACTGTTCCAAGGGACCAAAAACATTAATGCATGCTCAAGTCAGCAAGGAAAGCTGGTGAAACGTGATATTTCAATCGGGTCACGCCAAAAGGGCATTCTGGAAAACGCGCCCAGGACCGCCGCCCTACTCAGGGTGGTGGTTACAGGACCGCCACCCTGTTCAGGGCAGCGGTTTCATCACTGAAGATCAAAAGGGGCAAGAAAAGAGGGAAAAAGGGGAAAAAAAGGACACGGGGGCTAAGTGGGGTATGCGGGATGTTAACGCATATCCGAAGAGCTCTTTCTGGATCCCGAACACCTTGCGAGGAGACCTGTATCATCATTGGGGCATTCATTACACCGTTCCGCAGTACAGTACCTTACAATTTTGGGTACGTACAGTAACCATGTTGAATTGCATTGAAGTGATGTTTTTATTGCGTTGATAACTATTTTCATGTGCCATATGATGTGCATAATTTCATGGTTTAGTTTGTAAATTTCATTTCTTGCTTAAAGGTGATTGAGCCAAAATTGCCTTATTAGGCCTATTTGAAAAGCATGTCATAATGAGTATGAAGGTGAGACTTTATACATTTGACATATGGTTTTGGATTATTTAAAATGTTGTATACATACTTATTGAAATGTTATAGGTGGTATGGATCTCTTAAAATTGTGTTAGAGGTGCTTTACCTCATTGTGTGGAAGAATAGTTTTTGTGCGTCTTCGAGAACCAGCCGCACCCGATTCAGAGATCTATGTTTTTAGAAGCCTTATGCCATGAATTGGAGATTTATGATAAGTTGATGAGATAGTATACTTCATGATATTTACATTTATATGTTAATTTCCTCATGATGAAGATATTTGAGGTATGTATCAGCTCAATTCTTGAAGACCTAATTCAGAGATGTTGAAACTAGCCAAGAAAGTTTTGCAAAGTGGTGTTTCTTAATGTGTTAAGTCTTGAGTTGTCTCTTGATGGTAAATTTTAATGAAATTATACTTCATAATATTAATTTTTATATATTACTTGGGTCATTAAGATGAGTGGAAGTGGTCTAGTTATATGGTTTTTTAGAACTGTGTTTGTAGAAGTTGATTTAAGCACACCTAGGAGCCTAAATGAATGTCTTGGATAATTTGGTTACTTTATAATAATACAAGAGCATAATTTGGTTTTGGAACCATGTATCATGTTAATTCAAAGTTATAATCCTTGTGGAAAATTTTGAGAGCTAAAAGACAAAATATGAGCTCAATTGGAGAAGAAGACAAAATCGATTAAGCGAGCTTATAAAAGGCAAGTCGAATTGCCAATTCAGGTTGCAGGAGGAATATTTCATATGTGTAGATGAAGTATTTAGTTAGTAACTCCTCCTTATGATTTCATTTATCCCCCAAATAGAATTTAAGGATTGTGATTTGAATATTCAAGTATAAAATGAAGTTTAATGGTCATCTTAATGAAGGTTTTGTTCCTTAAAAGGGTGTTCCATGTTTAGGTGTAATTATTGATGAAAAACCTTTTTCTCTTTAATTGAAGAAAATTTGCTACAAGGAAAAACCCCTTGGGCATAGCCCAACCCCAATGGAAGTCTCTTCTAGGTCATTATTTGGTTGGATTTTCATTAGGAGGATGTAAGTGAAGTAAAAATGGTGAAGTATCTATTGGCTGTGATCTGATTTGAATACCAATAAATAAGGTTTCTAAGTATATCTTGTGTTCTTAATATGTATGAATTTCTTGAAGAAATTTATATAATTGTGATCAAACATCAATATATGTGGTTCATAAGGGTGTATTTTAGTTGTTTGAAGTAGAAAAGAGAAATTTTAATTAGGGACTTATTTACCCCCCTCATTCCTTTGTCATTTCCAACAATTGATATTGGATCAAGACCTTGGAATAAGATTTAAAAATATAGAGGGAGATGTTTAGTGATAAGTATGGGAGATATTTATCACATAAAGTGGGGAGTATATTTCGTAAAGATAAGTTGAACAGATTGTGAGAATTTCATAAGGAAGTGATCAAGTGTATACAAAATCAATGTAAGGAAGCCCTAGTTGAGAAAGAGGAACTAAAGAAATAGATAAGAAAGGTATTATATTTTTAAGAGAGCTCAAAAAATATGAATAAGATATTAAGAAAAAAAGGCATATGGTGATAGAATTGGCCTAGGTTTCATGAAGGATTCATGCAATATAAATAAAAATGAAGGTGAATCAAGTCAAGGATCAAATGGAAAAATACAGTCAAGCAAGGAGATATTTCAAATCTTCCATCTCATGGAAGATCATCTATCAAACAACTAAATATATATAGGTATGTTTCTTTACATGGTAACTACTACAAGTGTGGTTTTTATGGACATATGGCTAGTATGTGTAATCCTAAGGTTGAAAAGAAAGAAGAATGCAAAGAAAAGACTCAAGAACATCACTCGAAAGAAAGAAGGAAGAGGAATGTAAAGGCAAGGAAGATAATAAAGTAGGTCAAATATATGAAGCTGAATTTTATCACTACCATGAGAAAGGACATCTAGCAAAGTATTGCAAAAATGATCCATCAAACACAAGGAGGTATGTAATAAAGTTTAATGGCTATTGTTATGCTTGCAATGAATATGGACATAGGGCTTTTGAGTGCAAAGGAAGACAAGTGGAATTCTTTAGGTGTCACAAGGTAGGGAACATTGCAAGGTTTTGTGATGCATGTTAGCTGAAGAAAGAGATTCAAAGACCTAAGCCATAAGTTTAGAAGTTTAAGAAGGAAGAAGCTAGTCAAAGTGCTAAAGAGGATTCCAAGAGTGTGACTAATCAAAAGGAGGGATCTACTGTGAAAAAATTAGAATAAAAAAATAAGAATCAATCAAGGTGCAAGAATAGGTTTTGAGACATTCTTAGGTGTCTCATCAAGCTTTTCCATGGTGACATATGCCTCTACGAGGACTATTAAAGGTATATAATTGTAAATGAATCTTTGAAGTGAGGGGAGTTGTCTAATTCAGTATGATTTTTCTCCATGGTGTTTAGGAAACTTCAAGCATGATTCAACTTGATTTCAAGGTACTACAAGATCAAATTGACAAGTAGTTAGTCTCTAATGATAGAGTACAGGTTGGATTTCTCACTGCAAATGTTCTACAATTTAGAAATGATGTTTCAAACATGAGAAAATGGTCTCACATGGTGTATTAGATCATCTGGTTGAAGTGAAAGTTAAAACTGACCCATTTAGGATTGTTTCTGGTGCCTGATGAGGTGTGAGAAGTTGGTATAGGTCATGGAAAAGTTAGGTGAGGATGGAACAACCTAAGAATAGTGTCTACAACATGTGTGAGAAAAAAGGCTCAGTTTAGCTTTTGGAGTCAAAATTCAAAAGTGCACATAAAGTGGCCTTGAGAACTAGTAGTGAGGGTTGAGGTAAATGAGATGGTCTAGAATATTATAGGAATAATTATGGAAAATGATTTTTTGATCATGAATAGGGGTGATTTTTGGTGCTCCAGAAAAATTTCATCAAGTTCTGAGAAGGTATGTGAAAGTTATGTTAGTTTTTCTAAAAAGGTATTTTTGGGAATTGAATAATAAGTTACATGGATTCTTAAAAATCATGAAAAATATAGTGCATCCTTCGGATAAATCATAGAATGAATTTTTTTATAGGGTGCAAATCTTGAAATAGTGTAAAATGTTTCAAGTGAATTGGACATGTTTTAAGAAATATATGAGCGTTCTTTTGTCGTGCCATTTATTTTTTCGGGCATGTCTCTAGAATTATTGATTTGAAATGAGTCATTTTTGGTTCCCTTGTTAGAATTTTTGAAGTGGTGGATATGTTCAAATCTCATTAAGGTATGATACATGCCATAGTGGTTGTAATCATGAAATTAAAGCATGATCATTCTAGAGGATCCTTCTTGGTTTTTGTAAGAACAGTCTCATTAAATCATGTGACCTAAAGATAAATTAAGGTACATTTCTCAAAGTTGTTTGTAATGAAATGTGGTTTTTTATCATTGTTAAAGTTTTTGTTGAGTTGATGAATCATTTGGTTGAGCCTTATAGTGAGTTTCAAAGCACTAATCTCATGTTCTCACTCTATCACATGTTTTTCATTCCAAGACAACTATACTCATATGCATGTTTGAAGATATTTTCCTTGAAATTTATATTCTCAAGCCTCTGAAAATGATTATCATGCTCTTCTTGTAATGTACCTTCTTGCACAGCTTACCAAAATGAAACCCTACCTAAATGAAAGCTTCAAATGTTGAGATTACCTAATGGAACTCTAAGAATTATTATGACATTGTACACAAAACTCTTTATGACAATTTTTTTTGTTAATTTTGCACTAAAAAGTGATTAGAATCAGGAGCATAAACACAAAATCATGTTAAAATTCATGATTAAGGTGGAAAATATAGTGAATCACATGTGAGGTTAGAGGCAAAATTGAAATTTATGTTTGTACTTGATAACAAGAAATTATTAAGTGATCTTCATTGTGTAAGATGAAATTATCATGTAATGATTGTGTTAGGTTATTAAAAGTTGCATTATAATGTTAAACGGAGACCAATAGAGCTTATTCATGACGAATAACCTTCTTCAAGATAGTGATTGTCTCTTTGTAACTAACAAGAAATGTTAAGGTCATGTGACCAAATTTTGAGAAAATTCTTCCATTTCCCATAAGAGAGTGACTGTGACTCATGGTGAGTTATTTTCTCAAGAGGATCAAGGGGTCACAAGTTATTCATAGTGAATATTGGAAAGTTACAAGGCTCAAAACAAGAATCTAGGGTTTTGTTCTCAAGAACTCGACTTTGACCGTTAAAACATGTGTTGAGAGTGTTTTGAGATGTTGCAAGGTGAGATATGTTGGCATGGTGTCATAATAGGTGTTATCCTTGATAAAAAACCAAATTAATGAAAAATTGAATGATTTTTGATGATTTCATGATGTTTTTTATGGTGCTAACATACTTGTTTAGATGTATATCATCTTCTACAATGGGATTGAGTGATGTATGCTTGTTCTTGCAAGCATATACAGGTGCCTAAGAGGTGTAGCTTGATAGTGTGATATTGTGAGATGCTTGGGAAACTTTTTTAAATTATGTATATAATTTTTTGAGGGTGTTGATCACTCACAACAGAGGCATGGTGCGGTATAATTGGTCCACTTGGTTATAGATACTCATTGGGAGTAGGTATGACAACTAGGAGGTGTGACAGTGTTGATTTGAGACATTTGAGATCATGGAAGCATGAATTCAGGTGTATCATGACATATTAGGTATATATGAGTAATTTTAAAATGTTTCTTTTCAGTTATCTAATTATTTCAGTTGACCCTAGCTTCTACAATGAGAATCCCTAAGGTGAAGTTATGAAAATGAGATAATATGGAGAGATTTTGGTGTGAAATTAACATTATGATTATTTTATATCTTAGAGGGATGATTCATAGGGCTTTGAGAAAAATTTCAGATGCCCATGATATGTATTTTGTCGATATGACTAATTTTGTGATATATGGTGAAAATCAAGTCGAATTCCAACTCAAAGTTGAACTTTAGATGCTAGTTATGAACAATGTGATTTTTATGGGACCTTTTGGATTTTATAGAATCTTATATGGTTATTTTATAATTTTTCTAAAAAAGAATCAGGTTAGTTTATTTTTAGGTTTTTATGAACGAATGTTAAGAAGGTAAAGTGGTCTAAAACCCTAGTTAAACCATAGCTAACAGAAGTTGGATGCAAGTGAAGTGTTGTGACCCATTTTTATTTATTCATCAAAATTTATGATTTTATGTTGTATAAAAGTTTTGTATCTTTCTATAATGTATAGTTGATGTCATGTTCATATGTGGGCCCTACCTAAAAATAGTATTTTCTAGAGGAGAAGGTTTAAGGACAATATGGTCTAAATGAGTAGCATGTAAAATTAATGTTGCATGATTATTGGGATTTTTTATTGATGTAAATGGAGGTTTCAGGAAAATTTCATGTAGGTACATGGTGTTTTGAGGTCCAAATAGGTTGACTGGTCAAAGGGTAGTTTTGGGGTCTCAAATAGCAAGGTTCAGTAAAATGAACATAACTTGAGCTACATGTGGATTTTTGAAGTGATTAAAGTTGTTTTGGAAAGAGGATTCATATATATTTCCATTTATATATTTCTTTCCCCATGATGAGGTCATTTGATAAGGTATTAAGGGAATTCTTTGAATGAGAATATTTTTGGTAGTTCAAGACATCATGTGTTCTAGTGAAAGTTTGGTGTTATTTGAAGCATGAGATGGATTGGGTGATGATTCCTATCATATATAATATGAAGATGGATGAATTTGGAATCAAATTAATCAATTTTTAGGTATTTAATATATGTAGAAATGTTTTTATGAGCTAACCTTTGGAAACAAATTTTTGGTAGGTTGTTTTGGTGAAGGAAAAAATAGTTGTGGTTTGAGGATATGGATGTTTATTGACTTATAAATTTCTAGAAGTGTTATATTTTTTTAAAATTTCCATTTACTGGTCAAATGGAATGGTTTGGTTTAGTATAAGTGATTTGGTGACCTTATAAATTTTCCAAGGTGTTGAAGGGTGCAAGAAACAACTTTTTTGAGAATTGTAAAAGGAACCGAGGCCAATAAATGAAATAATATGATTGTTTGATATTCATTTAGACAATTTATGAATTTTTATGATATTTTAATCATATATATGGGGTATTGGGTCATGAAAAATTATGGTACTAATGTAAGGGCATTTTTAATAATGTTCCCATGGGGTTTTGAGCCATTTTTGGCACTTGTAATGTGGGTTTTAGCTAGGCCGACCTAATTGGGTCACTTGTGACTATTATATTTAAAATTTAAAATTTTTACTTGATATGGGTCAAACCAAAATGAGGTAAAATGTTGTGCCTAAGTTTGAAATGAGGATAAGCATATAAAAGCATGTTTTTGGGTGCTTTTGGGACTAGTTGTGTGTGTACAAGTAGAGCGACCTAGGTGATGTGTGATTGCAAGTGTTTGAGAATGAATTGATTATGATTCAAGGTTTTTATAGGTTGATAAAAATCAAAGGACATGAAAGAAATATTTTGATTATGTTTATAGGGTTTGATGAACTTGTTTTGTGAAGTGTGATCACCTAGGGCTTGAGTGAAGAAGTACGTGGCTGTATATTGGATCTCAATCAGGTTGTGGAAGAAAAAAATATTATATCTACACATAATAAGGTGATTTATTGGGTGTTTGATAATATTTTAGGGTTGAGCCTCCTTGTGGATTTGGTGCTTCATAAAATTAGGGTTTGGTGCTCCTTTTAGGGTTGATGCTCATTGTAGGGTTGGTGCTCTACTAAACTAGTGGTTGGTGATCCTTCCGAGGTTAGTGTCTCACTAAATTCTGAAACGTATTAATATAATTTTGTGTTTCAGAGGGGTTTTCTTCCCTTGATTTTTTCCCACTTATATCTTGTGTCTTGTGTTGATTATTTTTCTTATGGTTCTTGCACATATGATTGTTTGATGTATGCACACATTAATGGATGGTTGAATGTTTATGAGTATTTTTATATAAAAGTTTTAAATCTGAAATTAAATTTTTATAAGGAATGATTCACCCCCTCCTCATTCCATGTGCTTCTTTAATAATTGTATCAAACCAGGTCCTTCTAAAGAAGCTTGACAACTTGAGGGAGATATTCTGAAGAACAAAGTGGGTGGTAAGAAGAAGAATTATCAGAAAGGAAAGAACTCCAAGGATGAATTTTGTTCTACTTCAAGTAAAGGTAAGATTTGTTTAGAAAATATTACTAAAATTTATCCTCCCCTAGGAGTTATAACTTGTGAATTTGGAGAAGGGTTTAATGATTCAAATTCAAATAGTGAAGAGTTAGCTTGGGAAATATTAAAAATGGAAATTAATCTTGCAAGATATGAGAATGAAAATATCACACAACAAATTGTTGAATTGAAAAGAAATCATGAAGATCATATTAAGCTCTTTGAATCCAAGTTGAAGAATGAGTGTAAAGAACATGATGAGATCACAAGGCATCTTGAGGAATAATTAGAGAGAGTTGCATCTAGCCTTGAATCTAAGGAAGATGCTCATGAGCATAGTCATACTATTCATATTTTGGAGTCACAAATGGAGGAATTTTCAGAAACTCTAAAGGTCAAATATGATGAATGTAGTCAGCTGAAATCACAAGTTGATTTTTTCAATGATTAAATCAAGACTAAGGAGGATGAGAGAATTAAGTATGAAATAGGCATGAAATCTATACATCCAATACTTTATATAGTTGCAAAAAAATTTAATATGTTTGAGAAAAGTACAAGTGACCTAGATAATCTTCTTAGCCAACAAAGATCAACAAGTGATAAGGATTGTTTAGGATTCATTGAGGATCTTAAGGACAATAAATTAGAGCAAGAATACTAGGTTCCAAGCAAGGAATATGGTGAACCAAGTACCAAGGAATAAATGGGGTGAATCACAATAAATACCATGAGAATACCAAGCCTATTAGGAAACCTAATGCATCAAAGTATGAAAGATCATTCAATGACTATTGTGTATCATGTCATTTTTTGGTCATAGACCTAAATAATGCAAGACAAAGTATTCTAAGAATGGTGTAGGATACTTCAATGGTGAATGTAATTCATGTTTTGAATATGGTCATAGAGCCAAGGATTGTTTGGGCCTATAAAAGTAAGAGGATGTTCATTAAGAAATCTGGTCCTAAATGTACTCATTAGTGGGAATACAATAGAGGTGAGTTTGGTAAGAGTGTTATATGCTACAATTGTAATAAACAAGAACATGTTGCTAAGTTTTTCTTGAATGATTCACCTAGATACATTGATAGTTTCAAGAGAAAGAATCCAATAGTGTGCTACAACTGTAAAAAAGTTGGTCATGTTACAAGGAATTGTTATCAAGGTCTCTCAAGACAAAACAAGGGTTTTCAAGGTCCTAATGCACAAGGAAGGGGTATTCAAAGGCATAGAATACATGAAAATTGTCCAAGAAGGACTTGGGAACCAAGAAGTTATCTTTACACTTCAATAAGAGTTGGTAATGATGAAAGAAAAGGTGTGCTATAGTGCTCTAGAAAGAAAAGAGCCAAATAAGTAGTTTCTCAAGCACATAAATGAGCTTGGAACCTCCTCAAGACCTTCTTTTAGGTCTCCTTGGTGATTTTATACCTTCACTATGCTTCTTTAAGGTATATAGGTGCATATGAAGCATCCATCTCAGGGGGCCTGTCTAAGTCATTGTGTGACTCCTCCATAAGTTTAACGTATGCGTGCTCATACTATATTTAGTCTTGTTGGTTCACGGTGAATGTGTCTTGCAGTCCTAATAAAAATTTTGGATCTCACTTGAGTCTTGTATACAAATCTTGAAATCAGTCTTGAGTCTCTAAGTTGTAAGTTCTTTTGAAATGCAATCTAATAGTTTAAGTTGGGTGGATATATTCTTGAGTCTTTTAGTCATTATATAATGGTAATTGAGTCCATGAATCTTGTTTCACAAGTCCTTGTGTTAATATTGGCAATATTGAATGTTAGTATGAACTATGAAAATTTTGGGTTGTATTGCATTGTCAAGATTTTTCATGACTTGTTTTAAGTGTGTATGAAAGTCCTTGAGCTGTATGAAATTGTTGTCAAAGGTTTACATGATTCATTAAGAGGGTTATTCATCAACATTGGTATGTGTTTGCATCTTTGTATTATGTGAAGAATATTGAGTCTTATTTATACTCACATGGTGTCATAAAGATTTTTCAAAAAGTATATATGATCTTTACATGTGTCCCATATAGTATTCTATATTTTTGATGCTACAAAAGTGTGCAAAGTATTGAAAAAGATCATTTTGCATTCAAATTCTTCTGTTGTATAGGAGTCTATGTCTATTTTTTTTCTTATGAAGGTATTCATTGCATGTACTTTGTGTCCATCATGTGTCTTATCTCTCCAATATGGTTGAATGAGATATGAGAATTCTTAGTTTTTGATCCAGTGAAGATGGTGATCCATGTAAAACTTGTTTTGGGTGATGTGATCTTTGAAGGAGATGTCATATATGGTCCAAAATAGAGGAATGTGTTTATTTTCAAGGGTTTTTATTTGTAGCTCATGCTTTCCACAACACAATACATCCTATAAGAATTAAAGGTAACAATATGACAAGTCCACATGGTGTCTAGAAGAGGAGATCATTGAAAGTGTTGATTAGGAATGGAAGATGCCATATTCTAAGATGTCTATGTTAGGAATCCTGAATGGTAAGGAATCAAATCAATTCATCGATTTAATGGATTATCTTGATCTACTGATTGCTCAAAGAAATTAAGGATAAAACAATGTAGATCTTCAAACCACATCTTGTAAGTTATAGAGTTTTTTTCTTTAATTGGATTCTTTGAAACCCTCACTAGGGTTTAGCTCAAAATCTTGTTGTTAAGAAAATACTCATGGTGTTAGGGATTGAAAGATGGAATATGTCATCTTTACTATATATTTATTGAGGTTTTGAAAGTGCTAGATGATAAAGACTTTGATCTCTTAAGGCTTCCTTGATAGTTTTAATGACCATGACATGGGCAGTTCATATGGAGTTTTGAAATAGCTCAAATATCATGGATCAAGAATGATTTTCTCCCCCTATGGATGAAGTCCAAAATGAATGGCTATAGGCTGAGTGTTATTACTCAAAGATAGAAATATGTATTAAAGGATTTTAAACTGAGATAAGGTAGGTGGTATGTCTTCATGAAGAAAAAAGTTATATTGAACTTTATATGACTATGAATGAGCATCTACAAATGATCAAGAGATGGTTTACAAGTTTGGAGGTAGAATTTCAAGGTGTCGAAGTAAGTTGATCAAAGAAATAAAGTGTAAAAGTTAAAAATTATGAAATTTTGATCATGAACTTGTATTCTAGGCATCAAGGCATGCTACATGTCTAGTAAGGCTTTCTACGGGTTCAAATGTTGCTACAATGATTGTTATGTCAAAGAACTAGTGTATAAGATGCTTTCAAAGATGATGTACACTCCTAGGGGGTATGATTTTAAAATAGCATGAGAAGGTTTTTAAAGTTGTGATTGGGTTTTGCTAATCAATACTAAATTAAGAATCATAAGAGTAGAGCCAAGAAGACTTCTATAACTGATATATCAAGTCTCATAAATACAATTAAAGGCTATGTTGACACATTTGTATATGAGGTCATGCTCAAGTGATGTATCCCCTTCAAGACTTGTAAATTATAACAAGTCTCTTGGTTTGCAATGTGAGGGCTATGTATTGTCAATATATTTAAGTGTTGGTCAATTTCTTGATGTTTACCAAATGCAAAGGTCTATAGAGTTCATTAGAAGCCAAGGGCAGTTCTTCCCGACATCAATCAAGTATTCATGATGATATAGAGTTACAAAAGGGAGTGTTATGAGACTAATGAGAATTGAAAACTATTTTTAAGGAAAAAACATGCACCTACAAGCTATGAGTAAACTCGAGAGGCAATTTATGTTGATCGCTTAAGTATGGAGGTTGTTCATATTAGTCTTGGATATGTTTAAAGATCATCAATGATGTTTGTAACCTTAAGATGTGTTATGTAAACCATAAAGCATTCTAAGATGATCTTAAGAGAGTGTAAGAGTTTTTGTGATTTATTGTTGAAACTTATACAAGAGGAAAAGAAGAGGCAAAGCATGATGGTTATTCAGATGGTCTATTATAGTCTCGGAGGAAGAGCTTGTTTGTTCATCAAAGGAAGAAGTTGCAGGTAGTTTCAGAGGAAGGGTATGTTGATTATTAGGTATGGTAGTGGTTATTAATTCCTTTTGTTAACCCTTGAACATGTGGAAATACATTTATGCCTTGAAATTTGTGAAAGATAAGATTTGTATTTACAAGTATGTGGAAGTTTCCATTTAGTTATCGAGTGTAAGACTATCATCTATAGGTCAATGTGAGTATGTAGAGCAAAAAGTGTGATCTTGGTTATAAAATTGAGTTTAAGCCCATATATGAGAGGGGGAATTGTTGTACAAACTCCTAGAATGTGAAATGGTACTTCTCAAGGCTATAAAGGTATGTTTCTTTCAATATTTTCTTATCAATACTAAATTATATCATTCTTTAGACAAATATGAATGTCAAGATTGAGAAAAATGTTCAAGACCTAGAAAAAGTGTTTCAAGTGTGTTGTAGCCATGAATAAAGAGTAAAATTATTGAAATTGAACTTGTTTGCTAGAGTTGGTTATCTAAAGATCAAGGGGAGCGATATTTTCTTGAGTAAAAGCATTTTTGGCCTGTAGTTGGATGTTGAAATTGGTCAAAATTGATCTAAGAAGTCTATTTTGGACTCATAGTATTGTTCTTGGTATGAAGAGTATGTATATGCCTTATATTTCATGATTATATCCTAGAAATGATGGATCATTTTCAATAAATGTGATACAATACTTTTAGATGCATGGGACTAACATTGTTGGCATGATGAAGATGTCAATGACTCATTTTAGGCTGCTATAGTGCCCTTAAGAAGCTTTAAAAAGGATTATGGTGAAAAGTTACTTGTGTTGCATGCCTAGAAGATGGAGAATTATGTTTTTGTTCCCAATAAGGTATGATTTTAATTCTTTCATTCCTTACTGATGTTTTTCATATGTTTGAAGTGCTTTTTCTATGGGGAGCATGGTGTGTGCATGCTTGAAATGAGGTCATGAATCAATTTTTGTGCAACAATAAAGAGATGGGGCTTGTTTAAGACATTTGGTTGATGTTTCTAGCCAAAAAGTGATGGTATGAAGTTGATATAGGTGAATAAGGTAAGCTACAGGTATGTCTTTGTCATTAATGTAAAAAGGGGAGAAGTTTAGGGTGTTTTCCATTAATGACAAAAGGGAAGATTATTGACATGGTGTCCTAATAGGTGTTTTCATTGGTGAAAAACCAAATTAATGACAAAGTGAATGTCATTTGATGGTTTCATGATTTTTTTATGGTTCTAACATACTGGTTCAGATGTATATCAACTGCTATAGTGGGATTTAATGAGGTATGCTTGCTCTTGCAAGCCTATACAGTGCCTAATAAGTGTAGCTTGATAGTGTGAGTTTATTGGATGTTTGGGAATCATGTTGACATGATTTATAACATGTTTTTATGTTTATTGAGAAATCATAGTAGAGTCATGGTACATGTATAGCTGATTCACTTGGTTACAGGTGCTCATTGGGAGTAGGTATGGCATGACTTATGAGGTGTGACAGTGTGGATTGGAGCCATTTGAGCTTATAGAAGCATGGATTTAGGTGTATCATGACATACGAGGTACTTTTTGGTCATTTTCAAAGGTTTATTATTCATTTATTGTAATATTTTAGTTGACTCTAGCTTGTATGCAATGAGAATCCCTAAGGTGAAGCTATGAAAATGAGATAGATAGAGAGATTGAGGATTGTAATTTAAATTATGGTGATTTTATATGTTATAGGGATGAGTCATAGTGATTTGAGAAAAATTTAGATGCCCATGATGTGTATTTTGTTAGATATGACTGATTTTGTGAGACATGGTGAAAATCAAGTCAAATTCCAACTCAAAGTTCAACTTCAAATGCTCATTGTGAACAATGTGATTTTCATGGGACCTTGTGTCTTTTAGGTAAGATTTTATAATGAGTTTAGAAGGTTTCACAAAAATAATCAGGTCAGTTTATTGTCATGTTTTTATGAACGAATGTTAAGAAGGCAAAGTGGTCTAAAACCCTAGTTAAACCCTAACTAGGAGCAGTTGGCAGAAAGTGAAGTGTTGTGACCTAGTTTTGATTTATTCAAAAAAGTTATGATTTTATGTTGTATAGGAATATTTTATATTGCCATAAATGTATGGTTTAGGTCATGGTCATATTTGGGCCCCACCTAAAAATAATAGTTTTTGGAGGATAAGGTTTAGGGACAAGATGGGCTAACCGAGTAGCATGTAAAATTAATGTTTCATGACTATTGGTATTTTTTTATTTATATCCATAGAGGTTTCAAGACAAGTTCATGAAGCTGCATGGTGTTTTGAGGTCCAAATAGGTTAACTAGTCAAAGGGCAGTTTTGGGGTCTCAAATAACAGGTGGTTTAGTCAAATGAGCATAACTTGAGCTATGGGTGGAGTTTTGAAAAGATTAAAGTTGTGTTAAAAACAGGATTAAGATATATTTGCATTAATATATTAATTTATTCATGATGAGTTCATTTGATAGGGTTTCTATGGCATTATTTAGACAAGAATATTTTTGGCGCTTAAGACATCATGTGTTCCAGTGAATGTTTGGTGTTATTTGAAGATGAAATGGATTAGGTGATGATTTATATCACATGTAATATTAATATAGATTAATTTTGAATAAAATTAATCCATTTTTAGGTATTTAATTTAAGTAGAAATGTTTTTATGAGATAACCTTCTAAAATAGAGTTTTTAGCGAGTTATTTTGGTGAAGGAAAACATAGATGTGATTTTAATATGTTGATGTTTATTGACTTAAAAATTGATTATAAGTATTATAAATGTTCTTAAATTTCCATTGAGTGGTCACATGGCATGTTTTGGTTTAGTATAAGTGATTTGGTGACCTTATGAATTATCTAGGGTGTTGAAGGGTGCAAGAAACAATTGTTTGGAGAATTACAAAAGTAACTGGGCCCAATAAATGAAATAATATGATTGGTTGATATTAATTGCGATCATGTATTAATTTTTAATTATATTTTAATAATATGTAAGGGGTCTTGGCTCATGAAAAATTATGGTACTAATGTAAGGGAATTTTTAAGAATGTGCCCATGGGGTTTTGAGCCATTTTTGGCACTTCTAATGTGGGTTTTAGCTAGGCCTACCTAGTGTTTTCACTTATGAATGTTATATTTAAAATTTTAAATGTTTCCTTGATGTATGGGTCAAACATAAAGGAGGTAAAATGTTGTGCCTAATTTTGAAATGAGGAGAAGCATATAAAAACATGTTTTTGGATGCTTTTTGGAATATTTGTATGTGTGCAAGTTTAGTGACCTAGGTGAAGTGTGATTGAAGGTTTTTGAGCATGAAGTTAGGATGATTCAAGGTTGTTGTAGGTTGATAAAAATTAGAGGACATGAAATCAATAGTTTGATGATATTTAGAGGGTTTGATGAGCTTATTTTTTGAAGTTTGATCACCTAGGGTTTGAGTGAAGAAGTGCAAGCTGGATATTGGATCTCCATCAGTTGTGGTAGAAAAACTATATTATATCTACACATAATAATGTGATTGAATGGGTTTTTGACCATCTTCAAGGGTTATATCCTCCTTTTATATTCAATGCTTCACAAAATTAGGGGTTGGTGCTCCTTACAGGGTTGGTGCTCCTTATAGGGTTGGTTCTCTACTAAACTAGGGGTTGGTGCTCCTTGTGGGGTTGGTTCCTCACTAAATTCTGAAACATATCAATATAAGATTTTGTTTCGATGGGTTTTCTTCTCCTTGAGGGTTTCCCGCTTATATCTTGTATCTTGTGTTGATCATCTTGCATATGGTTCTTGCACATATGATTGTTTAATGTGTGCAAACATTAATGGATGTTTGAATGTTTATGAGTATTTTTATATGTAAGTTTGAAATATGAATTTAAAGTTTTATAAGGACTGATTCACCCCCTCTTATTCCATTATGTTTCTAACAAGATAAGTATTGAGTTTGTTGGAAAATGGTGTCTCGAGACCTTTTGGAGTTGATGTTTTCAAATATCACCAATAAATGGATTTTGATGTCTCTTGTGTGCCTTTTTAATCCCAAACCATAAATCTATGGTTTTAAAAATAAATATGTTTGTATCCTCATTTTTAACCAACCAAAATTGTAATCTTTTGAAGATACCTCTTCCCACATTACATGGTAATGTTGCAAAGGTTTCAAGTAGATTTATCAAGGCACGAAAGTAATAAGTTCGATAGTTTCTTCAAATCTCGGTTTACAAGTCTCAGAAGAGCTAAAATTTTGTATTTGATGTATTTATTTAATGAAAATGTCCAAATTCTTCATGCAAAGACCTTAATGATTAAGGATTGAGTCAATTAAATTTTGTGTAACCTCACCGTATGAAAATCTTGAAGAACCCACGTGATAGTAGAGCATTTGTAAACATGGAACTTTGTCTCACTCATAGTTAATCGAATGGATAACATTTTATGAAAAAAATTATTGGATTAGTGAATTTTTAACATCTTGATAACAATGAAGAATCCAAAAATAATCATGTTAGTTAAAAAAAAATCTAATCATCTAGTTCACACAAGAAGGTGAAAGGTCACTTTGGTTCAAAATTGTGAAGTTCAAAAGACAAAATAATAGAAAATATATATTAGTAAATGAGATTATATGATTCAAGATTTGAAAATTAGTAATTGATGGAATGTAATAAGTTTCATTGAAGGTTAAATGTGTGTAATCAGTAGAGAATATGACTCTGTGAATTATCCAAGGTAAAAAAGGTACATACTTGAATACAATTGAGTATATACAAAAGTTTGAAAGAGCTCTTTCCATCAATTTTTCTTCTAATACAAAGAACAAAAAAGTGTAACTAAAATAGTGAAATCAAAGATATTAGTGTGTAGTGGAGAGTACAAAGACAATGATTTGGAAGTTTTTAATGATGAATGTAAATGACACAGTGTTACAGTAAGATTATGTGCATATGTTAATAAGCCATGATAGCTTGGTGTGAGAACTATTTAGAAGCATATAAAGAAGTTGAAGATCGGTGAAAAATCAGTTCTTGAACAAGTAAAAATAATTTCTTGATAGAGTAAAGACTCAGTCCACACCATTCACCGAGACTTAATTATAAGTTGAATTCCAAAACAATGATTTTGGTAGGATTTTTGTGAAGAAGAACAGTGGATGATTTAGTATACAATAGAAGTGGTCTCAAACCTATTAATACAAAAGGGATAATAATGAGGTTATAAGGTTATTCAAGCTAGAATAAGGAGGTATAAATAATTCCTTGTCTTTTCATGCACAAAACAAAAGTATTTTGAGATTTCAATGGTATATGAAGAGCCTATGGCTCGAGAAAAGTGTGTAAGTTTTCTTTAAAAGGTGAAGGATTTTTTTTTTTTTGTTTGAGATTAAGTGAGGGAAATTCAAAAGACTAAATAGATAAACAACGGTATAAATTGAAAATCCAATATTCATAATAGAATTTCATTGGTGAACAATATGAATATATATTTTTGAAGAATAAGTGTAGTGATATGTGCTTGTGAAGAAAAATAGACAAGTGTGAATTTTAGAAGGTTTTATTATTAAATATGAAGGGTATGAGATTTTTTGGTAAAACTAAGAGCTATATGTCACTAGTAACTCCAAGTTCATAATGTAGATATTGTCAATCAATTAAAAAGGTCTATATATAGCCTTGAATTTTGTTCTATGCATGGATCGTGAAGATATACTATAGATATGAGTACCTATAATGGTTATGGATCATGAAAGTAGTGGGTAGGTGCACTAATCACGGATTGATCTATGAAAACAAATAATGAGTTCCAATTCATGTGTTCAAGACATAGGTAACAAAGTTCAAGAAGGTTTATAAAGATGACTCAAATGTTGATTATAGTGTTAATGCACTTAAGACATTTTTGTTGTGATTATTCTAGGAGAAGGATAAATGGAAAGTAATAAGTCTTTGTGAGTGATGTTCAAGTGTGATTATATAATAAAAAGTTTAAATGTATCTATATGACGTCAAGTCTCTCATGAAGGAGTATGAAGGACTAAATATGTATATGAAGTAGAATATATAATCATATTAGGTGGTAAACACCGTGTGGAACCTATGTATGACTTTATAAGGCTTGTAATAGTGTCCTTCATCATTGAAATATGAGTAAAATTTTCTTTGTAGGGTATTATGATTGTCCTCTTACTCTAAGCATGAACAATGTACTAAATAAGGATTCTATAGTGTGCATGTGATGGTATAATGAACCTCAGTTCCTTTAAGACAAAATTATATAATGTATCATGAGAAAATTACTCTATAGGAGTGAAGTATGTTGTCTTGAGTATAGTGTTTCAAGATTTAATGTGTTCATATGATGAAATTAAAGCTACAGATTGCATGTTTATTGTTAGATTTCCTAAAGAGTAGAGTAGTTCAATAAAATATTAGATATTACAGGTATGACCAACATAAAGTGGCACAGTTGTATTCAATTTTGAGGTCCATAGATGATTTTTGTGATTTCTTACCATTCAATGTATTTGAAAGTCTCTTAAGATATTGTGTATTCCCATCCAAAGCTTTGTAAAGTAGACTAAGTTCAAAGTATGAGACTAAAAATATTCTCAAGGTCTCGATAAAATGAATCATGCATTAGAAGGTAATAAAAGGGATTGTTTAATAGTGCATAAAGACTATGAATATGTTTAGATTCACTTTATAAAGATAGTAAAGGTTAGATGGACCAGTGAGAGGCATAAAAAACAAAGGTATCATGTAAGGTAGTATTGTAGGCAAAATAGGTTTGTTACGACATTATACAAGTCTGAGATGATCTATCAAGTCAAGGGGGTTCCGTTTGTCTCTCTATTAAGTGAATGGATTCTTAAAGGTATGAAAGTAGAAGGAAAAATGTATGTAGAGAATGTGCAAGAGTTTATTGAAGAACTATGAAGATAATAGTATGAAGAGATTCATCTAAGTTCATGTAGTTATATGTGTGTGCATCCATGTGTACTCTAAGTCATGATTGAGGAGTAAAAGGACAAGTACATGACTAGTATAGTTCACCAAGAAAGGGGGAGTCCATGATTGAATCTCAAATGGGAGATAAGATTCCAATAGACTATTTAATGGTATGTTTTCACAAGAAGAAAGTCATATGATTAAATAAGCATACAAAGAATGTAGAAATGATTGTGGAAGTTCTTTAGGGTAGAAGAAATATGGTCAAGTCATCTTCAAGTCATATAAACAAGTTATCATTTATTGAAGGATAATGGTATGATAGCTATGAAGGAATTTATTTGTTTAGCATGGTATATACCAAGAAGAGGCTGAGAAATATGTTTTTGAACAAAAAATTGGAGAGCATACACTCGGAAGTCCATTGTTGAGGCTCATATCAGGTTCATAGGATCATCATATGCTACTAAAGGAGTAAAAGTAAAGCAAGTATAGTCCCATGGGGAGCTATATTAGTTAAGTAAGGTTTTTTAGAATTTTTGTCATCTTGTGTTGTCTTGTTTCCATGTCAACTCCATGAATAAATATTTCATACATGTCAAAGGAGGATAATTGTGACAAGAAACATGCGAATGAGAATAATCTAAATGTGTGTGCATTCACAAATACCGTCAATGTTTCTAGGATGGTTTTCATCAATGAAAAAGGGTGATTTTGTTGGAAGCGTGTGCCACTTGTATTGTTATTGATGTCAAGTTCATTGATGTCATAATGGTCTAAGTGATCTAGGTGATCTAGGTATGTTGGCTAGGTGATATAGGAGTATGGATAGGTCATCTAGGGGTCTTTAAAGGTGCATATGTGTGGCTTGAGTCTCTCAAAGGTGGTATGAAGGTAAAATAGGTGAGTGAGAAGTGTCAATGAGTCTATAACATTTACACATGGTCCAATCATGAAGTGTATGGGTCTAGTCAAGTCATTCTAGACCTTGGTCTAGTGTAAGTACATGGTGTAAATCAAGAAAACATGAGATTTCACTTTTAAAAAAGCAAGGAAAGAAATTTTGGATCACTATGAGGTGGAAAAATATTTTTAGAAAGAGTTACAAGAGACAAACTAGGTGCGGGAGAGACCGAAACAAGTCAGTATGGAGCTTTCTCTATCCAGTACACAAGCAAGAAAAGTGTGAAATGTTGACCCAAGCTGTGATGATTCAAATAAAACATGATATGATAATTTATTGATGATATATGGTGTTTAAAATACTTCTTAGGTAGTCATTGAGGTTTTTTAGGCACTTCTACAGGTCAACATAGTACAATTATCGAGAATCGAGAGACCAAAAGGCACCGAGATGAAATGGGATGGAAAGATGAAGGATTAACCAGAGTAAATATCACTTGGAAGTATAATATGGATGTTTCCTTGAGTTTTGAAAAAAAAATTAAGAATCTGAGGATGGATATTTTGCAAGTTGTGCAAGTTTTTCCAAAACTAGGTTTTTCAAAGCATGCAAATTGAGCACGAAACTTCTTAATCAATAAAAATAGTGGAGACTCCTTAGGATAAATAAAAAGAGAATTTTTTTATAAAATTGAGATCAAATTATGTATCAAAAATTATTTTGGTGATTGGTTGATTATTTTACAAGTTCTATCCATTTTTATGAGCATGTTTGTAACCCTCCAAACGTCGGTTTGGACTAGTTCTGGATAATTGATTCCGGTAGGTATAATAACTCAAATTTTTTTCTTGGAAACTTTTTTGAAAATGTAGAATACTCCTTAGGGAAAATTTTCATGATATTTTTAGTTCATGATGCTTGGTGGGTCCTATTGGAAAACATGTGTTTTGTGAATATTTCAATGTACATGAGAAACTTGCAAAAGAAACCTTGCTCAAATTTGAGGTGTATGATGTTGTGGATTTTTAATTAACTTCAAGAATTAATTTGGGTTAATAATTTGGAGAAAATTGGAGTAATGGCTGCATATTTGAGTTTACTGATAAAAGGAGCTTGTTTTGAGAAGCGAGTGAAGAAGAATGACAGTAACCATGTTGAATTGAATTAAAGTGATGTTGTTATTTATTTGATAAATATTTTCATGTGTCATATGATATGTGTAAGTTCATGGTTCATGTTTTTCATTTCATTTCTTGGTTAAAGGTGATTAAGCAAAAACTTCCCTATTAGGCCCGTTTGAGAAGCATGTCTAAATGAGTATGAAGGTGAGACTTTATCCATTTACCTAGATGGGTATGAATAATTTAAAAAATTATACATAATTATTTAAGTTTTTGAGGTGATATGTATATCTAAAAATTTATGTGGAGGTGTTTGACCTCATTGTGTGGAAGACTAATTTTTGTGTCTTCAAGACCACCGACTAGTTCTGAGAGATCCAAGTTTTTGGAAGCCTTATGCCATGAATTGGAGATTTTGGATAAGTTTATGAGAGATTATAATTCATGATATTTCCATTGATATTTTATTTTTCTCATGATTAATATAAGGTATGTATTAGCTTAATTCTTAAGGACCCAATTCGAAATGTTGAAACCAATGTGGAAAGTTTTACAAAGTCGTGTTTCTTAATGTGTTAAGTATTGAGTTGGATATTTATGGTAAAATTTAATGAAACTATAATTCTTAATATTCATTTTTATATATTACTTGGGTCATGAAGATAATTGGAAGTGGTCTAGTTAGATGGTTTTTCAGAACTGTGTTTGTAGAAGCGAATTTTAAGCATACCTCGGAGCCTAAATGAATGTCTTGGATAATGTGGCAAGTTTATAAGAATACAAGAGAATTATTTAGTTTAGTGGTACCATGTACCATTTGAATTAAAATCTTGAATCCTTGTGCACAATTTTGAGAGATAGAATACAAAATATGAGCTCACTTGGAGAAGAAGACATAATCTAATTAGAAGTTACAAAAGTCAAGTCAAAATTGTCAATTCAGGTTGCTGGAGGAATTTTTCATATGTGTAGATGAAAAATTTAGTTGGTAACTCATTATTATTCCATTCAACCCCAAATTAAAATTCAAGGCTAGGGATTCAAAGATTGAAGTGAAAAATGATGTGTAAGGGTAATCTTCATGAAGGTTTTGTTCTTTAAAAGGGTGTTCCATGTTTAGGTGTAATTATTGATGAAAAACTCATTTTATCTTCTATTGAATAAATATTTTCTACAAATAAAAACCCCTTGGGCATAGCCCAAACCCCTGGAATTCTCTTCTAGGTCAGTAGTTGGTTGGATTTTCATCATGAGGATGTGAGTGAAGTAAAAGGGTGAAGTCTCTATTGGCTGTGATCTGATTTGAAGAGTTGTAATCTGATTTGAATACCAATAAAGAAGGTTTCTAAGTATATCTTGTGTTCTTAATATGTATACATTTATTGATGAACTTTATCTAATTATGATCAAGCATCAATATATGTGGTTCATGAGGGTGTATGTTTGTTATTTGAAGTAGGAAACATAAATTTTTATTAGGGACTGATTCACCCCCCACTCTTAGTATTTTATCATTTCTAATAGTCTAAAGTCCAAATTTCAGAGTGTGAATATTAGCAAACTAATCCCGAACCATTCCATAAACTATTTTTTTAACCGAAAGCCCAATTATTTCATACCCTCTTACAATGGGTTACTACCAACCCCTCCTTCCTCGTCATCTCAAAACATGCTAGCATTAAGCACATCCAAAACTGATAAGATTGAACCAATTTATCTTTCTCTTCTCATCAAAGGATACCAATTAAACAACTATATTATAGACTCAAGTGCTTCTGATAGTGTGATTCCAATCAAAGTAGCTAATTCCTTTAGTCTCACCCTAACATGAGCTAAAGGCTAGTGTTATTCCATGGAGACTAAATAATTCCCACTTATGGGAAGAATAAAATATTCCCAAGTTACTTTATCTAATTTTCCTGTGAAGAAAGTCGTATTGATTATCTTGGTTATAGAAATTCCAGCCTCATATGGTATGTTGTTGAGTATAAGTTTCTCTAGATATTTACAAGGGTAAATTTATATGGACTTATCTTCAATAAATATTCTAGTCAAATGCTAAATGAAATTTTTTCTATTGATGAGAAAAATGAAGTACATAGTGTAAAATTCATAAGATCATAGAGTTGATATTATTTATCAATATGATGGACATGGAAACCACTTATTGACTCTTGAAAGGGATGAAAATTTCCTAATCCTTATGGATGAGGATAAAGATCGGATATGGAAAATATATTTTGATGAAAGACATTCTCATCTTGGATTTGGAGAAAGTGTTTTGTTAACCTCTCCTTTAGGTGAGTCTCTCCCATTTGCTTATAAATTGTAATTTGAAAATACCAATAGTACCACATAATATGAAGCCCTTATATTAGGTATAGATGTTGTTGAATATATGGGTATAAAGAAGCTAAAGTGTCTTGGCGATGGTGAGGTGAATAAGTAAGGAATCAATATCAGGTCAAGAACCCAAGGCTCAAGAATTATAGGAACCAAGTATGATATTGCATTGAATCTTATAATGTTTTCTCAATTCAAGTTGTTCCCCATGAGTAAAATGAGAAAGTTGAATCTCTTGCAGTTTCATCTTCTCTTGTCACCCCACACTTTTCTTTTGATAAGGAAAAATTGATTGTTGAGATGGTGTTTAGGCCAAGTGATCCAAATAATGTAAATCATTGGTAGTTATTCAATGACAACAGTTAACTTCTCTCTTTCTTGGAGAAAAGAGATAACTTTAGCAATATTTTCTACGAGGTAAGTGATGCTCTAAATCAATATTACTTGGTGGATGAAGATAAATAAGGGATAGATGGAGTTGACTCAAAAGGTTTCATCATATTGAAGGGAAACAATATTCCAAAAGGTCTTGTGTCTCTCGAAGACTTGTTTGATAAACATGACAAATTCATTAAATAAAAAGTTAAATATTCTTATTATTATCCTAATGAATTTGAGAAAGAAAATATCGGTACTACAGAGTAGCCAATAATGGTAAACATTGGTAAATTTTATTCACCAGAAGAGGAGAAAAATTTTCTCTTTGTTAAGAAAATATTCTGATGTTTTGGCATACTATTATGATGAGATCAAGGCATTCGAGCCCAAAGAGATACACCATTCAATCCCACTAAGATTTTTAGTTAAAATTAGTGATGGTAAAACCCGAAAACTACATATACAATTAAGGAAGAGGTCTTAAAAATTCTTAATGTAAGGATCATTTTCCCTATTCACCACTCCACGTGGGTATTAAACATATTTCTAATGTGTAATAAAAACATAGAAATAAGGATTTGTGTAGATTTACACAATTTGAACTAGGCTTCACTGAAAGATAACTACCCACTACCCATCATAGATCACATCCTATAGGTGGTCATAGGATCATATATGATCTCATTTATTTATGGATTCTTTGGGTATAACCAAATTAAGGTCGCAGAAGAAGATAGACACAAAACAACCTTCACAACTCCATGGGGCACTTTTTCCTATAGCAGAATGTCATTTTGTCTTATCAATGTTGGAGAAAATTTTCAATGGGAAATGTATCTTTCCTTCAAATACCTCAAACACTACATTCTCATCTATCTATATGACCTTATGGTATTTTCAAAAAAAAGTGTGGAGATCATATATAATTTTTAGAGAAAGTGTTGATCGGTGTCGATGGCATGAAATCTCTCAAAATCCCAAGAAGCGCATCTTTAGTGTTACTTGAATGAAAATTCCTTATACACATCATAAACAAGGAGGGGGAAAAAATTAATATAAAGAGGGTAAGGGAAATCCAAGAATTTTCCTTACCAACAAGCAAAAAGGGAGTCCATTCCTTTTTTGGAAAGGTCAACTTTCTTCGGTACTTCATTCTAGATTTTGATGAGCTTACCGGACACATCACCAAGATGATGAAGGCTCGAGAAATATTCAAGTGGAATAATGAAGGAAAGGAAGCATTTGAGGTAATAAAAGAAGAAATATCCAAGGCTCCTAGTTTGATATCTCCGAATTTTGGCAAAGAGTTCATTTCATATTTCTATGCTTTAGAATACATGTTTTCAGCCATCTTAGTCCAAAAGAATGAACAACACATAAAAGATCCTATTAATTTGATGAGTTTTACATTGAAAAATCATTAGTTAATATAGAATCAAATGGAAAAACATGTTTTTGATGTGTTCAAATAAGTAAAGAGTTTCAAATTCTACATCCTCAACTCTTGCATAGTGGTGATGGTCGTAGGCTCCGCGATCAAATCAATCTTAACTTAGCAATATCCAAGAGCTAAGAGAGGTAATTGGGTGGCTAGAATCCAAGAGTATGAATTGGACATCCAACCTTTTAGACTTGTTATAGGAAATGGATTGTGCTTACTAATGTGGAAGATTAATCTCTCTCGATTTAAAATGATGCAAAGGAGTGTTTTTGCTATGAATGTGTAAGGATCTACACCAAGTGTTGTTTGTAAATGTCGTCGATGAGTGGTACATTGATATTGCCTACTTTCTTACCTATGGTGAGTGCTTGACTCATCTGGACTATAATAAAAGAAGGAATCTCAAGATACAATCAGCCAAGTACACCTTATGGGATTATGTGCTATACAAAATAAGATTAGATGGATATTTCCTAAGGTGCGTGGAAAATGAGAAAAAGAGAAGTTACTCAAATAATATCATGATCGGGCTTGTGGTGTTAATTTCTCTGCCATAGTGACATCTCATAAAATTATTCATAGTAGGTATTACGGCATATAGTGTTCACAGATGATCAAGAGTGGGTTTCAAGTGTGAAATTTGTAAACAATTTATTGGGAGACCACAAATTTTTGTGCTTCCTCCCCACCAATGGTTATTAAAGAACCTTTCAAAAATGGGGCCTTAATTTAATCAAATTCCTCAATCCTCATTCAAGGATATGGCATAGTTGTGTATGCATGGAAACTAACTACTTCACAAAGTAGGTGGGGAAATTTTGGTCAAGTAGGTCAATTCTAAAATGATGTGTAATTTCATCAAGGAAAACATTATAATCCATTTTGTGATCCCTCAAAAGATTGCAGTTGATAATGCCACATAATTTTATTCCATGGGGTTGACCAAAAATTTTTTTGCATCAAACTATTACCTACAAGGCAATGTTTAGGCCGATTCAAGTAACAAGAAAATTATGACCATTTTCTAAAATCTAGTTGATGAGAATAAGATAAATTAGCATAAGAATCTCTATGATGCACTATGGGAAGACAAGTGATTTAACAAAAATAAACTAGATAGATAGTATTACTTATGTTAAATACTAAGATATGTTACAACAAGCATATATGGCAGTAAAGTACACTAGATGACTCAAGAAACAAGAAATGAAAGTAAAACCCTAAGTGCAAGAGAGAGTTAGAACACTTAGTTGATTTTGTGATAATCCCGGTGATGTGTAAAATTGGAAGACTAATCAAACTGGAATGTAGGAGGTTACGTCCAAGCCTATAAAAATGTAGAAATGCAGGAGTAAGTACTAGGGTTCCTAGATTGGTACTATGGTTCTTGGGCACTTGGATCTCTTCCTAAGTGCTAGGGTCTACGTAAGAGGTCTAGAAGTCAATTTCATAGGGTCATTGGTTAATCCCAAACCTTCTTTGTTTATCGCTAGTATGTCACACAACTCTTGCAGCTATTTTCAATACCCTACAATAAAGAGATCATGTGCAAATCCCTCAAAAGAACATCAAATCCTAAAAAAGAAAGATGCAAAATGAGGTGTCAAACTACCCTCGGATCTCACAATGGTGATACTACGATTGAGAATTGCACTACATCTCAAATATAAATATATTTCTATGTGGAATCATGTCTTAGGTGGCTCTTGTGAGTTTCATACTTGATAGTGATAAAAGTAACTAGATGTAGGAAGATGTAATAAATGTTTGCATGGAATAAAATGAACTTCCCTCCTATGCATGTGATGTAGAAAACCAACCTGTTTCCTTTTCTTGGGTGCTAGATAGATGTAAATATTCTCTTATATGCTTTTGAGATGCAACCTTAGGTGATAGTATGGATGTTTAGATCTTGGTACCTTAATTTGGTCACATAACGTTATATTTATATGCTTCTTTTGTTCAAATTTTGTAATTGATCATTTAAAAGGCCGACCCTAAGAGATAAGGATTACCAATAGCTAGAAATGACCTAAAAAGATTGAGATAAATACAAAAGGTCTAGGGCACCTAGAGGGGACAATGACACCTAGGTGCTGGTGTTTAGAGCTATAAAAGGTGAAGTACGAAGGGTTAGAGTGGGAAATGAGGTTTGTAAGGTCAAAAATAAGACTAGAAGGGAACCTAAGATGCAAGTATAGTGAGAAACTAGTAATTTTCTCCCGTAAGAAGCATATGAATAGTATTATGTGATTATGACCTAGTAATGTAACCAAATGTGTGATTTTATGTCTATATTTTACCCCATTTTATGTTGGTGAGAGGAAAGCTCAGTAATATAAAGTAGATAGAGATGCATACCTGATAACCATGTAAATTAACATAGAAGAGCATGTTGAGACAAAGAGAGCATGGAATGATAAAAAGTGTGAAGCATGGATGCTAAATAAGAGGAAGTTTAAAGAAAAGTAATGATAATGACCCTAGGGTGGAAATGTGTGTGTATATTGTTGATTTCCTACATGTTGTTGATGATGATGTTGGTTTTGTGTCGATGTTGACTAATGCTTCACATAAGGACAAACCCACAAAATAGAATAATTTTTTTATTAGATAAGGTAAAAATAGGGATCAACTCCCAAGGGCCTTACAAAAGGAGGAACAAGAACCAACGAGAAAGATAGATACAAAAAATTCCTCTAAAGGAGTTAAACATGCTTAACTCAAACAACGAAGAACATGACTTAAACCAAAAAAATATAGAGAGAAAAATAGAGAAAAGAAACCAGCCCTAAAACATCAGTCTGTAGAAGTTTGCCAAAAGTCTGCCAATAGTCCAAAAAAACCCAGCTAATTTTTAGGAAAAACTTCACTACTTCCAGCAAGAATTTCTTTGTTCACAACACCCTCAGTACCCTTTTCATTCATATCTTCCTCCATCTCATCCTCGAACTACTTGATGCATAAATTGAAACTCCTCCTTTTAGTGCCTTCCTCAATCCCTTCCATCCTATCACTCAACTTTTTGACCTAAAGCTCCAGCTCCATAAAAAAAAATTGGACTTCACCTAGGCTGAGACAATTTTCTTTGAAACATTAATGACATCCAACATGGTTTCCCTTTGACCAACATTGGTTTCCTCCATCACCTGAAGCACCCCCTCTAAATACTACACCTTTCTACTCCACTCCTCAAAGCCCTTAAAATTTCCATCACAACCCCTCTTTCTCGAGGTGCTCACTTCACCATGACCTTCCTCACTCTTCTCCTTTCTGAATCCTCCCCAAATTTTTACATTTCCCATCCTTCATCTTAGTAAGGCATTCTGCAAGAGTAAGATCATCCTCCTCCACCTTATCTTTTAGGGAAGAGTTCGAATAGGTTTCCCATTTTCAAACAATAGGAGGATGAGCCCTTCATGCAAAGGCATCTCCACCTTCTCCTGCTGGAACACCATCAAATAATTTTTCAATGACATAAACAGGAAAAAAGGAATGCTCACCATGACCTTATGATGAAACATATTCAGAAGGGTCATATGATGAGTATAGATTTTTTGGTATTTTCCTTCCAGAGTGATATACTTCATGATTTTAAGGCACACTTCTCTCCATATTCCTAGAATACATGACTTGGAAATACCATCAGTAAAGAAAGAGCACCTTTCCTTTCCCACGAAGAACAACTCAATTTCATGCTCTCTATAGGTTCTATCCTTAAAATTTTTGAGCCCGTCCATTTTCATCTTCATCGCAAGGGAAATGGTGGTCTCTGAAACCTCAATTTCCATACCTCTAACCTTAAAATTTCCCTCTTTCCAAGCTCTACCAAAGTCCTTTGACAGGGAAGGGTTGTGACCATGTAATTTAGCAATGAAATTACTAAAACCCCCAATCTTAAGCTTGTTCCACAAATGTTGATTAAAACCTCCATATTCTAGCTAGCCAGTTCAACCCTGATTCTATCACCACCCATCTTCACAAAACCAAACTTCCCTTGATCACAAACACTTCTCAAATTTAGACCCCCTTTCATGCCAACAAAACCTGAGAAATATATCTTTTTATGTAATCATCACAAGTACCTAAGGTCACTTGTGCCAACATCATCAAACTTAGTGCCCTCTATCTCTAATAATGACTTCATTAATTTTTGGGGAAAATCATCTCCTTTACACCAGATCTTATAATCATGACTATGAACTCTGTAATTTTCCATCTTATCCGCACACTTATTTCCTTTCCGTAAAGTGTGATTAAAAGAAACCTTTACATCATTGAGGGCATTTCTTAACATCATTGAGGACATTTCTTAAGGTCCAATTAATGGATCCCTTATTTTTAGAGCATTAATAATGATGAGGGACTCAACCTCGATCTAGATGTCCTTGAAACCTTAATCTTTAGCCAGAAAATGTCCCAAAGAAGAGCTCCACTTCTACCATATTGTTTGTTTGAATTCCTAACGGCCCAGCATAAACAAACAACCATTTGCCTTCACTGTTTCTTAAAATTCCATCTCCCCCAGCTTGACTTGGATTCCCTTTGGATGCCCCATAAAAATTTATCTTAACAACATTTTATCAAGAAATTTCTACTCCCCTTTCGGATAGGGTTTCTTTGCCTTACCTTTAAAGAGTTTGATATTTTCCTTGATGGCCGCCAAATATTTTCTTTTAACTTTCAAGAGAAGAGATTTCTAGTCCCGGAAGATACAATCATTCCTAGCCTTCCATAATCCCCAAAAAAAGTGAGGGAGGGAAATATTCCAGGCCCAAAACAAGATGGGAAAGTAGAAGGGACTCTCCCATTAAAAATAAGCAGTCCTCAATAGTCAAAGGAAAAATCCATTGGATATTGAACAGATCCAGAATGGAAGCAAAAACTTCTTGGGAGAAGGAGCAGTGAAGGAGAAGATGGTTGACATTTTCCTCCTCTTTCCTGTAAAGAGAGCATCTATTGGGTAGCTTCATTCCCCATTTCCTGAGATTTTCCACAGTCAGAATTCTATTTTGGACAGCCAACCAGTAAAAGATATTAACCTTAGGGATAAGATCCTTCACCCAAAGCTTACCCCAATAGTCTTTTTGAAGACCATCCTTAAAATTTAACATATAGGCAGATTTTACTAAGAAATTTCCCGAATCTTCCTCTTTCCATTTAATGGAATCCTCCTTGGTCTGAAAAATGGGGATATGGAAATCCTTTAATTTCTTGTTGAGAACCCAAAAGGGTTGGATATCTCCATCAAATTCTAGAGGAGGATCAATGGTTTCCCACCGACGCTTCCTCCTAAATACAAAAGTCTCTAATCCAGAATTTTCCCCTTTCCTCATAGAACTAAGCAACCCTTTTCCATATTTCCAAGTTGGCTAAGGGAAAATCCCCAATCCAAATTTCATACCAAAACTGATTCTATTACCTTTTCCTATCTCCCATAAAGTACCCTTGGTTAAAAGTTCTTTAAAGGCCACAAAAGAGTTCCAGAAAGAAGACCCTATAGGAAGATTGTCTTGATTGAAAAAGGACTCCATTCTGCCTATATTCTGCAAATATTTCTTCTTTATGATTTCCACCCAGAGACTTTCCTCTCTAGCAATCCTCCATCTAGCTTTGGCAATCAAGGCCTCATTCATAAGAGAGATATTTTTTAACCCAAACTCCCAAAAAAATTTGGTTTACTGAATGTTTCCCAAGCCACAAGAGGGAATTTAAACTTCTCCACAACACCCATCAAAAGGAATCTCTTCTAGATTTTCTCTAAGGACCCAATAATTTTAGTAGGGAGCTTAAATATTGACACCACGTAAATGGGAATACATTGAAGGGAGATTTGAAGAAATTGAATCTTACCAAAGTTGAGAAAGCGGGATACCTTTCCAAGACAAAAATTTACTATTTACTCTTTCCAGTGAGCATTCCAAACCAAAATGTCGGGCTTCTTTTGGATCGGGGCATACCCAAATAAGAATCCAAAATTCTTTATTTGAAACATCGGGATGCGTATTAATCGACTTGACCCCGATTTTCCACATTAATGAAGAAAAAAACACTTTTATGGAATTTAACCATCTTTCCGGAACCAATTCATAATCATTTAAGAGTTGCCTTAAAATTTGAGGCTTCTTGGATAGATTCCTTACCCATCATAAAATTATCATCCACAAACTGATTGAGACAGATAGAGGAGAGACTATTAGAGATTTTAATACCCTAGATACAGTTAGAAAGCATAGCATGTTGATATATTCTACTCAAAGATTCAACCATTATAACATAAAGGAAAGGAGAAAGAGGATCACCTTGTCTCAAACCTCTACCTGCTTGGAAAAAACCCTCCAGTTTACCATTCACCAAGACCAAATAACTAGCAGTGGAGATACAAGTCATTATCATATTACCAGAATGTTATCAAAACCAACCTTTAATAGGATAGCTCGGAGGAAAGACCACGTAATCCTATCATAGGCTTTATGCATATCCAACTTAAGAAACATAGCTGATCTACCAGAGCTTTCAATGGAATGGATGGCTTCTTGAATCACAATAATTTTGTCAATGATTTGTCTTCCCAACAAAAGCCCCTTGATTTTCAGAGATGAAGTTTGAAAGAACCATTCTAATCCTACCAACTATGATTTTAGTCAATAATTTATAACTGGTGTTACAAAGGCTTATTGGTCTGAAATCCTTAACTTCTTTAGCTCCGAAAAAATTGGAACTAGGACTAGGAAGGTGTTATTCATTTTCCTCAGAAGATGGCCACTTTGTTGAAGAATTCTTGGACCATTTTAATAACCCCTTTCTTTATCACCTCCCATAATTTTTTTAGAAGGCAGGGAAACCATCCGGGCCCAGAGATTTATCAGGTTCCATATCAAAGACTACAAAATGGATTTCCTCCTCTGAAGGACTCCTTAAGAGATCTCTATTTTCAAGGGGGGTGATAACATTATGGAAGAGATCCAAAACTTTATTCTAAGCCAACTCCTCCACCCTCTTCCCCTGCTTAAAAATCTCCTTGAAGTAATTTATTATAGTCATATTGATATCCTTACTTTCTAAGTAAATATCACCATTCTCACTTCTTATTTCATTTATCTTAAATATATTAGCTCTATAGGTGGCAGAGAAATGGAAAAATTTAGTATTCCTATCACCCTCCTTAAGCAACTTCACCCTAGATTTTTGTCTTGTTGGCGAGAAAATTTGTCTTGTGGAATAATTGGTGGGTTTTAAGCCAATGCTATGGGAATCTAATTCCCTCTACTTGAATGGTGCATGCATAAAAGGTGGATTTTAATGGTGGCCTTTCGACCGAGATCTAACAGGGGCACTCCACTGACCATGTGGTAAAGCTAACAATGTCTCACTAGGGAAGAAACTTTTTCTTGGAAAGGGGAAGCGGAGTGGGAATGGAGATAGGAGAAAACTAATGTTGTGAGTAGAATATCAAATTCCCACACACATTAATTAGAAATTTCATTTACATGCATTTCTAAATAGAAGAAAAATAAATTTACAGGAGAAGCTACAAGACCAAATGAAATTCATTAGTCACAAGGTACCAAACAATACCTCAATCAAAGAGGTGAAAATTCCTTCTTTTATTATTATAGCTGAAGAAAAATTTGTACAAAGATTTGAGAATAGAAGGAAATCTAAGGAGAAGGGAAAATAGAAGAAGTATGGAATTTTCTATCTTTTTCAGGTACAGAGCACTTTGGTCATTTCGAAATCAATCACCAGCCCTGTAATGGCTCTAAGGAGCCATTATATCTCATGCCAAAATGGTTACAACTTTACAAATCATTTACAGCTCTTCAAATTCCTCCACTGCAAAGAAAACACTCATGACGGGTTAAAAACCAGATCTTGCAACACGAATGTTACATTTGGTTTGCCAGTTTGAATATAGACCGTTTGAGTTTCTCTTATAACATTGAAATCGAGTTATCCATGTGGTAGGAAGATATTGGAGTGGGTATGGGGAAAGACCTTTTTGTTTTGTGATTTTTGAGAGATTTAGTGATTTGGAACAAATTTTCCCGCACCCCTGCTTCAACTTTTTAACTTAGGCATGTGGCACGTTTTGATTGGAAATGGGGCCGTGGTCCTTTTCTCAACATTTTAACCTTTTTGGAAAAAGGCTCAAAAAATCAAAGTTCTCTGTCGTTCCACTCTCCCGCTTTGAATTTTCAATTGTGGGCTTCACCTTTGACTTTCTCCTTGTGGGCTTCAGCTTTTACTTTTTCCTTTATAGCCTGAACAGGGCTGCGGGTCACTTTTTAACTTTTCACATTTTTTGCAAAGAGGCTCAAAAATGCAAATTTCTTTGTTGACATGTTGCTCCGATTAAAATCTTGACACGTGGGATATTTTTATTGGAAATGGGGTCATGGCCATTTTCTCAACATTTTAACCTTTTTGGAAAAAGGCTAAAAACTCAAAGTTCTCCGTTGTTCCGCTCTCCCACTTTGACTTTTCAACGGCAGGCCTGAGACCTTGGTGGAGCCGCAGCATTCTAGAACTTTTACTTCACTTTTGGGAATTTGGTTAAATTTCCAAAAGTCCCCCGATGGCCTTGCTCTCCCACTTTGACTTTTCAACGGTGGGCTTCACCTTTGACTTTCTCCTATGGGCTTCAACTTTGACTTTTTCCTTTATAGCCTGATCGGGGCTGCGGGTCACTTTTTAAATTTTCACCTTTTTTACAAAGAGGCTCAAAAACAAAAATTTCTCCACCGACCCACTTCCAATTAGGTATGTCCACGTACCCATGGATGATGGGGCCAAAATTTGACGGGGAAGAAAACACCCATCATTCCCGACTATGGGAAAAATACACAGAGGAAGAGAACTTCATCATTTTGAGTCCAATTTTTGAATTTCCTTCACGAGCCGAGGCATGGAGGAAAAACAATGATTTGATGACCCAGGCCATAGAACAAGTGAATAATTTTGATCAAAAAATGAGATTGTAAGGAGGATATTACGTGCGATGAGGAGATGGAGAATTTCTCAAAATGAGAAAAACAAAGATTTAAATAGCACTAGGGCACGAATTTTGCTATTTCTTCAAAATTTCAACTTGGCTTAAATACTTTAAGAGGGTAAGAGCTCAAAATTTTAAATTTAACTTATAAAATGAAAAAGTGATTTTTGGGAGACAACAATTGGCTCTCGCTTGGGGACATGGCATGGACTGAGCATGATGAAGACATAATATGAGGATCTAGAATCTCAATTTTTTAAACCATATAACGTTGACTAGTGCCTTATCCATTGGGCCTTGCAGATTCATGTACAATTTTGAGAAAGAATGGAAGAAGGAGGAAACACACAAGCCAAACCACACACAACAAAAACCAAACAAAACTAAACCAAAACCACACAATAGAAAAGGGAAAAACACACCTATGAAATCACCTATGGTACAAGGCAAGGGACAACCTGCTTTCACTGATGATATAGTTTCAAGTATTTCCCACTTTGAGGAAATTCCAATGGCATTCCATCCAAGTATGAGAGGAGAAAAACATTCTCACCACAAGCTCCATGAATTTGGAATGGGCCCAACCATAATGAATCAAACTTTCCATGGCTGCCCTTTGGTTCTCTTCTCTTGTCCCATAGCAGGAAAAAATCTCCAACTTTGAAATTCCTTGCTTTGGTCTTCTTGTCAAAAAAATTCTTCACTTTCAATTGATGCTCCTTAATTCTATCTCTAACTTGTCATATTCTTTCTTCCAGCTTCCCCGGAAGAGGATCCTCTTAATCAATGGAGTCTTTGCATTAATAATCTTCTATTTCTTGCAGCAACTTGAGCTAGCATCTCAATTGTGAGGGAAATCTCCTGCTCAACTCCATACAACATTTGGAAAGGTGACATACCTATTACCTTCTTAGGAGTGATCCTATCAACCCAAAATGCATCATATAACTTTTGTGCAAGTTCCTTTTATTCTCATCTTCCACTTGCGAACAATGGTCACAATGTTCTTCTTGCTTGACTTAGCTTGCCCATTTCCCTATGCGAAGTAGTCAAAAGAGTGAGATAGGGAGATTCCAAATCCATAACAAAACTCTGTGAGCTCCTTGGAAGAGAAATAAGTGGCATTGTCTATAAAAAAAATTTGTGGTATTCAAAAACAAACAATCATACTCTCCTTGATGAAGTTGCAGACTGTTTTAGAGCTGACTTGCTTGGTTAGGATTGCTTCCACCCATTTAGTGAAGTAATCAGCTGCAGTGAGCACATAATTATTCCCTAGACTAGAATGAGGATTCAAAACACCAATAAAATCTAGCCCCCATTTCTGAAATGGTTCTTCAATCACCACATGCCTGAGTAGTAATGTAGCTAGTTGTGTCTTTCTAATAAATTGTTGGCATGCTTTGCATTTGGAAACCCAATCCTGAGTGTCTACAAAGATGGAGGGCCAATAATATCTCCCTCTAAGGATCTTATGTGCAGGTGACCATTTCTGAGAAATGTCCACCACAAGTTTGATCATGATATGCCTTGAGCAACTTTTCTTGTTGCTCCTTATCTACACACCTGAGGAAACAACCATCTAGGCCTCTCTTGTAAAGTGCATGATTCCAGATCACAAACTTGGCTTCCTTTATCTTGAGTGTCCTTATTTGTTTGTAATCAAGATGAGGAGGGCATTCTCCATAAGTGAGGTAGTAAGAAATGTCAACATACCACTCATTAGTAGTCATGAAAAAGAGCACCTGCACTGTCTCTCAACAAGCAGGTTGAGAAAAACCATCTTTTTCTCCGTGTTGAGCCCCCGAGAGCTTCATCTTCAACAATCGGTGGCATTAGCCATTTCCTCTTACCATATTAGAGGGTCTAATCTCCAAGTCATACTCTTGGGTCTTTGCAATCTAACTTCCTCTCTTAGCCCCAGGATCTTGTTGAGTCAAAATGGACTTGATTGCACTTCCAGGGACCATTGCCACTATATGGGAAATGAGAATGTAAAAGCTGAAACTTTTAATAGCTTTGACCACTTTGCGTAGGCATGTTTCTCCAATTAGATCTACTTTAGCTCATGATTTTTCAAAGGATAGCTCATGAAAGAAATGGGTTCTTTGAAACATTCATCATTTTTCTAAACAAGGAAAACAAAGAGTGTATGCTCGATGTATAGCAATACATGATGAACTCCTTGTTGAAATCTAGAGATACAAGAGTTGGAGCTTTGGAAATGGCTTTCTTGATCTCCTCAAATGCTTCTTTTCCTTCTCGTATTCCACTTGAAACCTTCTTTAGGCTTCATCATGGAAGTTATATGCTTAATAAAATGACGAAGGAAGTTTACCTTTCCAAAGAATGAATGAACTACCTTCTTGCTAGTTGGTAAGGATAGTACTTGGATAGCTCACGATCCTCTCGGATCAATGTGTGTTCCATGTTTGTTTACAATGTTTCCCAACAACTTACCTTCTCTCGACTCTAAAAATTCCCTCTTTAGATTTAGAGAAAGGCCATGTTTCTTACACCTTAAAATGACTTGCTCCAAAGGACAAAAATGATCTCCCCTCTTCTTTGAAAAAACCGTGAGGTCATCAAGGTAAATGACGATGCAATGTTTCAAATCTTTGAAGGCCAAGTCCATTGCTCTCTAGAAAGTGGCTCCAACATTGATCAAGCCAAAAGGCATTCTATTGTAGGAAAAAGTACCCCAAGGTGTTGTGAAGGTTGTTTTGTTGTAATCCTCTTCTGCCACCTTGATTTGGTTATACCCTGAGAATCCATCAAGCAAAGAGAGCATTTCAGATCTAGTGATTGCTTGCAAAATATGATCCATGATTGGAAGAGGGTATTTTTCTTGAGAGATGCCTGATTCAAATTTTGGAAGTCTACACAAATCCTTATTTCCCAATTCTTCTTCGTTACTGGCACAATGTTAGCCAACCATGTTGAATGGTGGATGGGGAAGATGATTCTAGCATTGAGCATCTTTGTCACCTCTTCTTTGATAACATCAGCAAGCTTTGGATTGTAGGGCCTTTGTTTTTTCCTGAATGGCTTAGCTCCTTGCTTCAAAGGAATGGAGTGATGCATTTCCTCTGGCTTAAAATATTTGAGCTCATCATAGGAATAGGCCAGGACATCTGAGTACTTTTTTAGCAAAGTAAAAAAATTTCTATTCTCCTCTAGTGAGCAACATTTACTAATGTTAACTATCCTTGGATTCTCTGAAGTGCCAATGTTTTCTTAATCAAAATTAGATGGACACTAAGAATATTATTTTTCTTTCTCTTGGATGAACCTTTCATGCTTGTCAAAGAGGTCTTCCAAAGAAACTAGGCCTTTGGGGATTTTGTTGCCTTTCATTTTGATTACTCCCTCTTTATCAATTCCTTCTCTTCTTTCAGGACTGATTCACGGTGTGGGTTTTCACTTCCTTCAAAGAAAATATTATTGAAGTTATCCCTTTTTTATAAGAAGGCTAGGATCTGATTGTCATCATTGAAGACCTACCAGTGATTTGCATTGTCTGGTACGTTGGGTCTGAACACCATCTCAATTGTCACTTTATCCTTGCCAAAAGAAGGATAAGGTGTTACTAAGGAAGCTAAAATTACTAGAGAATCAGCCTTTTCATTATGCTCCCTAGGGATAGCTTTAATGGAGAATGCATCAAAGGATTCAATGCAGTCCCACACTCTGTTTCTATAGTGCCTGAGTCTGGGGTTTTTCACTTGATATTGTTGGCGGACCTACTTTACCACAACCTCTACATCACCTTTGCATATCAACTTCTTAATTCCCATGTCCTCTGTTGTATTCATGCCTAAGAGTAATGCTTCATACTCAGTTGTATTAGTTGTATTGTCAAATTACAACTTGTAGGTAAAAGGATATACCTCAATGGAGGGAGAGTATAATACTACACTAGCTCCACAGAACACAGTGCGGAATGACTACCATCAAAATCCATTGTCCAGATTTAGTCTTCTTATTCCTCCATGAGAAGTGGAAAGTCCTCTTCCTTCAGTTATGTAAGGAGGTAATTTCTAAGCCCACAATCTTGAAAAAGGATATCAGCTCTTGAATCATCATACTTCCTTATTGTGAACTTCATTTTTCTGAGTGGCAGCACTTCTTCATTTCTCCTTTCACTGGGATAGTTGCAGATGACAAATCCATTTTTATTTCTCCACCTATATCTCTACAAAAACTTCTACTCAAAATCATACCAAAAGATGTTGGGATGTCTAGCCACCAAAATGGTCAGGAGTATCTTCTTGTTAGGGTAATCAACTAGTGCAACTTGAGCATCCTTAATCCTTCCTACCAATGGAACTTGTTTGGATTCCATTGAGTAGCATGTGCCATTTACCCAGGTCAAAGTGAGGCCAAGAGCATTTGAAAAAAATTTGGCATCACATTATCTGAGGCTCCAGAATCTATAATGCAATTGTTCAACTAGAAACCTTTGATGAGAAGTGACAGGTAAAAAGTCTCAACTCTGTTGGTGGTGGAGGCAATGAGGGCTAGCATGTTTTCATAATATGGTTTAGATGGTGTGGGAAGTAAGCCTTTAGAATTAGAGATTGGGGATGTAGAGTTACCACCCCTGGAATGCCTTGATGAATCTATCAAATTGGGTAGGATGTGTTTGTAGGTATTCAATTTTAGAGAGCTAGACTTTGGTTTTGCTAGCATGCTCTACAAAGTCAAATGAAGTTATGGTAGATGAGGAAGAGGTTCCAGCAGTGGATGAGGACTTAAATGGTATATGCGTCATTAATTTTGGTGTTGGGTTCTCCTTTTAAAATGTAGCAATTGGCTTGGAAGGAGATGGGGGTGTAGCCTTTGATTGAAATTTAGATGTTCTTGCAGAACCAACATTTAGAAGAGAATTGCTCTTAACAACTTTTGAGTTGGGAGAAGAATCAAATAACTTACTTAGCACAACAGTGTGATCCTTGACAACTAGTGATTCTAATTTATCTCTATCTGATTCCATGGAAGGTGGTAATGGTGATCCCATGTTGATGATCTTGTTTAGTGGAGGCTTTGAAGAGTTATCTTCTTTATTCTTCCTACTCTTTATTCTGTTGCTAAGGCTGAAACACCATTATTGGATTGTGCACGAGTGAAAAAAGCACGTGAAAAACTTGGATCTTGTTAATCACCTTCCTCCTCATCATCAATGTATTCAATCAAGCCATTGTGCATGCCAACCTCTTCAATTTCAAGATAGTTTTCATAGTCATCCATGTTTTCTTCTTCAGTTTCCTCAATGTCTTCTCCTTCTTCTGATTCCCTATTATCACAGATGGCATTTACTGGTGGTGCTTTAAGGGCAATCCTATGAAGATGTGGAGAAATTATTGGTCTATCAGGAGGATTTGGTCTCCTTGGAGCATTCCTCGTTGTGATTTGTGACAGTTGCTTCTTCAAAGCAACTAGGTCATTTACCATTTTTTGGAACTTTGGATTAGTGGTGACTAAATTTGAACTCTGACCTTTTTTCTTCCCATTTGTTCCTTTCACTTTTCCAGAAAGAATTATATCATCATCAGTCTCAATTACAAAGTCTTGAACTTCCCTCAATGTTCTTGGTTGGGCTCTTTTGAGGAAGAAACCAACTTCTGATGGAAAAGCACTGATGAAGAACCTTTTCAAGTTGCTTTCAAGGGTACCAAATCTTTTGTAATCCTTCTTGTCTACCTATCATACCTTTCTACAAAATATATCATTGATTCGAGAGGTCTCCTTCTTCATCCGAACTAATTAGACCAACATATTTTGACAATCTTCTGTGCTTTTGAACCTATGTTCAATGGCACTTCTTATATCTTCCTAGCATGTGACAGATCTTGGGGGAAACATGTAGAACCATTCAATAGCTCTTTCTTGGAGCGACTCCAAAAAGAGCCTAACTCGAAATATATTCATTTCAACTCCCAACATTCCACAAGCAGTGATGAATGTTGTTACATGTTCTTTGGGGAGCTGAGAACCATCCCCTCTGAATTTTGGGAAGTTTTATCTCGAGCCTCTTGGTAGCTCATGGAGTGGTTGAGCAAGAGCCAGTGGACTAGTGTTTCCTCCCCATGGTATGTTAGGCCTATGGGATTCACATTCCGTTCACGCTCACAATCCCAATCCCCCATTCTGTGTCTATTTCTATCTTCCAGCCTTGCTAAGGCTATGGCTTCTGTTGTTGCTCTTTCGTCTGCCTCGGCTTGAAGTCTCTCAATTTATTTGAGTTGAGCTCTTATTTATTTGTTAGGTCTTGCTTCTCTTTCTCTAGCTTCTTCTTTGGTCTTCACATCAGTGAAGTCTACAAGGTTCTCGTTTATGTATGAAAATTCACCATCTAAAGGATTGGCAACACTCAGGTTCCCAACATGACTGGTTTCTTGAAAAGGAAGCCTCTGGATTCTCGAGTAGCTCTTGTCTCCTTTGAAGTTCCTCAAAAATGGGATCATTTTGTCCTCCTTGTCTCTGTTGTTGAGTGAATCTTCTATCCGCCAACTTGAAAATCTATGCTCTTCTTTGGGGTGCTAGAATTTGTCTCTGCCTTTCCAATTCGACAGCACGTTCCTCTTCTAGGTCCAGAATCCTTATGGAAATGAAGTAATGATTGACACTTCATCTATTATGCCAAATAGCTTCTCTCATATCAAAAGCAATGTCTTCTTGGATGTGAAAGAGTAAATCAGGTCTCTCAACAGGAGGATTTCCCAGAATAGCCATGATTTACATCCATGTAGTTTGTGTGATTGTGTCAATCTCCGAACATTTCTTCTAGAATCTTTTTTTTGTATTTTATGACCACGAGATTGTTTTTAGGTGCGAGATGTTGTAAAATCGGCCCCACAAGGGGCACCAAAATTGTTGGCGAGAAAATTTGTCTTGTGGACAAATTGGTGGGTTTCAAGTCAACACTATGGGAATCTAAGTCCCTCTACTTGAACAGTGCATCTTCCCTAGGTGTATACATAAAAGGTGGATTTCAATGGTGGCCTTTCGACCAGAGATCTAATAGGAGCACTCCACCGACCTCGGGAAAAGCTAGCATGTCTCGCTAGGGAAGAAACTTTTTCTTGGAAAGGGGAAGGGAGTGGGAATGGAGGTAGGAGAAAAATAATGTTGTGAGTAGAATATCAGATGCCCACACACATTAATTAGAAATTTCATTTACATGCATTTATAGTTAGAAGAAAAAAAATCCGCAGGAGAAGCTACAAGATCGAATGAAATTCATTGGTCATAAGGTACCAAACAATCCCTCAATCAAAGAGGTGAAAATTCCTTCTTTTATTATTGAAGATAAAGAAAAATTTGTACAGAGCTTTGAGAATAGAAGAAAATCTAAGGAGAAGGGAAAATAGAAGAAGTATGGCATTTTCTATCTTTTCCAGGTACAGAGCACGCTGGTCTTTTTGAAATCAATCACTAACCCCTGGAATGGCTCTGAGGAGCCATTATATCTCATGCCAAAATGGTTACAACTTTACAAATCATTTATGCCTCTTCAAATTCCTCCATTGTGAAGAAAATGCTCATGGTGGGTTAAAAACTAGATCTTACAACGTGAACGTTACATTTGGCTTTCTAGTCTGAATACAGACTGTTTGATTTTCTCTTATAACTTTGAAATCAGGTCATCCATGTGGTAGGAAGAGATTGAAGTGGGTACGGGGGAAATCCCTTTGCATTTTTTTATTTTTTAGAGATTTGGAAATTTGGAAAAAATTCACCCACACCCCTGCTTCAACTTTTAACTTAGGCATGTGGCACGTTTTCATTGGAAATGGGGTCGCAGCCCTTTTCTCAACATTTTAACCTTTTTGGAAAAAGGCTCAAAAAATCAAAGTTCTCCATCATTTCATTCTCCCACTTTTACTTTTCAATGGCATGCTTCACCTTTGACTTTCTCCCTACAGAGTCTTCAACTTTGAATTTTTCCTTTATAGCCTGATTGGGGCTATGGGTCACTTTTTAACTTTTTGTGTTTTTTTCTGAAGGCTCAAAAACACAAATTTCTCTGGCAACCCGTTGCTCCGATTGAAATCTTGACATGTGGCATCTTCTAATTAGAAATGGGGTCACGACCCTTTTCTCAACATTTTAACCTTTTTGGAAAAAGGCTAAAAACTCAAAGTTCTCTCGTTGTTCCACTCTCCAGCTTTGACCTTTCAATGGCGGGCCCAAGACCTTTGTGGAGCCGCCGAGCATTCTATAACTTTTACTTCACTTTTGGGAATTTGGTTAAATTTCCAAAATTCACCCAATGGCCTTTGCTCTCCCACTTTGACTTTTCAGCGGTGGGCTTCACCTTTGACTTTCTCCCTGCGGGCTTCAACTTTGACTTTTTCCTTTATAACCTGATCGGGGTTGCAGGTCACTTTTTAACTTTTCACCTTTTTTTACAAAGAGGATCAAAAATAAAAATTTCTCCACCGACCCATTTCCAATTAGGTATGTCCATGTACTCATGGATGATGGGACCAAAATTTAACAAGGAAGAAAACGCCCATCATTCTCGACTGAGGGAAAAATACACAGAGGAAGAGAACTTCATCATTTTGAGTCCAATTTTTGAATTTCCTTTTGACCTGGGCCATAGAACAAGTGAACAATTTTGATCAAAAAAGGATATTGTAAGGAGGATATTACGTGCACAGACCGGGAGATGGAGAATTTCTCAAAACGAGCAAAACAAAGATTTAAATAGCACTAGGGAACATATTTTTCTATTTCTTCAAACTTTCAACTTGGCTTAAATACTTTAAGAGGGCGAGAGCTTGAAATTTTAAATTTAACTTGGAAAATGAAAAGTGATTTTCAGGAGACAACATGTCTCCAATAAACCTCTTCTCTAGCCAGGATCTCATGATACTCAGTCAATAGTTTTTGTTCTTGATCCTTGAGAACTGTATTAAGACCATCATTCTCCATAAGTTCCTCAATAGTTCTTAAATAATTTTCAATTCTAATTTTTTCCTGGAAAATATTTCCAAAAGTCTCCTTATTCCATCTTTTAAGGCTACTTTTAATATGCTTCATTTTAAACACAATATAAAAATAGAAACCCTAAAAACCTAAATGTCACACCATTTTTGAATTTTATTGAAGATATCAAGGTGATCTAACCACATCTTTTTAAATATGAAGGGTCTAGCTTTTTTAGATGGAATCAACCCAAAATCAAGAAGAAGGGGTTATGATCGATCGATTCTGGGAGAGTTTTTAGAGAATATAGTTGATTAATCATACAAAGATGACTTGCCACAAACCTATCCAATCTAATATGGATGAGCTCAGTTCCCATCCTCCTATTTTCTCGTAAATTTGGATCCCTCTAATTCTAAATCAAACAGGCCATTCATCGCAATGACGTCAACTAAATCCTCCATACTCTCGAATAAGAGATTGAACCCCCCTTATTTTCACTAGGGGAAAGGGGGTATTGAAATATCCTCTAATAATCCAATATTTATATTTAAAAAAATTGTCTAAAACTCAAAAGATCCCTCCAGAAATTCCTTCTTTCACTGAGTTTATTGGGAACATAAATATTAGAAACATACCAAGATTTTTTAGAAACAATTTTTGTGAAACTCATGGCCACACTACCATGGGAAGAGAGAATCAGAACACCTTATACAATTCTAGGATCCCACAAAGTAATTATTGAAGGTGAATCATAGCACCCTGAATTTCTGCAACTCAATGGGTCGAGACTCTCGGTGTGATTGCATAACATGGAGCTTTTCCCAAGTGTGGGACCTTGCGAAATCAAAAGCTCTCCGGATGAAGGTCGGTTCCTATTCCTCTGCTCGAGATGCACACATAAAAATGCAAAGGATTTATTGAAAAAACCTAAACTAACTTACCAAGTAGACGGGGTAAGAATGTGCATAAGAAATAAACCTAAACTAATAAAGGTGATGCACCGAGGAATGAAGAACACCTGTCTTGCCAATAAACACAAACCATTAAAATGTAATGCAAGATCATGCACAGATAACAAAAATTGCAATGAAAGATTAGGAGGATGCAAATGAACACAAAGAGGGTTGAGAATCATCCATATACATGTATTATTTTCTCCAAATATTGATACAATACACTACAAAATGCCAAGAGGTAAAGTTGCATTACAGTTTTAGATGGGAGGTTTGAACTCCACAAATTCACCTGCCAAAGAGAAGAAGGGAGGGGAAAAACAAGAATGTCTAACCTTTAGAAAGAAGCCCCTCCTTACAATTTATAGGAAGAATGAGAGAGGGAAGAGAGAGGAATTCCAAATCTACCCCAACCACCTCCAAGTTGCATTTAATTCATCTCATTATGGTGGTAGGTGAGAACCCTAGCAAACCCAAAAAGTGCCGAACTCGTATTTTCCATTTTTAAGAATTTATTCTCACCCAATTAAAGATATTTTACATGAATATGAGCTCCTGTGAAAATTTATGGCCATTTGAATATCTACGTCATGGTTTACTTTCTGTCAGGGTGTCAACGCTCAAAATGTTGCACCTCCTGAAGATGTTCCTTGGCGCGCATCTTTCCTTATGTCAACATCCTCTTATGTGCACCATAGGTGCTGAAAATGTGGTGTCGACACTTTGTGTTGTGCACCTCCAACCTTCACCTAAGCACAAATTTCTTCATGTCAACACCTTATGTCATGCACCCTTTACCTGTGCCAAGGCGTGAATTTCTTCATGTCGACACCTTATGTCATGCACCCTTTACCTGCACTAAGGCACGAATTTCTTCATGTCAACACCTTATGTAATGTGCCCTTTACCTACGCCAAGGTGTGAATTTCTTCATGTTGACACCTTATGTCATGCGCCCTTTACTTGTGCCAAGGCGCGAATTTCTTCATGTCGACACCTTATGTCATGCGCCCTTTACCTGCGCCAAGGTGCAAATTTCTTCATGTCGACACCTTATGTCGTGTACCCTTTACCTGCACCAAGGCACAAATTTCTTCATGTCAACATCTTATGTCGTGCACCCTTTACTGCGCGCCAAGGCGCGAATTTCTTCATGTCGACACCTTATGTCGTGATCTCCATATTCTTCTGTTTTTCCCATATCTACCAGAGGGGGAAGATATATACAACAGGAATAACACCTCCCGAGGCTCCCAAGGAACTATAGCCCTCCCATCAACTTTCTTTCCAAATAAACCTACCCACCTCTTTAAATATGTCCATATTCATTATAGTTTCTTAAAGCATGAAAATATCTCAGTTTGTTTTTAAATCTAAGATCCTTAGTAATTCTATGTTTACAGGGATTATTCAATCCCCTAATGTTCCAAGAGAGAAGGATCATTTAATATTTCCTATTGTGAGGAAACAACTTCCTCGAGTCCTCTCGAATACCAAAGATCCACTTCCCTCCTAGAATTAGTCTCCCTTAATTCCTTATTACTCTTCCTTCCCTTAAGAGTTGAATCTTTACTAATATCAGCTCTATAATTACTACAAGTAACATGTTTAGATTTACTTACTAGATTCTTAGGATAAGTTGCCATTTCATACGTATCAGTAACATAGTCGATAAAATCCCAAAGACATTAGACATGGGGAGGGCTTCTTCTTGTCTTTGGCCAAAGGAACTATGGCCAATAGATGAAACCTCATCTAGCGAAGGTCCACAGGCCACTTACAAAGTGAAAGAATTACCTTCCAAGTCATGGCCTATCACTTCCTCTATTTCTAGAACCACCTCTTCCAAAACTGGATCTTCATTTTCATCTTCATAATCATTTACATTTTCTTGAAAACCATAAACAACCAATTCCTTACAAGGGGAATTAAGATGATCTAAGGGTTCTACTTCTTTTATAGCCTCCTGGATGATCAGATGATCCTTATCTTCTACAACTCTTCCATTTTTACCAATCAACCTCCATTCCTTAGCCTCCTTATTAGTTGGAATTTGAGGATAGATAATGGGATCAATCTTTTTTTTGAAGAGGCCAATTTCTATGATCATGACCCACCACTTACTTTTCTTACAAGCAAAGGGAGATGGGTCATAGTCAAATTTCTACACCCAGCACCCCTCGAGAGGTCATTATTTTGATGTTAATTTCTATATTAGCATCTTGACTCATATTGACACAAAATCTAGCATGAGTAAGTCTAAATTTAGCCTTAGTGGATCGGATCCAGAGCAATTATCTTACCAAAGATTTTTGCAATACCAATAAGGACTTCTGCTCCGAAAATTCTAGTGGTAAGTCTGGAAGGTTGACCCGGATCGTGAACTCGACACGGATGTCACATAAGGGTTAAAGGATGGTTCCCATTTTGGAACAACCACATGATATTTTCCAATAAACCATGGGCCTCTAGCCAAAATCCTTACCACATGGTCTTTACTAAGTAGAGAGACTAAGAAGAAACCATTTGCATATGCTGAAACTTCAATGGCACCATTAGACAACCATATCCTCTTGACCCATCCTCTAAAATAATCAATATTTGGTCTAGATCCTAGGAACTTTGAAAATAAAGCACCTTCCATGGAAGATTTAGTTCCATCCATAAGAATCTCAATAATTTTAAGGGATAAATTACTTTTCTCTTTAGACGGTTCCAGTCCTCTAAAATCCCTTTGTCCAAAATTTTACTAACAAAACGTTCCACCAACATGCTCACCTCCCCATCCTTATCCTTTTTGTCCTTGTGCTCAATAATCACATGATCCTTCACCAAGATCTAAACCCGCTCATCCTGTTACTTTGTCCGCCCTATTGGAAGTTCTCTGCTCATTTCCTACTTTCAAAATTTCTTTTTCTAACACCTCCCTCTCCTACTCCTACTCCATTCGAGGGATATTATTAAGAAGGTGATTTAGTTATTTAAGAACTTGATTTAGTTATGAATAATGAACAAGTAGTCAAACATGGTGTATAGATGTACAAAATTCATGTAAGAAATGCGTAAAAATCTGAAAATGTGAAAAAGGAACATGTGCACCTAATCCGTGATGAGTAAAAGAGTGTAGAGAGGATCCTAAAATGTTAATGAAGATAAATTTTGTAGGGAGATCTCACACCATGGTAGAAGTAGTGTAGGGATTATCATTCTCCAACCTTTGAATGCTTCCCAAAATTATTGAGCATGTTGAATGTTGGGTTTTTGGGTGATCCTACACCATGACAGAAGTAGTGTAGGGAGAAAGGTCTAGTTTCATTCTCCAACCCTTGAATTCCTCCCAAAGTAAAAAAACCACTTTAGGTGGTGCGTACATGTTTGATCCGATGTGAATAGGTGTGATAAAATGTGATGTTCCAATGCCAAAGGACTACTTTCCCTATGAAAAATTTTGAATTGAAAAACTTTGTATATCTTCCCCCGGTCTCAAGAACCTAAGAAGGGACAAGCACCTAGGCACCCAAGTCTGATTATGGGCACTAGTTTCTATGCTAAAGTAATGATCTCGAGTTTGATTTTGATCCTCGATCGAGTCTGAGATCTGTGCTAAATATGTGTTGTGTTATATTTGAACTATGATTATAATTGCCGAATGGGGTGACTAATTCACCCAATAGATGCCCCCCCTCATTTGGGGTGCATGCGACATTGCTAGGAGGATGCGGCCCAAAATAGGACCCCATGTTGAACTGATACCAATATGTAGGAGGGAATGTGCTTGGTAGAAACCAAGGCACATGAAAATAGTGGCTAGAAGACAAGTGTTAGTGCAAACAAGATAAACACACATATATAAAATAATGTGTAAGCTACCAAGAAAGAAGACAATGTAGACCACAAAAATAGGGTTGTAAACATGGGACATCACTCACAATGTCGCAAGACAATTGAGGGCATAATGGCTGAAAGTATACAAAGTGTGCACATAAGATAAAGCATAGGGAAAATCTCATAAACAATGGCAAACAAGAATAAGAAAACATCAGATAATCATGGTGGAAAATAGGTCATGTAAGGCAAATGTTTCTCATGAAGCACCCATTAACATGTGAAAAGTATGTCAAAGCATGAATAATCTGATATAGTAGTGTGTTATGTACAATAATGAAACAATAACACCTAAAAATTTTACGAATATGGATGCCCCCAAGAGTCATTTTGGGACTTGTATGAGGTACTATGCCAAAAATCTGTGTTATGTGTAATGATCTATGTAAAGTATGTGATCACAACTAGAAAGTAAGTGAATCCACACGTGTTTATGATAAAGATAATGACATACAATATATCTATATACCATGTGTAATAAAGTGTACATGTAAGCATAAGTAAGAAAGAAATATGTGCTACCAAGATATGCAGGATGATGTAGTCAAGAATGAACTATATAACAAGAGTGCGTTATTGGGAAATGGTTTGAATGATGTGTATGTAAGAAATAAATACTTATAGTTAAAGTATAAGATGTGGAGATTGAGCAAAGTGAGGTTATTATAGTATAAATCCCTCAATGGTCATGTAAGAACCTTAAAAACATGAGTGAATTGTCATGAAGTGAATACAACTTATGAGAAATATTGTTTAAGATGCATGACATTGATCGGATTCTTGAGGGGTTTACCAAGGAGAGTAGTAAGATGATAAATGCCTCCCCCAATCTTACCTATGATGACATAAGGACCGATCCAGTTAGGTTTAATTTTTGTTATAAAGGAGATTCATATTTTGTATTTTTATTTTTTATTTTTAATATAGGGTCTCCATTGAATTCATTTGGATGAATTTTTAAGTTTTATTCCTTGGTGATACAAGATTGGTACTCACAAAGATGCTCCGAGCTTGGAATCAGCGAGATTCAAGCATTTTGAGCTCATGGAATCACGTTTCATGATATTCATTATCTTTTAAGATTCCTTTGAGGGAGAGTCCTAATGATGGTATTTCAATATCCATTGGAATCATAGCCTATGTACCATATACCAACAAAAAGGGAGTAACATTAGTTAGTGTATGCTCACTAGTGTGGTAAGCCCATAATGCGTAGATGATTTAGTTATGCCAATCATCAGCACTGGTATCAATTTTCTAATGGAGGATTTTAGCAATGGTTTTATTAGTAGCTTTGGTTTGACCATTACCTTGTGGGTAGTAAGGGGTAGAGAATGATTGTTTGATTTTATTTTTTTGTATAATTTTTTAACATCCTTGTTTGAGAAGGAGGATTTGTTATTAGTGATGATGGTAGATGGGATACTAAAATATGTGATAATGTGAGTATCAATAAAATGACATATGTTGATTCTAGTTATGTTTTGCAATGGTTCTCGCTTAAACCCATTTTGTAAAATATTTAGTAGTAGTAATGATGAATTTATGGCCGTCAGTAGATTCAGGGTTAATCATGCCAATAATATTGAATCCCCATAAAGACAAAGGCCATGAAGGTTTGATGGGTTATAGGGCGTAGGCGGGTGCATGATGAATATTTACATATTTTTGGAATTTATTACAACATTTAACATATTCAAGGCAATCTTTTTCCATGGTAGGCCAATAATATCCCTAGCGTAGGATTTTGTGAGAGAAGGCTTTATCGGAGAACCGACCACCGTATGAACTATCGAAACTTTTGAAACAATGGTAGGTATATCATCAAGCCCTAGAAAGTGTAGTAGACAACCATCAAAGGATCATTTAAACAAGATGGAATGAAGGATAACATAAAATATAGCTTTATCTTGTAAGCAATGATCTTCGTGGGGCTGAAGGTCATAGGGATTGATTTATTAATACAAATAGTTATAAATTGGAGTGAACCATTCGGGATGATCTTGACTACATGTTATGACACAATCCTCTAAAGTAGAATTCTTTGTAGATGGATATCAAAATTTCGTATGATAAATGTAGCGTGGTTTTCGGTGATGTATTTTAGTATGAGTGATGCGACACTATCCATAGCATTTACGTGATGATTATATTTACAAGGACTGGTTGTGATGGAGTAAGAATCAAACTTAGCTAAAATATTTTTGAGAAAATTATTATAAGGTACAAGATGTTGTTCTTTTGTATTGTATGCATCATTGACTTTGTTGATTATAAGTTGGGAGTCACCATGTATAGAAAGTTTTCAAATGAGAAATTTACGATTAGTTATGAGGATGAGAGCTTTGTATTCAACGATATTATTGGTGCATGAGAATCTTAGGCGATATGCAAAGGGTAGGTTATCACCATGAGGAGTGATAAAGACAACCAAACAGTTATGTAGCGCTAGAGTGGAGGAGACCCATAAAAATATATAGTCTAAGTGTCTATATTGATGCACTATGAAGTGAAATCATCATAAAAGAATAAGAAATCGGTGGTGCATCAGAAATAGGAGTGTCTGCTAGTTCATCAGTGATAATTTTTCCTTTGATTTATTTTTGTGGTACAAATTTGAATTCAAATTCAGTTAAGGAGAATGACCCACCGTGTGAGATGACCAGAAATATGTGAATGAGATAGTAAATATTTTAGGGGATCAACTGTAGTAATTATGTGGAACTCATTGTTGAGTAAGTAATGGCGTAGTTTGTCAGCAGCAAACACCAATCCAAGACATAGTTTTTCAATGTAGTTGTATTTGCATTCAAAAGGGAGTAAATTGTGACTAATGTAATATATGGAATTTTCACATTGATAGTCATCATGTTGTGTCAAAATATCCTATAATGCATGAATTTTTTTGATATTTACAAAAAAAGGATGGTCATGCAAGGAGGGAAAAGAATAGGTAGATTAATTAAGTAATATTTGATAGTGCATCGAATGCATGATGATAGTGGTCATCCCAAAAAAATTGTATCTTTTTAATGAGGTGTGTAAATGGTTGTGTTTTATCAATGAGTTACGTAATGAACTAGATAATAGCCTAGATTTTACCTTGTAATGAACACAACTAGCGTAAATTGTGATGTGGAGGCATTTCAACAATTTATTTAATCTTACTGTGGTCTACCTCAATACCACGTTATAAAATGATGTAGCTAAAAATTTTACTAGTGACAACACCAACCACACATTTTTTTTGGTTGAGACAAACTTTTTTATTATTGTAAGCACTTGAAGAGGGTACAAAGATCGTGGGGATGAGTAGAATTTTTTTGGATTTAGCCAAAATATCTTCTATGTAATCTTCAAGGATATTATGAATGTAATCATGGAAAATGTGCTTCATGACCCGTTGATAGATGGCTCCAATATTTTTAAGTCCAAATGGTATAATGGTGTAGAAGAATGTGTCCCATAGCGTAGTAAAGTTATTTTTTTAATCTTAGGAGTTGATTTTAATCATATTATAACTTGTAAATCCATCCATGAAAGAAATAATATCATAACCGGTAGTGGAGTCGACGATAACATCAATGTGTGGTAATGGAAATCTATCCTTAGAACAAGTTTTATTAAGATCATGTAAATCGGTGTTGTAGTAGACACGTCCATCAAGTTTCATAAGCTGGAACAATATTAGACACCCATTCTAGGTAATCGATGACACAAATGAAGCCAACATCCAAAATTCATTGAATTTCTTCTTTGACTAATATTACTACCTTAGGTTGCATTTTTGTATTTTTGTTGTATTGGCTTAGTGTTAGGGTGAAGGAAGATATTATGCATGGTAATTAAAGGATCAATACCAAGCATTTCATTATATTCCCATGAAAATATATCCTAAAACTTCTGAAGGGATTTCTTAATATATGTTTATTCAAAGCGAGTGTGAGAGAAGAAAATAAAAAGATAATTTGTGGGTTTACATTAGTGTTAAGGTTGTCTTGGATAGTTTCTTCATTTAACAAGGTTGGATGATCCTCAATGTAAGGATCCATAGGGATTATGTCAGAGCATGAGAATATTTAGGAGGTGTATCTGATTCACCAAAATAGGAAGTAGTAGTAAGGATATGTTGAGATCGTTTCTTATGATAAAATGAAGGGAGATGATCATAGGCCCCTGTGTGTTTTAAGAGTAAGTCATTAGTGGAAAATTCATCTAAAGTAGACCATTCCATGAGAGTTCAGTGTAGCTAATAAGTTCATGATGCAATAGTGGGAGAGATGAAGTATGTAATACATTATAGACCTTTGTAGGAGCAGGAGGATGAAATCCTAGGCCAAACTTGTTAGATTGAGAAGGTAGAGTGATTGGTTCTTGAATCCCTTGACCATGTGGGCCTAAGCCAGATTACCATAAAATTCATATCAAACCATCTATTAACATGATATGTCATATTTAGAGAAATCAGAATGGGGCATGAGAGAGTTAGGATTTTCAGTAGAATGTGCAATGGAGTTACAATATGCAAATGGTGATTGATGTGTTGATGCTTCATATATTGATCCTTGATATAGGAATTTTAATTTTGCATGAAGAGTGGAAGGGACCACATGCATGGCATGGATCCATGTAATGAAATTACTTGAATATAAATGCAAATATATCAAAATATATAATATATTATTATGCCACTTTGAGGGGGAACCTCCTAAGTCTTACTATAAGACACTAACTCACACTCTTCACACCCATGCGGAGGAATTACTCACCCTTATATATAGGTATGATTGTGAAATGTCATACCCCTTCATTATTATTAGTTTATACCTAATGACTAACTAACTAATGAATATAATTATAAATGTTACATAAGTCATATGTTAGCCCACACTTATACATATAAATGGTAATGTTAGAGGCATAGCATGCTCCTCCCCTTCAAAAAAAAATATTCCTCGATGTTTGGCTAGTAGTGGAAAAATATTTACTCAACCATTGTCTTCCCATTGCACCTCCTTGTATGTCTAACATTGTTCCTTGATGAGATCAACTAGGATCACCTTCATTTATAACCTCTTAAGCTGAGTCTAGGTAAGTAACTCTAGTGTTATGATGATTATATCTAGTGGTACTTTCACATTTGAATATATATCTAGAATTTCACTTGAAGAATATGCCTTATCCATTTGTTTTCGAGAAATGTGTAATTGTGGCTCAACATAATTATTAAGGTTGCACATTTTATTCAAGGATGTAATGGACCTTCTAGTGGAATGACCTTCATAGCCCCAACATGTGCATGATGTATCTCAATCATCTTAGATAGGGTGTGATTAAATATTCCATTAGTAGGAATTTTCCTAAATTTTTCATTGCATTGGCCCAAAATAGAGCTCGCATAGTGTTGTTTGACTTTCCAACATTTTGGTTGTATATTTTGTACTTCTTCCACACTAAAAAATTCTTTAACATCCAACCTAGGATCAAATTTAATTTCCATATCCACATTTACCAAACCCTTGTCACAATATTCCAAGTTAATCTTATTGTATTCAAGAGATCCATCCCACCTGTTTTCCATTCTTCATCCATATTTGGTTCAACCTTTTGAATGGTTGGACTTGTCAAGTAAGATTCGTAATGAGCATGCCTCATCATGGCATATTCCATGTCATCTTCAGTTGCGAAAATACATGATTCTTCAAAAACATAGGATTTTCACCTTGGTTATAAGATACATGTGGAGGATTGATTGAATTCTTTTGAAAATGAAAAATCTGATTAAGTATTTTCTCAAGCGCATCTAATCGTTGATTTGTTTTGGTGAAAGAAACTTGCAGGTCATTCATGGTGGAAGTACCTCCTAGTTCAAAATTATATTGTATTTTATCTTTATAAGGAGTATTCCATGGTATGTATGAATTTTTCTCCCATCCTCTAGTTTGTGGACTTGTCATAACAAGGGATTGCCCTTACACAATTCAATTTGCCTTGTTTGACCAAATTTGACCAAAAATATCTCAATGTAGATGACCTCAAATTTGAAAATGTAAAGAATGGACCTATATGTAAATTTTAATATATTTCCAAAAGTAAAAAAATTTAGAAAAAATCATAAAAATGTGGTCCGTAGGTTAATTTTATGAAAAAATGTATATATGCAATAACTTTCACAAAACAGCGAAAAAAATTCTGAAATTTTAAATGAAGTTTTATAATATATATTTCCTAATGTTGCCAAAAAATTGTTGAATATTTCATAAATTTTCTTGAGATATAGAGAAAAAACCATTCATTCTGAAATCAATGCTCTGATACCAGATGTAATGGAATTACTTGAATATAAATGTAAATATATCAAAATATATAATATATTATTAAGCCACTTTGAGGGGGAAACCTCCTAAGTCTTACAATAAGACACTAACTCACACTCTTCACACCCATGGGGAGGAATTACTCACCCATATATATAGGTATGATTGTGAAAGGTCATACCCCTTCATTATTATTAGTTTATACCTAATGACTAACTAACTAATGAATATAAGTATAAATGTTATATAAGTCATATGTTATCCCACAGTTAGACATATAAATGGTATCATTAGGGGCATAATAATCCATGGCTTCCCAAGAAGAATATTATAATTGATATTATTGGGCATGACATGGCATGGAGTTTGTAAAGTACATAGACCAAGCGTAATGGGTAATATAATGGTGCCGAGGAAATGATTTTAGATGTTGTCAAATCCTCTAATAGACAAATAAAAAGGAGCCAAATAATTTTTAGAGATGCCAATTTTATGGAGAAATTCTAAGTTACATATTTTTAGGTCCGACCCATTACCAACTAATGCATGCTTGACCCCAACATTATTAACACAAAGATGCAAATACAAAAGGGGTTCATGTTCTAACATGGGATGAGGTGGCAACTAGTCAGAGGTGAAAATGATGTCCTCCTCATTGAAGGTCAAGGCTGAAGTAAACCGATGCATGACATATAATCGGGATAAGTTTGAGGATGAATATAGGTATTATCTAAATTAGACTTGAGTGTATCAATACCTTAAGGGTGAGCTTAAGAAAGAATGAATGGAAATATCCATGATGAGAGGATCTTAAAAGAGTGTGATAAAATAAAGTTCCTATAAGTCTTAAAAGAGGCCGGAGTTCACCAAATGATCTAAAAACAATAAAAAAAGCTGGGTAGTATTACTTATGTTAAATACTAAGATATGTTACAACAAGCGAGATATAGTAGTAAAGTACACTAGATGACTCAAGCAACAAGCAATGAAAGTAAAACCCTAAGTGTAAAAGATATTTATAACACTTAGTTAATTTCACAATAATTCTAGTGATGTGAAAAAGTGGAATACCCTTCAAAATGGTTAGTATGTCGCACAACTCCTACGGATGTTGTCGATACCCTTCAATGAAAATATCACCTATAAAAACCTCAAAAGAACATCAAATCGTAAAAATAAAGATGAAAAACTAGGGGTCAAATTATCCTCATCTGTCATAATGGAAATCTTATGATTAAGCATTGCACTACATCTCAAACCCAATGTAGTTCTATTTACATGTTTGTGGAATCATTCCCTAGGTGGCTCTTGTGTGTGTCTCACTTTATAGAGAGAAAATTAGCTATATTTAAGAATATGTAATAAATGTGTGCATGGAATAAAATGAACTTCCCTCCTATACATGTGATGTAGAATACCAACCATTTTCCCTTGTAATGGTGCTATATGGATGCAATGATGCTCTTAGATGTATGTGAGATGAAACCTTAGGTGATAGTATGGATGCTTAGATCTTGGTCCCTTAATTTGGTCACATAACTTTATATTTATATGTTTCTCTTGTTCAAATTTTGTAATTGATCACTAAAAATATGACCCCTAAGAGATAAGGATTCTTAATGACTAGAAAGGACCCAAATAAAGAGAAAGCTAAATACAAAGAGGTCTAGGGTGCCCAAAGGTAATGAGGGTGCCTGAGTGCTAGCATCTTGGCTGAGTGCTAGTGTAAAGAGCCATAAAAGGTGAAGTATGAAGGTTCAAACTAGGTAGTGAGGTTTGTAAGGTCAAAAGGGAGACTAGAAGGTAACCTAAGAGGCCAAGTATAGTGATCAACTAGTACTTTTATCCCATAAGAATCATATGAATAGTAGCATGTGATTAGGACCTAGTAATGTCCCTAAGTGTGTGATTTTTGTCTACAAAAACATTACTCTGAAGAAAGCAATCAATATGTCATCATTCCATTTTTTCTACGTAATCAATGCGAGAGATTCCAGTCATTATTGAATTTCCAGCCCTCCAATTGGAAAAGCAATTAAAGATGACTAATTTCATGATTCTATTGACAAGAGGATCTTGTATCTTGAGAAGTTGAATAAAGACATATTCAAGGTGGTATATTGACAAAGGAACATCAACTAAAATCAAGAAGTTGTTTGATAAGAAATAAAAGGAAAAAGATATCAAATTTTAGGATCCTATCTTGTTTTGGGACAAAAGGATATATCCAAAAGGAATTCATGGGAAGTTTGATTCCTTGTGGTTAGGACCATTCCAGATTCAAAATCTTGCGGAGAAAACATTTTCTATCTCTCATATTTGGATCGAACATATTTGGAATTTCCTCGCAATGAAATACTTGAATTTGTATAAAAATGAAAGTGTTTTGTCCCTCACATGTACCATAGGTGAATTTAAGATGTGTGTTTTCCTTTTTAGTTTGGTGTGTTTTCCTTTTATATATTGTGTGTGTTCATCCATTCATTTTATCTCTTTCTTGTAATAAGACTCTGTATATCCCAATTGATAAGGCATTAGTGACACTTTGTATTGCTATTCTAGAGTTCATTCTTATCCTTTAATCACTTCATTAGATATAGAACAAGTCCCCAAGTGAGATGCAATTGTTTTCATGTGTTTTTTCAAGGTCAAAATTCAAGTTGAAAACATGACAACTTTACCTAAGTGTCAAACAAAATTCTCAACGTCCCTCTTGGGTCATCCTCTGGGTCAATCTTCCTTCTATGTCATAATATTCCCATCCTTAAAAATCTTAATGTGATAAATAACCTTCCCAAGTGATTTAAATATTTTCATGAGTTCATTTGGTCCTTTCAGTTGAATGTTGTCGAAAGGTAAAATATGTACTAAGCCTAGAAATGTTATTCCTTAGCATTTTGGGGACATGTCTACACCCTCTGGGGTCAATAAAGAATCCTAAATTCATCTAGAGATTTCAATTAATATTTTGAAATACAATTGAGTAGTTTTAGGAACATTTAGGAAAGTTTCAAAGGTTTTGGAATAAGAACAATGAAAGTATTTTTAAAGGCTTAAGCAGCTTGGAGTGGAAAAGGAAACCTAAACTTCAATGAAGGATTTTGGGAGCTTTAGGATGAGTCAAGAGGAAAACAAGATATCATCAAAAACATAAAGAATTTTCTACATGATGGATATTTTACATTCTTCCCAAGATCTTGGTGTTTCTCAAGGCAGATCAATCTCAACACACTCACCTTACGGTCCTTAATGAAAAATAAATAAAAAATTGGAGGAAAAATCAGGTCTTAAAAACCATCCCATTGATCTTGAAATGGTATTTGGAGTCAAATTGATATAAAAATTTCCTAAAAAGACCTCCTAGAGCTCCAGGAAAAGTGGTTTCATGTTTTTGGGAGTTAGTCAATTTCATAGTTGGATGGGTGGCACATTTTGGTGTCTCGATTGTCCCAACTATCCTAATTGTCTAGGACAGTAGGGAAATAAAAGTTCCCATCCTCCTATTTTTAACCCTTAGACCCTCATATGACCTTGAATATTGTTGTTAAGTGTTAAATGACCATGAGTGAAAATTTGGCTAAGTTTTTATATCTTAACCCTTAAGCACATTTTTCTTCCCCAACTATTTGGGACATGATCGAGACAACTAGGAGAAAAAATATTTCCCCACCCTTAGCCCCTGCTTAGGTTCATCATATGACCACAACTTTTGTCGATCGAGTGCTTTAACCTTTCTCTCTCATCCTCCCGCTCTCCAATCATCTCGCGCCACTTGTCAAGCTTTCAGGAAAGGGGGTAGATTTTCTTGCCCCAAATGTCTTAAATATCCAAGGGATAGTCATGATAGTTGGAAAAATAAAATTTTCCCCACCCCCTTTGCCTTTAAAACCAAGATTTAACACATGCTTTCAAGGGTTAAAAATAACATTTTTGTAAACCTTTAAAGAGATCAACAAACATTTTCACTCTATTCCTTCACCAATTCAACCTAGTCAGCCATTTTTAACACCACAAAGCTCAAGAAAACCTAGAAAATTATCATATATACCTACAATTTCTTTTGGGGCAGCCAAGGATGTTGAAATGAAGATTTGTTAATATCTCTCAAACCAAAGGTGATCCTATTCAAACGATATTTTCTCGGTTGTTCTATAATCTAGGTGCCTCCAAGAACACAATTATTGTAAACCCTATGATTCTCTAGATTATTTATGGTATAAAACCCTTGTTTTATTCCTTGTTTTACACTTTTCTGATTTCCTAGAATTCTAGCAAGCGGATTGAGACGAAATTTTGAGCACATGATCCAGAGAGCGAGACTATTCTAGTGAAGTTGTTTTCATGGAAAACCGACAGGGGGAAGTTCATTTTATATTTTTAGTAAGTATCTGGTCTTTCTTATTACTATAAATAGATATTTTTGAAAAATCAAAACCTTTCAAGTCAATGCACTTAGAGATCAATGGTGAAGACAAACTAGGGAAAATTTGTCAAAAAGCACAAAAAGTAAAACAACACTTTCAAAAAAAAGAATCGTCACAAATCATCAAAAATACATCAATGAAAGTGTATGTAGTATGTTAGGATTTTTGAGACATTGAAAAATTAAGAAAAGGAAAAAAAAAAAAAAAAGTAGCTCCTACAACCTACTTACTAAAAATAGAAAGTGTTTGTTTTAGGTGCAGAAATTTGTCTTCCTCATTTCTCTCACCTAGCAGATTTTCCTCATCATGAAGTTCAAATTTTCTAGTTTGGTGTCCATTTCAACTCTCACATATGAGTATCCAGATGTGGGTGATAGTGATATCACTCACTTGGACTTGAAGGATCTGAAAACTGAATGTTTGGCGGGCCCAGGGAATGTGTTGAAGAAAGATTATACACAAGTGGTTTATTTTTAGTAGGTCGCTACCCACTATCGATTTAGAGAACATAATTAGTCATGACTTGGGCTCAACACTATGAACCAGAACTCAAATCATATGGGTGGATGGTAGTTAAATCTTGGTAGTGATCACCCTAAAGGAATATCACAAAGTATGCAGATATAAACTTGGAGCAATATGGTGATCATCCCGAAGGATTTTTCATCTCGTATAATGGTCAAAGATAGATTCATACCTCCATCGCCTTTCATTAGGGTCATGGCTAAAATAGGTAAGGAAACCCTCTCGTGTGCCAAAGTCTTGGTCTAGGCATGAGTTTCATGAAGGATTCTTGGATGCTATCATTATTTTGAGTAGAGTGATGGGAGAGGAAAGCACCAAAGAGTTCCATGATTAAATGTAATTTTTCATACTCACCATCATCAAAGGAAATAAAATGATTGATCGAGGTCAAATCATCAATGACAACCTCCATTTTTAGTTGCTTGAGCTTTCAGTCACAAGAAATTTTTCCATGACATCATAATTAATGTATGCTCTTTTCGGTAAGAGATCTTTTAGAGGTTTTACTCTCACACCGAACATATCCCAAAAGGCCCCCACCTACAAGATATGTCCATAGCTAAAGGAGAGTAATCACCACTTTTCAAGGGGGAATGATGTATTCACCATGTATGTTATGAATTTTCTTCAAGGAAATCAAAAGTTCGGACTCTCCTTGCATGTTGGCACATTGATTCAAAGATACATACCCTTCTTCATAAAATTCTCAAATTTCTCGTACATCAAGGTATTTGGATTTGACCTCTCTCCGCAAAAACTTCTAAGGTACCTCAGTGACTATATTATCATGTTCCATCTTTGCAGATAAATTTTCCATGTCAATGGAAAACTCAAGAGTAGGAAGAAGAAAGGTATTTGTTTCCTTATCTCTTTGGGAATTTTCTATTTAAAGTATCTCATTTATGCATCGAATTTGGAAGCCTCTTTCTCTCAATTGAATCTATATTCTTACACTTTGAGGAATAATTCTGACATCCAGAGCACCCCTTATACTTTCCATATCCCGATTTTCACCATGTGCCACGCATTTAGGCGTATTGGGTGAACTGTTTTGACGATCTTGAAGTTAGGGAAAATGGTCACATGAGGATGAAAGTAGAGAAAATGAGAAATTTTGGCTTTGATTGGTTTGATGAGGTCATTGAGGATGATGGAACAAATTTTTACTACCCAGAGTATCAAGCTGTGAAAGCTTCACCTCTCCCACAAGTTTCTTACAACATCCGGTAATTAGGGGATATAAAAAAAAGGATTGAGGTGGTGATCGGATATCTATAGAGTGGTTCAAAAACAATATGACAACATTCATCAAATTAGGATGTATCCATGCTCTCAAGAAATATCCAGCTCCTCTCTCCACTTTGAAGGAAATTGAGAAAGCTTATAGTTCTGCCCACTCTAAAAGGATTCAAAAGATAAAAACAATAGAGTCTAAGCTAAATCATTACAAGAGGACATAAAAGAAGGACAAATAAAATCAAGAGATAGTAGAAGGAATGGAACAAGGTGAAATTGAACTATCTCAGCCATAAATAATTAGATAACTCAAAGCATTGTCTCTTCCATAACTATACCCATTCAACCGCCCAAGATGCACCTTCTCGACCAGAGCAAGAAACTTCTATCATGGCTAACTTTAAACGTGAAGCAAAAATACCTTCTCATGGGATTAAGATATGATTATAGGAGAGAGGCCCATGATCCAACATGTGGTGATCCTATATTTCCATGTTATATCTATAATGGTGAAGGCAAAAAAGGGGGGGAAAAGCACAAATTTCCTCCCACTTTTTTATCTCGCACTTCAAGTAACCAATATGTAGATGTAACTCGGCCTAAATTCATGAAACCTATCAGTGAGATGACCCCACGTTATTACAAGATCAACACTATTCCCCTTGGACTAGTGATACATGAGGGAGATGTTCATCTATTTCAAGAGTCTTCCACTAGCCTTCTCACGAGAAACCAAGAGTATAAGGAGAGAATTTACCAATTGGAAGACCACATACAAACTCTCACCTCATACATGAAAACATTCATGGATACGAGATGTTTCTTCATATCTCATGACCAAAGGATTTACTCTCATCGTAGCTTTGACTCGATTCTATCAAAAATACACAAGGTTTCACCATGCAGGGAAGATCAAATGATAAATGGGTGAAGAATATTCCGAGAAAAAGGTGAGTTGTATCTTATATGGATCCTATTGTTGTTCAAGTACATGATTCGATAGCTGCAAAAGTAAGCATTACTAGAGAGGATATTAAAGCGAGAGAAGGAAAATTGGGACTAGGTGTACCCATTGGTCTTCAAAATGGGAAAGGTCAACTTTCCCCTACTAGTGAGCAAGGGGGTATGCAACTCAAAGGCATTTGAAGACTTAACTCAATTATAGGTTATGAATCTGGTTGCTCATTATGAAATGATAAACCACACTCTTGGTGAACTTTATTTGTACAAGGAACACATTTCAAATATGCAAGGGGATGCTAATAATGAGATATAGAAACTTGGAGCACTAGCAGTGGGTGAGAACATTTCATCGGGTGATCTATTGAAGCCATTTGAAGATCTTGTCAAGAACAAGGTTGAAGATCCTTTTTCATTCAACTAAGACACATTGGATTTCCTAGTTGAGATAACCGAATTAATATCAAACATCATGAGTAATCATCAATCTTGGTTCACTCGAATGTAAGAACATCAAATATCTTGCTAAAAAATGAGTCAAATCCTTGATTTTTTTCCACATCCTACAAGCTGAGAAATTTTCACCTACAATGTCAGCATGATACAACAAATAATTCAAAGGTATTGAGATCTCTACTGAATAAATTTCCAAAATTCCATCGGTAAGCAAGTCTCCATTGGAAAAAGCATCTTATTCAAATTAAGTGGCTATATTTTTTCTCTCTTCACTTCCCCCTTTCTTTATTCCTTCTCATTCGAATTCTTCATTGGGAGGTTGCACTTTTCATGTTCTTCTTATTCATTAATGTGACTATAGTTGAAAATTGTAATAATATTCCCTCAATTAATAAAAAGGGGACTTAATTTCTTTCCTAGGAATGCCAAGAGTCACAAGTTGTAAAAGACAAGTGAAAAGACATGTGGGGGTAGGTGAAGAGTATCTTTTGCAAACTATAAATTGTAATGACTTCCTCATTCCATGAGGTTGTCAATTTTGTAAGTTCATGAGTAGATAGCTACCAAGAATAATTAAATAATAGAAAATTCTTCTATTTCCCTCTATATTTTTTCTCTTTCTCTTTCATTTTAGATATTTGTGAAAATGTCAATAAAGAAAGGAGTTTCGCTTTTCTAGATGAGTAAATAAGTGATATTTTATGTTCATGGTTTCATATTGTCTTGATATTTTTAGCAAAGTTGTTATTATTTCAAATTATGTGTTTTGATTTTTTGGTTAATCCTTGCAACAACATAAATTTTTCCCACTTGTTGTATTAATCCCTTCTCTAATTTCCCACTCCCACATTCCCACCTTCCTATTAAATTTTTCCCTTGTACAAAATTGCAAGCATTTTCCTTAGGTGTAGTGGAGTGTTCCTCTTAGATCCCTAGCATGGAGGCCAACCACATATTTTTTTATTTCACATACAATAAAATTATCTTCCCCAATCAAGTAGAGGGACCTAGTCCCAGAGCGTTGGTGAAAATCAACTAATTTTTCCAAGCGAAAAATTATTTCACCAACATGTTCAAAACCCTAACCATGGGTGGAACCCCTACAAAATGTTAGTGTCTAGGTTGAAGAACAATCTATTCACGAGCTATGTTATAACTTCTCTGAAGAGGCCTCAAATCACGTATATTTCTCCACGTAGATATTTGATATTTGTGAGATTTTGGGCCAAGATTGAGAACTAGTAAAATACAAACACACTAAACTTTAACAAAATTAAAATACAAGTGTAACAATATTGTTATGATAGAGAAGAACCAAACATTATAAAAATATATATCTTATATTCATAATGGGAAAATATCTCTTGAAAAGGTACATAAATAGGAAGTGGAGATGTTTAAATTTCACCAAGAAATGTGTAAAATTGTAACTCCCATCAATACCAATAATAACTTATTAAGAGAAATAATTTGGTAGGATATACCATATAATGGAATAAAATACATACACTAACACACCCCTTAATAAAATCTTGGGTGGGTAGAAGAGTTAAATTATTATAATAAGGTCTCGATGAGGAACCTAAGTATAAAGAAAATCCTTTATAAGGCAGAGAAAACAAGAAAATATATAGAAAAATCCTCCCCAAAAGAGAGAAAATAGAATCACATAGAAAATAAACCTCAATAGATAAGCCCCACCAAAGAACATAGAAAATCCCCTAGTAATAGAGAGATAAATAAGATAATTAGAAAGGGATAACCAACACCCTACAAGATGAGGCCTCGTGAACTCCCAACAAATCTTGTACTTGAAGAATTTATTTTTAGTAAAGGAATTAGTTAATATTGAATTCTAATCAAGAATGTTAGATGTTGCACTAAAATATTTTGGATTAGAGGTAGGTGAAAAATAAACATTTGAACATCTTGAAACTGTGGTTGGGTCTTATTTTCATATTTTGGATCACTAGCCAAATCACCTACATCGTGTAGTGTCTATCTATCCCAAAGTGGAAGGGAAGTTAGAGAATTAGGAGGATATTCCTCACCATCTGAAAAGTGATAAGAGAGGAAGGAGTTGAATAAATATAACTTCTCTACTCATATAAGATAGAAGAAGAATTTTCATCATCAAGGATCTTATCAATATTATTTTAATCATCAATTCGTAGTGAGTCCAATATGAATTGAAGTGAATTAGGATTCTAACTTGAAGATTTATTCTGCATAAAGGAATCATCATCATGAGAAAAGTGTGAGAAGAGATAAACTAGATAGTGGTGATATTATTTCCCTACATCAATAGTATAATTAATGTACAATTCACTAATAACCACAAAATCTAGAGTGAAATCAACCATCTTAAATGAACCATGGTGAGAAATATAATATATTTATAGGAGATTAGTTAAAAATAAAGGTACAAAAATATCATTATAAAATGTCCCATCACCTATGTCAACATAACCTCTCCAAAATACCTTAGCATAAGTTTTATCAATGATCAAAGTATTAATTATAGAACATATCTCTAAGGAAGTCAGATCAACCTATGATAAATCCATGTGGTGTGAAGCACCTAAGTCAAGAATCCATGTGGTAGGGTGAAATGAAAATTCTACAAGTAATTTTCCTTAGATTTTCCCTTACGATTTTCTTTTACCTTTTTAGACTCTTGAACCAGCTTAAATATATGTGTCCGAATTGGTAACCTTGATATTGTTCTTATGTAGAATGTGTTTCACGTGATTAGTCTATTTATACATAAAATTATGTTTATCATGTCTATTTTTACTACAATATCCATGTTTTACCCTCTCTTTCTTAAGTTTTTATCCTTCAAAGATGAGGTCTCAAAGTATGCTTTAAAAGTAATGTTTATTTTATGATCCTGCTTTTTATCATCATCCCTTTTGTTCTATTTCTTGTCCTTTTTATTTCAATCCTTTATTTTTTCATGTACAGCAATTAAGATATGAGACTTAGATGACTTCAATGTACCCATCAAAATAAGTTTATCTTTCTCCCTAGTCAAGAATGCAGAAAACCCATTTAAGGTATTTTCCATGTGTCTGAGGGAACTTCTAGTGACATGGAATGTAGAAAAATTTGAATAATCATGAATTAGCTTAGAATGAATTTAAATAATCAATTTTTCATCCTTATCATCTATCCGACATTATTTTAACTACATTATAAATTATTTAAATTTTTTGAAGTATTGAATAGTTTCAAAGCTACTCAAACCCAAACTAATAAGTTCATTATCTAGTTCATGACATCTCATTACATTTTGCTTCCTAAATAGTTGTTCCAATATGTTCAAGGTATCATTAGATGTGCTAGCTAATTCTATGTGAAAATATCAAGCTAGGATGTATAGATAGACATGATAGACTGTAGGCCTCATGACATTAATTAATCCACTTAACTTTGTATGCATCTAATGTTAGTTTAATTTAAATAACCAATGTGATTTGGTGTAAGACCTTACTCATCAAGAAGATTTTTATTTTATTTTTTCCACTCAAGAAATTTATATTGTGTGAGAAGTAGACCCGCATTTTGATCCATAATGCAAAAAATAGGTTGAAAATGTGAGAATGTAGAATGGAACATAATAAAACCCCCGTGAAATTATCAACAATAACCCCCAAGGTTGGCACTTTATTATTTAGTAAGTATAAATTTTTTCAATGCCTACAGGTATATCATATATTCCAAACTATGAAATTAAAGTATCATCAATGTAAAGAGCTTTAGAAATACACTCTTTTCAAAAACAACAATTCCTCAAAAGGATAAGTCAACAAAAAATGATGCCTCCAACAAGTTCTTTACTTCGCTTTTTCACTTGTTCGTTTAGGATTAAGATAATTATTTCAGATTTTAAATGTCAGTTTCAAAATAAATCCTCCCTTAAGCTTCCAAGTGTATAAATTTTATAATGCACCTTACAAATATGCATATCTCTTGATTTAAGCCCTTTTGGGTTGATCATGACTAGGGATAAACTCGTGTGACTAGGATCTAAGGCATTAAAACGTGGTGGGGTGGAATTTTCAAAATTCCACTCATAATACATAGTTACACCCACTTCCTCAACATCCACACCAAATTTTTAAACAATGGAATTTTTACATAGCTATAATCAATAACAACAAGTTCACGGTATAGTACCCTCATAGTGCAATAGTCAACAAATATATCTCTGTTTAAACTATGGACACATGTTGGTACATCCTACAATACCTACACTATGTATGAAAATCAAACACGTGTACAACCCCCAATATCTAAACTCGGTAGGTATAATGGAAATCCTCACTAGACAATGTATCCACTAGATCTTTGAAAGTTAAAAAGACCCACTATTTTTGTGGAAATCCAAAAAAAATGAACTATGGTGTAGTATTTATACCACCATATAGCCCATAGATGACCACAAGAACCTCAAAAATCCTATATCTATCATGATTCATATTAAACTAAATTTTATTATCAATTATATGGATTTGACATGATTTGGACTCAATAGCACTATATGTTTCTCTATAAAATGTATGGAATGAATAATTTCATACAAAACCCGCTTATACAAGAGTTGTTTCCCTCATTCTTTTTATTATCCAGACCTCCCTATGGTGCAAGATAATAACATCCTCATAAGCTAAGGAACTGCAACAAAAAGCTCAAAATACACAAGAATCCAAAAAAATAAACATAATAAAATAATGGCATTTGGTTACTAAAATGAGATCTGATACCATATGAGAGTTTGGGCCAAGATTGAGCATTGGTAAAATACAAAAATACAAAACTTTAAGCAAAGTGAAATGAAATTGCAAAAACATTGTTGTAAGAGAGAAGAACCAAAAGATAACATGTAATCACAATGATAAAATAGATATAAAATAAGTACATAAATAGGAATTGGAGGTGTAACCACCACTTAAAAGGTGGAGAAGTGTAAATCTCATCAATCCTAGTGAAACCTAAGAAATCTAAATACATGTGTAGGAAAAATAATAGAATGGATTAAAAATCATACACTAATAATATTTCTTTGGATGAAACTATATTTGATAATTTAAACATTTGATATTTTTATCACTTGATAATTCCTATATTGGATTTCTTATCTAGTGCTTGAAATGGATTTGATGGTCTTTGGATTGTGAATATTTACTCTAGAATATAGTTTGGATTTGTTTTGATCGATGTGAGGGATGCTTCTAATATGTTTTCCTTATTTATGGAAATTTAGGAGAATTTTTAATGATTTTTGAGAGATATTTGCTTAAGAAGCTCAAGTATTTTCCAAGTGAAAAATGAGTGCATTTTAATCACTTATATATACTTTTATAGGTGTAATTTCACATTAAGATTTACCCACAAGGAAGATGATGAACCATTAAAATTCTCAAATTGAAAAAGTGGTAGTTAAAAGGCTCTAAAGAAAACTTCTAGTTTTGGACCAAATTATTTGGTCATTTGGTCCCTATTTAGCATTTTTGTCCAGGAGGCATAAGGTGTTATAAAATTATGTGGATGGTAACTATGATTGATATAATGCTTTATAATTATGTGATATTTTTTTAGTTATTTATTAGTGTAACGAAGAGAGAAAGTATTTATATAGGACTAAGGATATATTAATGGGCTCAAAAATAAGTGCACAAGTTATGGTTTATGAATTTAGCCAATATTGACATTATTAAGTTATTAATTACCAAATTTAGGTTTCTACATGTTAAAGGATATTACATTATACTATACCTACTTGAGTAACTTCTACATCTTTATGATTTCAATATGATCTTTTAATTATTTATATCTTTGTTCTTAGAATTCTCTTGGTCACATTAGGGAAACTGTGTATCACATTTTAGTGATTTTTCATTCACAAGCATGTTAGATAGGTTGATTATTTTCCCCAAATAAAATATTTGGAAACATTATAAGTTTTCTTAGACCTAATTTAATATTCCCTAATAGGTTTATCTCAACCTAAAACATTCTTAAACACACACACACACACACACATATTATATTATATTATATATATATATATATATATATATATAATTTATGAGCTTACTAGATCAACTAATTAATTTCTTGACAAGCAAAGTTTTTACATCTTTCTAGGTTCCTCTAGATCTAATCTAGCCTTACATTATAATTTTATTTAGACCTAAGTTATACCCTTACACACTTACTCCTTTTACTCTTTTTTAGGCGTTCTATATCAATTGAACATCTTCCAACTAGCACATTATGATATTTGAGTTTTCTTAACCTAATTTAGTATTCTCTAATAATTTTATCTTGACGTTACTTACTTCTTACTATCTACTCATATTATCCTACTTATTTCCAAGACATCAATAATGATTCATATTTCCCATCTAGAAATTTTCTTATGCAATCTAGGATTTCTTGGACTTGATTTAGTCTTTCATTTATAATACTATCAAAACTTGATCTTAACCTTTGTTTCACTTATTTTACTGCCTAAATTTTAGGACTCGTATCTTAGCTAATTAATTTCCCAAATAACAACTTTTTGAAATTACATAAGCTATATGGAACTAACTTAACAACCTTATTTATAACTATCCTAGCACCCTCCTATGCTATACTTTCTCGTATTTTTAGTATAATTACTTATTAACTCACTTGTATGTGCTAATAGTATTATCTTCTCCTTTTATTCTTATATCATTAAATTTCCTTAGTAAATTTTCACCTAATAAGTTCAAGATGAAAGGTAACATGTATTCACTTTTGTGGAAATATAATTGAAGGTAAGTATAATTCATTTTGTTGAGTTCATATTTTTATCATAATTTATTGCTTCACTTACTCTCATTTCCTTTTTCAATTTCATAGTACCATGTTTCTTTTATGAAGACAATATTATGTTATACTATTGTGACACATGATGATCTTTATTTGGGAATGTTAATATGTTTTATTTTTCAAGTATTACTAATGATTTTCTATTCACATATTTTTGGGGTATTAATCTCTTTGGATGAATATCATGGGAATAGGGTTGACTAGTTAACAATACCTGTAGGATATTTTTCCTATGTGGCATCACCCTAGCTTTCCCTAGTATACCTTCCTACCATTTGATTTCCCTTTACTACTTTTCTAGTAATTATTTTTTACCTTTATTTTTATCCTCTTATTTTCTTCTTATGATCACTCAATATCCTCACTTTTTTCATCTTCACACCTATCTATGACACCTTCATATACACTCTAGATCACCCTATACATACTTCCAAATGTTTTATTTTTATCCAAGATCTATCATTTCCTTACTTTTATGGAAGACTCAATGGTATAGACCTTAGTTGGTGTCATATAATAGAATCTTTTGTCATCTGATGACATTAATAGATCGTGACTTCAAGTAATATGCCCATATATAAAGGAATTGTTTTGGTCATTTATCTAATATCATTATCACATATTCTTATCTTATTTTGGTTAAAAACAGCCCTATAAGGTTTAAGAGGTTTAAGGTTTGGTGGGTATTATATTTTGAGGTTTAATGTTGATAAATGGGTTACTAGGATAATTAATAATACTAGCTACACCAATAATTCTACCAAGTCTTTATAGTCGGGCCAAATTTTTCTAATTATGTATTCTACATATCCATCTTGTGATACACCCATAATAAATTTCTCACAATTTTTTACTAAGTGTATGGACTTAATGCACCAGAAATATCTTCATAAAGGTAATAATATTTAACCCTTTTCTTTCTTTAATGTTATTTTTATTGATTATGTTTGATGTATAATGCATTATACTACAAAGTATACCATATTATTTTATACAACATTATTTTGTTATGACCATTTTCAATCATATATCACATGGAATTACAACACTTATCATAGATATATCTTACGTGCACTTTTTAACTATCTTATTTTTTCAACCTTGGGATTACGCTAATGTTACATCCCTTATCCTAGAAATAGGCCTTGGAACCTTATGTATTTTATAGAGCGTAGATACAATATTATATATACGTGATTATTATCCCAATTGATATCTTATATTTTTCTTGTGTGTTGATCCTAATATGGGCTTATACCTAAATCATAAGTTTTATTATTGAGAAGAGAAAGAGGATAATCATATTCACCATATTATCTAACATAAATTTTGTACTAGCCCCCATAGTTATGCCACAACACTAATATGTTACATTAGTTACATTTAATTCATTTGTTTAATTCATAGTTTACTCATTGTGTGTGTATTGGAGCATTTCTGAGACATCTTATGGTTATAGAGTATTTCCTTGCCAAACGATGCACCACAATGATTGTGCTAGGTTTTTGGGCCACTGATTCCACTAGTTAACAAAAAATATTTTTTTCACTTTGACCCCATTGTAAATTTAATTTAAGCAACACTCTTTTCATTTTCATTAGTAGAATTTTATTAGTTCCATTCATCCACATACTGTCATTTTATTGTGTTTGTGAAAATTGAACACAATGTTGATTCAGAAAAATGTGGAGCTTAGGATACCATAACATAGTATACAATGTTCCCTAAGGTGCGGTACCTTGGGATTTTGGGTCATTATTCTATTGGATTCTATATCTTAAAGTCTTAATAATTATAATGTTAATCACACACACTAATTATACTCTAATACTTGTATTAATAAAAGGGGGAAGGAGAAAAAACAATATGGTGATGCACTTGAAAATTAGGGATCATTCTCCCTTTGTGTCTCTATAACATAGTGAATCAAAAACCATGAAACAAATACCCAAATGCAGTATGTCCACTAAGGAAAAATTAGATATTACACAAACACAATACTAATGGCCACATATGAGCCTCGGTTGTACTTGTATTAGCATTTACAAATCACACAATTCATTAAAATAGTAAGAGAGAGATATTGGGGCCTTACGGAGGTTTGATATAGAGGTTAACCAATTAAAATGTTTGTAACTTGAAAATATTAAATTTTCCTCATATTCTCAATGGGAAGGAACCCTTTTCAATGAAAATATATTACCTTTATAGAACATAGAAGAAGAAGAGGAGATAAGAAAGGGAAAGTTGAAAATTGGAGTCAAAACTTGGTTGTAGATATTAAATTTAAAATATAGATCTCCAACTATAATAACTTCATGATAGATATGAAAAATCACCAACCTCATGGTATTGGAATGCCTTAATGGATGGAACACTCAAACTCCAGTATTCGGGTTATGAATTCATCCTCTGACTTGCAATAATGGAGATAAAAATGGCATCCTAGACATTTGATTGCATTTTACTTGGAAAACATATGAATTTAAATCCCACTACATACCCCACTTGATGAAACATTAAGGGTACTTTCTAAAGAATCCTTTTTTCCTAGATGAAAGATATGGATCAAAATCATAAGTCCACCATCCACCTGATCCATTAAATGTTTGGGAAATTTTGATCTTTTGACTATAGTCATCTCTCTCTCTCTTTTCCCATTGGGCCACATGGAAGGATCTAATTGACTTGTGTTTCCACCCACATGGCTCACTTTTAAATTTTTACTTTTCCCACACAAAAACCCTCACAAGGTTTCAAATTGCATGAGAAATTTTAAATTAAACCATCATCTTATGGAGTTTTTGGTTGTATTTATACATATTTTTGTCCTAGTTTATGGAAGGTTTTGGTGTGTTTTGGAACATGAAAAATCTTCCTAGACCCCATTAGATAATTGTATTCTATTTTAAATTCAATTTCCCACTATAAAATGTTGTGGGTATTCAGG